>OX359246.1:72465907-72820744 GCA_947179485.1 Allacma fusca | reverse complement strand
AAGGTTAACAAAATAAAACGTCCAAGAAGTTTAAAAATGTGTCAATAGTTTAATATTTTCGGAGGGTAACGTAAATTAAATTGATTTTGGGGGATCACAGGCATTGGCCAAGATCTCACTCAAAGGTGACCCAGTGACAGCAGATATTTTACAATGGGAGGCCCCTAAGAGTATCAAAACAGCATTCCCGTATTATCATAGTGGTTATGACTACGACGACAGGCCAGGTACTCTTCAAATTTATAGCTTGTCGGAATTCCCTGATTACTTGAGATTATTTTTTGAGAAAATTCTATATACATAATTAGTCTTGGTGTCTGAAATCGGGAAATGGAGAACGCGCCCTGTGGTTGAAAAAGGGGGTGAAGACTATGAAAATTTGATCAAATACAATGATCAGTTTGTGGAGAGAGTGATGTCGGGCTTCTTTCTCAAAAACAAGACGAGCACAAGCTCAGAAGCTGTTGACAAAAGCATAGTATTTATAATGGATTACGATGGGTTTCAGCCCAGCGAGTATCAATCTGTTGCAAGTAAGATTCTTAAAGAAAATTTTAAAGAAAATTATTTTGATTTTAGTTTCTTAAATTTATTGAGCACTTATTTACAAGTTTAATGGGATTCGTTCCCAGATGTCAAGTACCAGTTTGGACTCAACGTGAAATTGGGAGCAGTGTACGAAAATATGGCATATGGTTTCATTCTAAATGGTTTGTGCTCAGATTTCGAATTTTTTGACTAAAAATGAAAATGTCAGTTGTGGTGTAAGTTTTTTAAAGCAATATTAATTTTGGGATTGATCACTGGTAGCTAATCCATTTGCTCACCACTCGATCAGCATCTCCAAATCATATTTAGCAAGATTGTTGGAGAAATCGGAAATCTTGGGAACGAATTCCCGACGATGGATTCCGAAATTACTCCGGAAAATCCCGCAGAATCAGCTTCATCCCGCTTACGGTGGATCCAAGGATTTTCAGCCTGTGGCTGTGTATGGCTAAGAATATTTATTCAACCTGTTTAAGAGCATATATATTTATTTTTTAGTCATTATTGTAAACAATAGTGCAGTCCTAGAAAGCTCTAATGTATAACGCAAAGTTCTCTCACCGATACTTCCACACCATAGATCTTTAAGGCCTGGAATTCATACTCATTGTCAGTTTTACCAAAATAATTACGCAGTAAAGCACAAATTTGAACATTAACGTTATGTTTAAACATATCTGTATATTTTCACATTGAAATAAATTATTTTGATGATTGGTTTGTATTCTCATGAAATTTATGACAATCCTTGAAATTTGTACAATTTTCCAATCATCAAATCGAGATGATTACACAAGCTCCATAGAATGTACTTGGAACTTCCTCCTTCTTCCCAATATGTGTTTGTCTTTTGGTTCTGAAATGTAATTTCCCTCACATGAAAATACCATGGCATTTTCAGAGCGTTCAACAATATTTCAAAATTTTGGATAGTTATAACTTTTAAAATCTCAATTTTCTTTCCCATTTTTTGTTATGCTTTTTCCTACATAATTATCAGGAGGGAGGGAGGGACTCCCATTCAAATTGTTCTTTATTTATAGATGCTCGTAAAAACAGAGCACTGTATTCTCGTCACAGTCAAAGGACTCTCCAGCTTGCACATGTATTATGTACTTTTGTTGCATCAAAATATTCCTTTGTAGATTGCCATTTAGTATTTTTTTAACTATTAGAAAAAAACTTGTAAATCAGCTTTTGGAATTCCCAGGCTGGAGCACAATACAACAATCTGTAATTATTTATATACATTTGTGCACAATTCATGCACCTGCTATTGGCATGAGAATGGAAACAATATACCTAACCATTCTGTAACGTTGAAATACACTCATCAAATTCCCAGGATGTAACTATGTATATGAAAAAAGTAAATTACCCCTAGTCAAAACAGTGAGAGCCATTGCAAGTTATTTACAAGGAAGCTCTTGAAGCCGCAAGGTCAATACACAAGTTCCACTCCGCTGCAAATGTCGAAAGTCCAATATTTTATTTACAAATTTCACTAACAATAAACTGACTCCAAATATAGTGTTGTCCAGGAAGTACGTCAACTTGCGTATTCAGTAAGTTTATTGCGCTCACAAAATTTTATAGAATAAAAATTATTTATTGCTGCGTGAAAAAATTAATGAAATTTGTAATAATTATTCAAGTTTCACGTAAAGCGAAGATATAAACAATCAAATATTATAACTTGCAGCCATAACAGGACTATACACAATGGATACAATTCTGGTCGTGAATCCAGTCAAAAATAACTTTAATTTTGATGACAATAAGAAAAAACCAGGGGACCTTGGACGAACCGTATCTATTCTCTTTGGCTCTATTTCCATTGCGTTATTGTTCGTGGGGATGAAGGAAGTTGTTACTCTTTCTAACATTTTTCTGAACTCATTGGGTAGTGAAATTGAAAGCCTTGAATAGCTCTTAATTTTGTAACCATGATCCACATATGTTTTTATATTGTCGGTGATTATACTGGACGTGTGTTGCATTAACCATATTCTCGAAGAAACAAGCTCTCAAGGTTCGTTTTGCGGGAATAATAAATATATGGAAATAATCTGATTAAAAGGATTTATTCCCAACTTACAGTTTTATTGTAATTTTTGTAAGTATTTAATGTTCGGTCTACATTGAAAGGTATATAATGTTTTTGTCCGCAATGGAGTGTAAATCACATTAAGCCTTCCTGCTGGTGTGACCTCTTCTCTTGTGTATGAAGGCACTAAGAATGTCTTAACATAAATTTAACCTAATGATAATTAATTTTAAGATTATGGGAGCAAACTAGCATAATGCATATGGCTGCCTCAGGTCTAAATTAGACAACTCAGCATAGTGCAAATAAGACCTTGAATGCAGAAATGCATCCGTATTTATACTAACAAATGCAATATGCACTTTTGAAGTATTTACGATCATGTGCTCCGTAGTCGTTATCATTTCCCTCCTTGGAGGCATTATCAAGTTTACAAAGTTTGCATCGTTTATAAATGTATAGATATATTTATCATAGTAATGCAAGTTTCTTGAATCCTGGTTGCATTATTTTATTGCAGCTGAATGACATCATTGAGTTAGAAATCACAACCCTCTTATTCCTTTATTTACATGGGGTACATATATCTACATATGTGTTGTTTGCTTTTTTAATTACACTTTCCTTCTCTCATCTCCGTCAAATTCAGAGAAAGAGAGAGAGACAGGTTACACATGTACAGTTTCTATTTTCTATACTGTTGAGTGTTGCGGTAATCGGATTTTTATTAAGCGCCGTAATATTATTAATTTGCACCAGAAATGTACATACATACGTACTAACCTTTTGGTAAATATTTATTATACGTTGTAGTATGTATTACCTAGTGTAGTACTGCATCATACTCTCTCACATTTTTGATGCAGTACTTTGTGCTGTACTTATTTGCCTTTCATATGTAATTACATATAATAGTACATACATACGTACATATGAGTTTCAATCTTTATTTCAATCTTGCCTGGAAAGCGGTTCCTCAGACCGCAAATTTTGTCCAAGGAAGTTGATATTGAACTCCGGACCGTCCGTGAAAAAATTACAAGATCAGAAAATCGTTTTTGTCCGCATCTTTGTCACTTTTGCACCTGAAGCTCATTTTCTTCAACCTTGCTCCATGTTTTGTCAGCTCATGTGCACAGTTCTCATCAGCATAGAGTTCATAAACATTCCTACAAATCAGTGTCAAAACATTTTGACAAAATGTAAGAGAATCAAAAAATGAAGTAAATGAAATGAATGAATGAATGAATGAGTAAATAAAGAAAAATAGCCTAGCAGGTAGATATCTGAATCCAGTTGTAATAATTAACACTCACTGGCCAGATTTTAATAATCAATAATCTGCAGTACTCATATCAAATGAGTTTGTCTGTTAATGCATTTAAAAAGCTGATTGGGACACCGATTTCATTTTACAGTATAGGGATAGAGTTCTGGTAGATATTGCGATTTACAAGGACCGGTAATTATTACGTATTTTGGTATTTTTTTCAAGTTCCGTTTGCGTATTAGTGAAAACTCATGTATGGATTGATTTCGTGTATAAACGAAATATGTATTCTCGGTATGCGTATATTCTGATCAAAAACCGTTGGGTCCAATTTCCCGTTAATAAAATTTTTTCAACAACGTTACCCCCCGATCACGTTTGCCAACCCAGGCCAGCGTCAAACATGAACCGAAGGGATGTCTAAAATTTACATTATTATTATTTTTCCATTAATTTATAATGTCCCCGAAAATGAACTCAATGCCTAGTGTTTTGGCTTTTTTCGGCAAAATATGAAGTCGTGATATTTCGCAACGCGAGCATAGGCCGCTGCCGTCACGTTTATACCGCATTCCTTTCCCCAAGAAACAACTCCAACTAAATAGGGGCCCTTCTCATCATAACAAACCAAGGGGCCACCGCTGTCACCCTGGAATTCACGTACATATGTACATACGTCATACAAATTTTGAGACACGGGAAAAATGTTCAAGATAAACTGTCCCAATAAACTTACATAACAAGGGGATCGGTTCCCAGTGATAAGCACAAATTTCGGTCTCTTTAAGTTTCCCCAATGTATCAAAACATTTCTGTTGGTTCATAATAGTCGTATTGATATACTGGAGAATATTAGGAGTGTTATTAGCAACAGCATGAGGATACTCTCGGGCACCCCAGCCCGACGTAGTGCAAACTTGTCCTTCTTGGTCCGAATCCGCTGGGGCTAAACGAATGGGCTGAACTCTCTCATTATATTCCCACGGTTGGGAGAGGACAAGAATGACGAGGTCCATCATGTCCGAGCTAGAAAAAGCATCACGAGGAATAAATACACCGCGTCATTTTTCCAAGATCCAGTTAAAACATGATTAAAATATGTATATACAATGTAGTGTATATCTTCACTATATTATTTTTTGTACGTGGTATGGTTGGGATGACGTGATATGTGACAGATACTTCTATTCTGCCAGGTTGGCTCTTCCTTGGACATATCATGACCTCCAGCAATAATAGATCTCGGTATTGGAAAATGATCGTCCCCGAAACAGTGAGCCGCTGATATTACGTGCCTCCGATCTATTATTGATCCCCCGCATTTTCGATGGGTTCCTTGAAAAATGGCTACTTGCCATGGGAACTGCCCCGGTGTAGCGTCCTCTCCATCCACAATTTGAATGTCAGCATCCCCCTGTCCGGCTGCCAGCGTCCCATTTGAGACAAATATACACACCAATTAAATTTTTGCATGCTGTATCATTTGAAAACCTAACGTTACGAATTATACTTAAAGTAATTAATAACATGTACCTGAAAACATGCTGATTACAATCATTACTGAAGCCGTTAATATCATTTTCTCTTGCTTATATATGGCTATAATAATAAAGCGGACAAATAATATTTTCGTCGCGGGACAATTCTCCGTTCCGAGTTTTTGTCTCAGTACTAGTTTGAAATAATGGTTTCATGGCACCCTATTTCTGTAGCCACGTCAGGAATTGACTTTAACAATTGGCAATTGTTCTTGAGAAGTGAAACTATAATATTTAAATTCTGCTCAAGAAAAATTTACTGAAACTTTGTAAATTTGCTCATTCCTGATTTCATCCTTGAGAGTAACCTATTGCGTAATTTTTTGTTACGAAAATGAGAAATTTTGCTGCAAAATATGGGTTTCTTCTGCTATTCGTAAGTAAAAATATTCTAGGTATTCTACTTTTATTTATATGGTTTTATTTATGAGTCCTCAAATACAAAGGGCGAAAAGCCGCGAAAACTTGAATCTCAACCGTTCTCTCGTGTTTTTACAGCTCTGTCAGAATTTAATCGTTTCAAGCAAAATGTTTGATGCAGTTGACGACGATGAGCCAGAGACGGAAAAAGAAAAGTGCGAAGGAGAGCAGGTTGTTGGTCTGATGTCAGTTATGAGGAACTTTGAGGTTTGCAAAAAGGAGGAATTCTACATTGAAAACTATAAGTCGGATTCTACCAGGTACATCGCTCAGAGATGTTTTGCAAAATGTATTTTCAAGCAGGAAAAAGCTGTGAGTTTTTACACATTCAAGGCAAATTATAGTTTAAAAACATACCCGGTTCATTTTTACCCGATACATTTAAAATTACTCGTTGAAATTTTACTATTGTCATGGCATTGTCTTGAACCAAAATATTTAAACAAGCTCGACGAATCTGGTGCCCTTACTTTGGATTCTTTCAAAAATGCTTTAAAAAACCGAATTACTGGGAAACTTGAAGAAGTTATTCTGAAAGCATTTGTAAATTGCTATGAACAGCATAGCGCATTATTGAATCCTGATGACCCCACTTGCCCCGGTTTCGACAAAGTTGGAATTTGCCTTCATCCGGTATTTCAACATGTGAGGAAGGATTTTTTGTCTTTTTATACCAATTCACAGTATAAATCAATAAATGTTTTAAATCATTACAATTATTCATTTTAAGGTGTGCGATGGTCCAGAATTTTTACCAGAACCGAGCCAGTTACCAGAGCCTAGTAAACAAGAGCTGTAATCAACAAAAGTTCAAAACCTTGAAACTTATTTATTAAAATGCCGAAGCTCAAAGTCATATATCGTATGTGTAACTATTTGATGACTGTATCAAGGGGAGCGAACCCATTGTTTTGTGAATTTGTTGTAAAATATGACTTTGAAATGAATAAAACAGAGGGTATTGATTTATCTACTTCTTTGACAAAATGTACATTTCCGATCCTTTGTTTTCCATTGTTTAGGACTAACAATAAGTGAATGTGCAAAAGGTCTTGGAAAGTTTCCCCTGTATGAAATGTCAGAATTATTATGCATCTTCACGTCCAGACCTCTTAACCCCTTGTTTACTTTAATAGATGCACAGGATTCCACAAAACACATTTTTCTTCCCCGAGCACACAGAAAATTAAATTGTAAAAACTGATCGATTTTCCAACAAAGTCAAGATTTTGTGTAAGCAGGGAATTCTGAAATCATTCAATTGTTAGCCAAAATAAAATTGAGAATTCTCATTTGGTCCATATTTCTAGCACATTAACAGCTTATCCCAACAAGCAAAACTTCATATCCCCTTATGGAATATTTTTGGGGCAGGATGTAAGAACGCAGGGAGCATACGGTTTAAGTACAGATACAAATTATTTTCATACATCGAGAACATTTTTAAACAAAAGATCGTGTCCTTCGATGTTTGTACCAATTTTAAATGTTTCTTCATCTTCAACTATATGTTGACCTCACTGAAATTTACTGACATGATCTAACTGGCTATAGACACAGTTGGGGAAAAACGTATATCGTTCGTAGTAAAATAAAATGACATCTGCAGGATCAGGGCGCTTCTTCCCGAGTTATTTTTATTCTCTCATATAACAATAACACAGTGATAAATTCGTACTCATTACATTTCCGACTTTTATTCTAAAATGACGATTAAAATAAATAGACACAAAAATCTTCTGTTTGATATGTAATACTATCTCATCACACAATTTAAGAAATATCTCACCTTACAATAGAGCATTAAATACAGATACTGGGATACATTTTTGACGGAATCCAGAATAAGTACACAGGTAAATAATATATCCATCTGTCCCAAAAAATAATTTACACGTGACAGTCTGGACACCCACGTTCTTCAGCCAACAAATGCTTGTCATCGGGAATGTGCATCGGTGGCAACCTTTCCAGCTCTTCTTTGCACATGTGGTTAATAATCCCAGCCCCGATACTATCTCCCAACACATTGATGGGAGTTCGCAAACGATCCCTGCATCCGAAAAATTCACATTATTCCAGACTCAAATCAATGCATAATATAAGCTGCTAAAGTTCCAACATTATTAAGTTTAATTGACTCACACAAGCCAGTCAATGGGAACTATATACGCAAGGTAATCAGCAGGAAGACCGATACTGTTCAGTAACATCACCATCGTCACAAAACCACCGTGAGGAATACCCGCAGCCGCGATGCTTGCTGCTGTTGCAGCCACACTGTACTCCCAATGAGACAAACACAGTTCATTGAATAACTCCAAAAAAAACACGCAAAATTACCCAAAAATTTAAGACTTCGGGAAATTACCCAATTGTGAAGATTTTCCCAACAGTTAAGTTAATTCCAACAACTTGGGAGATGAAGATCGCAGCCACAGCTTGGAACAAAGCTGTTCCGTCCATATTGACAGTTGCTCCGATCGGCAATAAAAATCTCGAGACCCGACGATCCACTCCATTTAATTCCTCGACGCATTTCATGGTGAATGGAAGTGTTGCAGTGCTGCAAGAGAATTTTTTAAATTAAAAACATAATAACGTATAATTGTACGCTGTCCTACTATGTACAGTGATATCCTGGACTGACCCAGAGTGATCTCACTTCAAGAGACCTTTACACAAGCATACGATCTGTTAAGACAAACATATTTCAAACACACAACAATGCTAATTCTGATTGTTGATTTCAAAGGAGCTACCCTTCAAGAACGAGTGTATCACATCCAATTTTATTTTAATATTTATGAACAGACTATGAATTAACAGGAAACTTTATAATCACCTGGACCCACTTCCAAAAGCCATGGCCATTGCCGGCATCATATTTCCCGTGTATTTGAAAGGTAACTTCCTCGTCAGTAAAAAGAAGAGTAATGGAAGAACAATCATCCCATGAATCACTAGCCCAGCCACAATAGTTCCCAAGTACAAGCCCAAGGACTTAACCACTGCCCCGAAGTCTTCGATCCGAAGAATCTCCCCAGCAATCAAAAACATCACCCCGACTGGTGAGAACCTGAGCATAATATAACAAAAATAATTTATTATTTTCCACATTTTTTGAGAAAGACAGCATAAATAATAATTATAAAACCTCAGACTCACCAGATCACCCAGTTTATGAGGATCATTATGCAGTCCGACAAGCCCTGACAGACATCAAGGAGGGACCTTCCCCTTGACCCGATACGCGTCAGAGTTATTCCCAAACTGATTGAAAATACAATGAGTCCCATGTAGTTGGTCCCGGTCTCCCAATGTTCAATCATTTCGTAATCTCGGAGTGAAGGTGTTGAATCTGCAATTGACAAGAAGCTTTATCATCGGATAGGGCTCCTTAAACTTGATTCTAAACTTGATTCTGTCGAAGAATTTCCTGGCCATGGACTTACTTCCAAACTTTCCAGCCGGAAGAATTAGTTTTGTCCTGTACTGAAAACAAAACAGAATTATAAACAAATTAAGAGGAACTATTAGACACATTTAAGGATTTAAAGAGAGTCCCATATATTTACAACAACGTTAACTCTAACAAAAAAAACAGGGATTTCTTACATGTTCCAACGTTGCTTGAACCAAATTGGGTGGGAACATGTTCCTAGAAAATAAAATAAAAAATTGTCAATTACTGGAGCCTTAGACAATCATATAGTGAGAATGTGTTATACTTTAGTAAAATCTTATTTTTGTTTAGTTATATTTATATTATTTATTACTAACCTGATTAAATCCATGAGGGTATCTTGCACAGTAGTGGGATCTGTATCACTTTGCCCCTGCCAGCTCATCTCCCTACTCAGACCTGGCCGGATAGCCAAGGCTAAAATAATTCCCAGAATTATAGCGCTAAGAGTAGTAAACGCAAAAAATATAATTCCTCCCACCCCAATCTTTTTGGACAGGCTGAGGTCAAGGGAGCCCACGGCAGCTACCAATGAGAAAATGGCTAGTGGTAAAATAAGGCCCTTGAGAATACTCAAAAAAAGGTCTCCCACAAACTTCACGTAAGAAATGTCCCTCGGGTTCCATTCACCCTTATTTGATTCCTTTAAGAAAATTCCCAGAGCCACCCCTGCGAACACTCCGGTCACGGTCAAAATTGTCAGGAGATTTTTCCGGAGACACGAATGTACTCTCCACTTTGATGGCATGGTCCTTGAATAATAAAATTATTACTGGTCAAATTAATTCCCTCTTAATCCAACGCTATATGATTCCGGATAGCAATATTATAAAAATTGTGTCTTTGTATTTATGCGATTGATGGAATAATTTGTGTTTAAATATCTTACGAGAGATTTAATGTAATGTAATGGATTATCTAAAGGGATTATTAGCTTTGATTTCAGGTAAGTAACAAAATTCGTGGGTATGTTTTTGTGCCCAATATAACGCAATAAAAACTCTGTGGAGTTGTGATCCCTAGCTCGGACAAGTTTCAAGTGCGTGAAACTTTGCTCCGTGTATACGCACTTAAAGAAGGATGAACTTTCCCGAAGGATATTTTTTTGTCTACGCACTTCCCCTTGTTGTGCCTCCGGAATCTTCTTCCCTACAACTCACTTTACATCTGGAATGTTCTGGTGCTATCGGGCATAAGTTACTTTAGGGTAGGCCACAAGAACAGGATAAATTTTCCAATGATTTCCCTGCTCTTATTTTCTGTGTACAAAATATGTTTTTTTTTATCTCATGCAGACACACAGGATATACACTGAAAATATCATCGCTACATGATTCAAAAGTTAAAGTGGTCCTATATTGAGTACAGGGCAAAAATGTTTTAATGACTATAATCAAATGTATACAGAAGTTTATGTTTTGTAAGCGTCAAATTCACAAATGTTTTTGAAGTAAAATTTTAAAAATATTTGAGGATTTATTTATTGAAACATTTTACATCTACTTAAAACGCACCTACCTCATGTGCTTAATTTTTGTAAAACAGAACATAAATAAATACTGTACTCCAAAAATTATTATTCATATGATGTCCATATGTGCTTATTGGATCAATTGGAATCCACGTCATGTTCCATCTCTGGCAGGGGTAAATACTATATAGAATGGAAAAAAAAATCCCCGTTCAACAATTTTTTTCTCGTTCGAATCATCAATAGAAATAAGGAATATTAGGATAGGAAATTTATTTGATCTGCTAAATGGTTTTTTTCCTAACCACATTATTGACAGGAATTTGAAATCTCTCCCTGGTTTTTAAGGCACACTTCCGAACTGAAAATTGCTCCGTGTAAGTTATCCATTTGTTTGCAGCTATGGGGGGTATAAAATTCCTGTAATTTTGTGACAAAAATAAAGCATACTAAAATTTAGACTCCATAAATTCCCTTACACCATTTTGATCCCAGTAATACTGGGCAAGCTCCATGAAATGTGGCCCAGTCAGCGCCTCTATCTGTGTAAAGATTGAACCAAAATAAGGCGGAACCTTTGACCGGTTTTGCCGCCACTCCTAAAGAAGTGAAGGCTGTGTAGCCACCTTGTTCCACGTCGTTGAACTGAAAAATAATTAAAATGTACACCGTTTCAGATTGAACCAAAATATGTGTATTATGCACATCCTGCAACGCCACCTATTAAATAATTTTCCATACGACGGTAATACAAGCTAAAATCTGAACTGTAAAAAATTCCCGCAGGTTTTAACGCTCACGATTTAGAA
Organism: Allacma fusca; assembly: GCA_947179485.1. NCBI lineage: Eukaryota > Metazoa > Arthropoda > Collembola > Symphypleona > Sminthuridae > Allacma > Allacma fusca. The sequence goes on along the minus strand of OX359246.1, from coordinate 72,809,174 downwards.
AATCTACAATATTTATTACGTAAATCAAAAAAGTTGCAAGTCGGTGATCCCCGTGAGATTGTACGTTGTGGCTCATCTGAAAATTAAAATATTTATATTCTGAAGATAAGCGTTTATTTTCAAAATACTAAATTAAAAAACGTAAACATTTCAGGTGCTTTTTTCGGGTAAAAAAAATCAGGATATTTGATTGTACTAATTACCTGGTCCATATGCGGGAAATTATGTCCGCCAAAGGAATACGACGCTACCTGGAGTCTTTCTTTATATTTGCACTTTATTATTTCGAGCCCTGTGACCTGCTCGATTCTTCTCCCAAGCTTGTACTTGGGGAAGACTACTCTTGCATTCACGGAGGTTCGGCGGGAGGAGCTGTAAGCTCGGTGACTTATCTGCCTGTTCTGGGAAAATTCAAATGGGTCCTGGATAATGGTCGAATCCTCCATATCTTTGCTAAGTTCCTCCATTAGATCCTTAATTTCGTCATCGTAAAGGATCTCATACACTTGGACAACATCTGGGTCCCTCGTAAGGAATTCCATTTTTCTCGGGCCGATTGTCAATCCAGGATGCCTTTTGAATTCGTACCAACAGAATAATCTGGATTTTGCCCTTTCACTCTGATTAAATTACAAAAAGCAATATATCAACTACCATTCAAATTTTACTATTAAGAAACATATCCGCCAGAGGACGTTCGTACATTACAATCTTTTTTGTAAATCTTACCTGAAAATTTTCCCCAGAGCACAATGCCCAGAAATTTATGTCATCATGTAAGGGTCCAAATCCTTTGTAAGCCTCATACTGGATGTCTCTTAGCTTTTCCGCTTTTTGACTGTCCCCTGGGTCATGGCTGATGCTCCTGTTGAAGAAGACTGGCTCCAAGTCCATCATTACATCCTCATCGAATTCCAAGTTATGCTGTTGGAACATATTTTGACAAATTTATTTTATTTAATTAAATTTATATTATAAACTTGAATCGATGCAAACTCCCGCGGATTGCGAGAAGTAGAAAATAAGAAAAAACCTTTTCAATAGCGTTCCATAATGTGAGTTCCAAAAGCGGAATACTGGCTTTTCTGTCAGTCAAAGCTTTTTTCTTGGCCAGTTCCAACCATTCAATAGCAAATGCATATTGTCCTATTTTCAAAGCTGCCATGGAAATTTCATAGCAATGGAGGGAATTCAAAGAGCAGTTTGTCCGGATTTCTGGCATTAAACCATTTGCAAACTGCGCAATGAAATAATTGAGTCAAATTTTACAAATTATAAATTTAGTTTTAGACATTAAATGTTTCTTTCTACGGCAGAGAAGACCCGATTTGATTATTATTTCTTACAGCCCTATTCAAATAATTCATTCAATATTTGATTACAATTTCCGCTTTAAACCCGTAGAATAATTGGAGCCTTAAAAGTTTCTCCAGCACCACGTCCCAGTTGTGGTCATAGGGATGCCAATAGTTCCAGAAGTACATGATATAATGCTTCCAAAGGCCACCTTTAACACAAGCAGAGTTAAATCTTACGAGTCATTTACAGATTTAAGATTATAGAATTAAATAGGATTTGCGTACCAAAATTTTTACGGAAAGATTTCCGCAAGGCTAAGTCTCGAAGTATTATTTTAGTTCGTCGTAATAATCTAAATGCACAGAGAGGATTCTTTGAAAGATTCGTTCCTTCTTTTTTGAGAGCATCTTCAACCCGATGGAAACCACTGGACTCGTAGTAGTCTCTTAAATATCTAAAAATTCATGTAAGTAATTATCCCAGTCAGTAACAATAATTATTTTCCGTGCGGAGAATTACCACCGAAAGACATTTCAAGTCAAAACTTACGCCTCTACCCCGTTCGTCAATTCTGAACGGATGGGTAAAATTTTGGTAGACAGAACTGCCTCTGTCAAATTATTTACGATTTGGGAGTCAAATCTCTCGAGGTCCTCCAGATGCGAAATAAAACGTGCGTACAAGTGCTTGGAATTTACTGGAGCCTGTTTGTACAGCAAAACAAAAATAACCATTGCTTTAAAAACGTGGGCAGGTGATTGGGAGACCATTGTTTTGTATTTATTCAAATCTGGGGTAAACTACTGTCAGAGTTAATAATTTGATGAGAGCTACGCAACTCGCATGGTTAATTTTTTAAGGTTTAAAATGTAAGTCAAAAGCTTAAATTTTGTACGGATTGTATTGCTGTCTTTTATTGCAATGGAAAGTAAGTCATTCTGCAAAATAATTTGTGAGGGGCTGTTTCAAACACTTTTACATTTCATTGTTAAATATGTATTTATTGTTGATTAATATATTTTGTCACAATGCTTATTGATTCCCTGGAGCACAATTCCTTCATAAAGTAATACATTTATTGAATGTATTATTATTAATTCTGACTACAGCTGCGTTTACACCATGGATCATATGTAACTAGCAGTAAATAATTATATCTTACACATACATACATACACAGCATATTTTCATAGTCGCGTCGTCTACTGGCCATGTTTATTTTAACGAAAATATTTATCCCAGTTCTTCAGTTTGTTGAATTTAAATCTATAATAATAAAAATCATTTGAAGGGATTTAAAAAATGTTAGAGGACTACTGACTTACAAAAATGGCTTTAAAAATAATATGCAAGTCAAAAATGAACTCATATAGGAAATTGTTATCGTATTTACCCTACCCAAATTAGGCTCATATCAGCCCATTTTGTCTTATTTACTCATTAAAGCTGGGGGTACTGTATAATTTTGATGCTAAATAGACGTTTCAAAAAAGACTATCCCAATCTCTACGGTTATTATATTCGGGGACGTATGCAGGTTTGTGTGTCCGGCCGGTTATAAATTTTTTTCGTCCCATGGATAAAGATCTCTAATTTGATGGGGTCTTATTGAGCTACGTTACAGATAGGGATTACACCTCTAAACGCATAAACGCTAAACGTATAAGCTCAATACGCATAATCAGCTAAACGTATAAGGTATCTAAACGTATAATCACCTATACGTATAGGGTATCTAAACGCATAAGGTAGCAAAATGTATAATAATGTACATGCATATATTGACACTCGTTTGAATAAGGCTAGTATTTTAATTCAGGGATCAATACAATATTTAGCGTTCTACACATTCCCTTGCAGCAGCATCGCCGTTAAAGGGATCAAATTGTCTATTGTGTATTAAACCCACCCCATGTAATTTAAATAAAAGGAATATATACTAATATTTAATAATAATAGTCTAAGTACAGGCAATGTGTACAGGCAAGTCCTCTAACTCTACTATTAGAGTTCTAGAGTTCTAGAGTAATTACTATTAGAGTCCCAAGTAAGTAGCATTCTAACATTCTGTCAGTCCACTCAGTCGTGTAGTATCCATGCGTTAGTCCCTATCAGTCTCAGTCCTAGCAAAAATCTCAGTCAGTCCATTATGTATTTTGTATGCATTTAAGTCCAGAAGAGTACCACGTGTTGAGCATACACGTCTTCATGGACTCAATGTCGACAATTTTATTAATTCTCGAACTCACCATTTGCAATAATTTTTTTGCATTCAGTGTACTAGTAATTTGATAAATAATTATGGAAAGAACATGTTTTAGCACATATTGGCTAAAATTCTAAATAATGGAAAAAATACTGGTCGAATTATTAAAAAAACCTTAATTTTGGACAAACTTTTTCCCTTACCGCATTTCTTTTAATTTGGCTCCGGATAGAGTTTTTTGTATTTTTTGTTTCATATTTTTGCTGGCGTCTCAAAATACAGTACTATTACAGGGATCGTCTAATGTATGTGCAAACTGTCATTGAAATTTTCTAGAACCAAGCGCCAAAATTAATTTTTTCAAACAGTTTTAGGATAATAACAAATATAATTTTGAATTCCCTTTGCAACACATTTTTGACACCTGCTTTTGCAAATATAAAGCTCTACAAAACACCTATTTTGATTTTAAGCTACAAGAATTATGTTAATAATGATCTTATTTATTTATTATCCTGCTTCAATAAGGTCACCGGAGTCAAAAATGTAACGCATGGTTTAATTTGTTTATATTCAGTTTTACTTACTAACTAAACTTTACAGCATATCAGCGGAAATCCTACAAGATTTCCAGCAAACCTGTTAATTTTGAGTTCTAGAAAAATTCAGGGGTGGATTTACGGGATGGCCCACCCTGTAAAACAATTATGGCCAGGGTAACAAAAATGTTGACTAAGACCCTCAGATTACATACATACATGCAAATGCCCACAAATCCATTTTGGGGGTTAGGGCCAGGGTAAAAATTATTTTAATTATCCACCCATGGATCAATCCATACGTGTACCCTTTTTGTGGCTCAAATTACCCAAACGTTGACGCAGTTCAATGACGTAAATTTTGGAAAAACTTGACAAGATCGGTCCAAGAAAATCAAATATATTATAAGCCACTCCCGGAAATATAGTCAGGCAAATAACAGTAACTGGCGTAAATACTGATTTTTACGAGGTCATCAACGGCTCGTGATAAACAGTGGAATTAAAACTATTTGCGTGGGTTTTACCTGTACGCATTGCCTGTACGTAGACTATTTTCCTTTTATTGAAATAACATGTAGACGTTGGTTGAATATGCATGAGACAATTAATTTGTTCTCTTTGGCGACGATGATTAAATGTACATGTAAATGCTTTTAAATAGATACCTTATACGTTTGGCCGATTATACGTTTTTAAAGCCTATACGTTTAGACGATTATATGTTTAGATACCTTATACGTATAGATGATTATGCGTTTAGATACCTTATACGTTTAGCTGATTATGCGTATAACTCTATGCGTTTAGCTGTTATACGTTTAGCTCTTTATGCGTTTAGCTAGGATACCGCAGATAGGGGGAGCTATTGAGACTTGATGTAGGAAGAACTTTGTGCATTAAAACTAGGGGTAACTTTGTCTGTTTAGGAAAAAGGGTGTATTTAGATTATGAAGTGCATGTCTTTTAATTTAAGGATAAGGGGAACTTTATTGATTGCGAATGGAGGGCGCTTTATAAATTATGAATAGGGAGGTGAAACATTACAAGGTCATGGGTAATTGTAATAACAAATTCCCTCACCCGTATAGAAGATAAATCAAAATGAAGTGTAGGATTATTTTATGTGTTCCACTGGCTATTTCATATACCTATGTATATTACCCGATAAACTTTTAAATGACTCGCCTGAGCAAGATAATTTTTACCTATAGCTGACATTCTGACAAGAGGATGATTAATTTGAGTAAGATAATCACAGGCTATTATGAACGCAAACCAAATTCAGCTCCTCCATTGATTTATCAGAAGTACAAGGCCAGATATCGTAATAGCTGCTTATATCTACAATAATCACACCATAAGCATAGGTACATGTGTATACATATATGTATTTACAGTCTGAAAATATTTTTATTGTTACATACTCTGTTCGTGAAAACTACTTTTAATCCGCTTTTAGAAGGCATCTAATTTGTGCCTCTAGGAAATATATCAAGCTACTTTTTATGCTACATGCATGTGTTAAAATTTGGAGAAAATGAAGACCTTTTGTATAGTAATTTTTTTCGTAGCAATTTTCCAGGCCCAGTCATGCCCGGAAGGACAGGTATTTTTTTTGATGTTTTTTTTTTAATTTTTGAAACAGAGTATCGACATGAGGGACATTTATTCTCAATAATTCCCAAATTTCAATAACATTTATCTTTTATGGCGTTTTCCCGAAACAAAAGTACCGCTTAAAGTTCCGCGAAAAAATGATTAATATTCATTATTGCTGGACATATTTTTGTATTTATTGTACATTTGATATTTCTAATGAAAAAAAAACATTCATGACAGGTACTATGTGAGGGGACCGAGAACGAGTGCATTCCTGAAGAATTTGTGAGTTAGGAGGTTTTTTTTTGGTTTTGATAAACAATTCCACTGATTTTAATGGAAGGTAAATTTTGTAGTATTGCGATTACACATACAAAGACTGCAGTAATGATTGGGATGAGACCGACTGCCCTTGCCCCAATGAAGTAAGCAATTTATGTGTTAACAATTAAATGTACTGGTTTCCGTTCTAATATGGGTTTCTGATATTATGTTTAAGTTATGCTGAGTTCCAAATAAAAGGAAATGAGGTTTCTTTTACTTTCAGAGCGACTTCATATGTGACGATGAAAGATGCATACCTGAAAGCTGGACTTGCGACGGATATCTAGATTGCCGTGAGTTAAACATTCAATAAATATTTACTTGTTATTCTTCCAAGGCTTGATCGTAATTACTAGGGAATTTCAGGTGATGAAACTGATGAAGACAACTGTCAGATTTGTCGTGGTGTAAGCAGCCCTTTATTTATATCCTTATAAGATATGCAGATATTTCCTCTTCATCAATGTCAACTTGAAAATGTTTAACAATTTGTCATATATGGTTACAGTACGAATGCCCGGATGGAACATGTATTGCCAAAATCTGGGTACGTTTAATGACTGCGCTCTCATTTCAATACCAGAAAGCGTTGCTGGAACTTTGGTGAACACAAAGTTGATGTCACGTGTCGAAACAAATTTCCTTACAATTGATACTAATTGACCTACTAAAAATAAAAACTTGTTCTAGGTCTGCAACGGACGAGAAAACTGTCCAGGAGGAGAGGATGAAGAAAACTGCCCCTTCTGTGGTTCCAGATTTGTTCGAAACTTTCTACATATTTTATTATTACTAATTACATAATTATATCTATGCAATGTATGCATTGTCAAACATCTCTTTCGCATTCATGCTTCCTAAAGTAAAAATATTTTAATGCAGTTTACGTGCGCGGATAACCAAACATGCATTCTAAAGTCCTGGGTCTGTAATGGAAGAGAAGATTGCCGTAAGCACAATATACTTTCCCGATTCAGAAAAAGTTACTATATCAATGCTAACATGACATTAAAATGTCAGTTAACATTGTGCGTATATTAATGTACGTAGTAATCTAGCAGCTAATTTAATATGTACACATGTTTAATCCTGTTAGCTGATGGTTCCGATGAAATGGCCTGTGCATTATCTCCCCACCAAAAATTCATACCCGTTGAGCAAGAGATTTTAGGTGCTAGTGCTAGACGACCACGCACACCATCGCAACTACCACGGGCCAAATTCAATCGTAGCCAATCAAAATTGTTGTCGCATCAAAATGGCTATTCTCTTATCCGACAATCCGGTAGCAGACAATTAAAGAAACATTATCCAAGTTGAATCCATTGCGAAGAGCTTTTGAATAAATGAGAACAACATGTTCAAACTTTACAGAGTGATTTCGAGATGTAATTTGGTAGATGTATTTATTCAATATGGGGGATGAACTTTTATGATACAAACTCTGCGAATTCCTAGCGGAAATTCCTAATAACCCAGTTCTGTTTGCATTTACGAATCCTTAACATGATCCATACCATACATACGTGTGCAGGCGTTCACTTCATGAACTAATGAATTGAACTGAACGAGTACTTATTTTGAATGTTTTTGAACAACCTGTACATATAATTAATTTAGAAAGAAAACCTATGAACTGAACTAAAATTCTCTGCACAGGAATGTGAATGAACTTTCAATATTTCAACCAATAAGTAAACTCAACTGAATTGAACGAAGATGATTATATGATTTCGAAGGTATCTACATATGTATTACAGCATATAGAACGTCAATGCCAACTATGAGTGACAAGTTCTACAACAATTTTCACAATGTTCCACTGCTAACAAATGGATATCTAATAAATTCGGCTTATCAACATCTGAATGGATAAATGCAATCAAAATGAACGGAAATATAGTGTCTAATAAATCAAATCCGGGTTACAGCCAAGGTAATAGACATTGCCGATATTGCAATGAGTTTGAAACCTTAGGACATATCCTTGGTGATTTGTAAAGCCGGCGTGGCCTTTCCTCCTCGATCATAATAATCTTGTCGCTTTTATTCCAATAAGGCCTCTGTATATGAAGTATTTTTTATTCTTCAATTCTCATACCCTTACTTACCACGAATTTTGATAAACACGGGTTTATGCCAATTAAGTAATCAATGCTAAACACGAAATACTGTATCAGGATTCAACAATCATTTATGTACAGTTCTTGCAAACACCATCGTAGTTTTTCTTCTCTATCAGTAAGAAAATACTGAACATGTGAAGGAAGCATCAACATGTAACAATAATTCTTAAATGTTAAACTATAATACTATTCATTAATTTCCTGAATTCTCATCTTTTGTATCTCCTCAGAAGTCAATCTCCCTTTCGTTTCAACAACTAATACAAGTTTAGACGTAGCAGCATTTCTTGGGCAATTGGCCGTACAATGTAAGATACCCTCAGGACTAAATTCCATTGTGACGTCTATGGGTTCCCCTTTAGGACAGTTCTCGGGAAGATTATTGACAACAAACGACCCGAGGAAGGTATTGTCTTTAACGCTAGTAATTTCCCCTTCGTAAATTTCTATCAACACAGCTTTCTGGTTCTCATCCCTTGTCAAATAACGTTCAGTCTTCTTACAAGGGACTTTAGAATTTTGCTTGATAATTGAACTGAAGTTATTTTCTTCACTCCCATGTACGTAAACCTTTATACCCACAGCGTGTGGACAGACATCTCGGATGATGAAAGGAGCAGTTTCCAATCCACCGCCTTTATTTTTTCCTGAAAGCATGCTGGCGTGAAGGGCCGCTCCATGAGCTACAGCCTCATCACCTTTAATATTCTGAAGGGACTTCTTCCCAAAGTAGTTTGTAATCCTGGCTTGTATTGAAGGAATTTTTGAAGAACCGCCAATGAGGATAACATCGTGAATACTTTCTTTTGTTAATTTTGCGTCTTTAATTACTTTTTCCATTGTTTTTTTAATACATTTATCAAACGAGTCTTTATTAATGGATTCAAAAGTCTCCCGAAAAATTCGGACATGCATATTTTTCTCATTATACATAGCGGCCAAGGAAACGTGAACGCTTTTAAGAGCAGACAAATGGATTTTTTGTTTCTCACACTCGTTCTTCAAGCGCCGAAGACGCCTATTTGCATTCATTTTCTCCTTTACTACTGAACTGTTTTTACCTTCTTTCAAATCCACACCATCTTTTTTCTTGAATTCTTCAATACAGTAATCCAGCATGGCGTTATCGAAATCTTCTCCCCCTAAATGCGAGTCTCCTCCAACTCCAATGACTTCAATTTCCTTTCCCTGCATTTTTAGAATGGAGACATCAAATGTACCCCCACCCAGATCAAAGATCAGAATTGTTTTCAACTCCGAAGACTTTCTTTGGAAATTGTATGCAATTGCAGCCGCAGTAGGCTCGTTGATGACTTGGAGGACATTTAAACCAGCGATCGCTCCAGCATCTCTGGTTGCTTGTCGTTGTCCATGTCGTGGAAGTACGCCGGGACTGTAATAACTGCTCCTTCGACTTTGGTTCCTAAATACAGTAATCTTCCGCTTGATTTTTCAAGTATGAAAGAAGTTTTGCAGATATTTGTTCTGGAACGAAAGCGTCTCCATTGGGTAATTGATCGTAGGAGTATTTTCCTTTCCTTCAACGACTTGGAATGGCCAGTACTGGATGTCTTTTTGTACTATAGGATCGTCGTATCTTCGTCCGATCAATCGTTTGACGTCAAACAGTGAACACGCGGGGTTAATATCCGCTGTGCACATGGCTGCCTCTCCTATGACTAATGTACCGTCGTTTGCAAAGGCAACGTGACTAGGAGTGGTACTCTTCCCTATAATATTTTCAATGATTCGAACCTTTTTGTTTCTGTAGACTCCAACACACGAGTACGTCGTTCCAAGATCGATTCCAATCACTGAAGACATTGTTTCTCACAAAATGGAACAGCCAACTGAAAGGAAATACAAAGGATTAAAGATTAATAATAGAATTGTAGTAGATAGTTTCAAATATTTAAAATCCGTTAAATTAATATTTATAAAAAGCAGATTGTTCCAGGGTTTCACCTCCAGATGCAGTTAGGGTGTTTTTATGCTTACAATTACCAGTGGAGTGAAAACCTAGTGAGTAATTTGACTGGGGATACTCGTGTCAAGAGTGGTTTTAGATTAATCTCAGGAATTATCAGTAAAGGTTAACGTTCATATCTGTATCTACGTATTTTGCTAATAGCTGTATAGTTGGAGATTGAGTCGTATAAAGTCATTTAGGAGGTTATAAATTTCCTTTGAAAAAGATTTCAAATCAAAGTTTACCAGTAATTATATGACAAAGTGCTCATGTCACAACTTCATTTACTGACTTTATGCTGTCAGAACTGCAATAAAGCTTCAATTTGTGTTAAAATAATCAGGTACATATGGCTTTTAAGTGTATTTAAAACATTTGAAGCAACCTATTTCTTCGAAACAATGTCTCCACCAGGTCGACCAAAGTTGAAATATTGCCGACAAAAATAGTTCGAAAATTTTTGAGACGTTTCCAATGTCGGAATACACATATGTGTGTACATATATACTATTGTCCTCCGCCGAAAAATAAAACGTTCGGGTCTACCACTGTCATACATCAAACAACACCTCATCTTCAAAAATTCGGGAAAACTTCGGAATATTTCCGTCAAGTTTCACTTTCAGCTAAAATCCTAAAATTAATTTCTTCAAATTGTTTAAAAACATTCCCATGGACCTTTTCCCTTTGGCATAAAATGTGTTCAACTAACAATACGAAATCTTTACGAATGCTTATAGATTCCAAGCAGTGCTCGGACTGGGTACGGGTAATACTCGGGTAAATGGGTACGGGTACAGGTATGGGTACTACCCGGGTACAGAAGTTGCGTACTCGCAAGTACGCGGGTACTACCCGGGTACTCTTGATTTTAGGCAATAAAGTGGGTACAGGTACGGGTACGGGTATGGGTACTCACTCAGTGGCAATCGGGTAGTACCCAATGGGTACGGGTATCACTATGTAAAATACCTGTACCCGTGGGTGCTGTACCCGAGTATTTTTGGGTACTTCAAGGATTCCTGATGGGATGGATTATATACTATGGCTAGCAATAAGACCTACCAACCGTGGAGTTGCTTATTTCTTAGTATACAGATACTTGCGTTAGTGACAGAGTCAAGTGGCTTCGTCTCATTTATGATTACGTGGTAGTTGCAATCTAACGCTTCTAATAATTCATCCAAGGAATCTAATAAAGAAATAGAGCGTAGTCAGTGAAATCATGTGTTTATCGACTTAAATAGTGAAGCTCATCAACGAAGAATTTCAAGGGGGAGGTTCTTGGGATTCAATTTAATTAGCTTCATTGGGAGGGTAACATTACAATTATTTGAAGACGTGTTACGAGATAAGATCGAAATAAATATACATTTATTAGCAGACCCATTTCTTAACGTTACAAGTACCCAGGGTTGCCCAAATGAAAACGCCAAGGCATTTTATGCAGGCAATTTGACCATTGTCAATTCAGGGTATTTATTGAGGTGAATATTTATAACATTTTAGAATGAAAAATATCATTCCTTGCACGCAATATTTATATTTCAGTCCCTTTGATTAATCTTGATAATTTTGATGTTAAAAGAACTTGACAGACATCTGAACTTGACGTTCAAAACTTCCATGGGGTTGCATTTTAGTCCTATTTTGCCTGCATTTTTTCGAAAATCTCCGTCTCGGGCTTCATAAATGTGAGAGACAGTTTACGAATGTTTGTTTTATAAATCTAATATAAAATGAATATTCAATATTGCCTCCCACATTTATTTCCTGAAACCGCAATATTTGACTTAGAAAAATTATGATCAACTCAATTTTTCCGTATAATATTTTCTATACATAGTGTTCGATTAGCCGTAAACGATTAACAGGGGAAAAAAATTGTTTCTTGTTCTCCAAGTTGAAAAGCAAGTTATGAAGAGTTTAGTATTAAAGAATCCGTCCCAATTCTAATTAGCGAGAACACATTTCATTTCATGCAGCAAGTTATTATTTTGGGGTAGTAGGATTTGAATTTCGTCAGTGTTTATTAAAAATCACAAAATGCTTTAAATAATTTTTTCAAAAAATTCAAATAGGATGTCTTTAACACCTGGGGAAAATTCCCAAAATCCCGGACACTTTTAATGGAGGTCAAAAAATTTTAGGTTAAATTTTTTGAGCTGGGTAGGCTAATGTCGCCGGGGATTTTAAATCGGCCAAACTTCCAGTACCCGAGTACTACCCGGGTACACACAATAGATACTCGGGTACGGGTACAGGTTTTGGGTACATTATGGGTACGGGTAAATTGTGGGTACAGGTACTACATTGTACTTTCAGGTACGAGTACGGGTACTGAAATAATTTACCCGGGTACTCGGGTATGGGTACGGGTATAGGTACAGCATTTTGTAGTACCCGATATTCGGGTACGGGTATGGGTACGGGTACACGGTTTCTGTACCCAGTCCGAGCACTGATTCCAAGGGGTTGTTGTTACTGATTTTATCCTCACTCCTTCAAAGCTCATCGTCTACTATGTATAAGATCCTATCTCGACATGCGGACACCTGCATTCTGCATATGGCAAACATTCTCAAGTACCTGTCACTAGTTTGCTGCTTATGCTGTAGTTAATTAGATCAACTGCGATAAAGGGAATTTATTCGTCAGTTATTATTTTTGCACTATAATGCCTGCAGGTTATCTCTAGGATAAGTTGAACATGTTGCACGAAACAACAAATTTACCCGAGACTCCAGAGAGATTACAAACAGTTGGGAAGACAAAATGCCACACTTCAACTCTTTACTCAAGTTATTACTTCCAGATACATGTGTAGCAATTGACCACAGTCTATATATAAGGAGAAATAGGATTTACATCAGATTTAATTGACTCCTAAAAACTGTTAAAAATGAAGTCCCTTTTTACCGTCTTTGGTTTTGCAGCTCTAATTGTCTTTGCTCAGTCTTGTCCAGAGGGACAGGTACATTAGGGATAATTAATTTTGTAATAAAAATACAATTAATTACATATAACTTGACAGTGTTTGAAGGTGTTCTCTGTTACAGGTACTGTGTGAGGGAACTGAGAACGAGTGCATTCCGGAAGAATATGTAAATGCGTCCGATTTTTAATAAGTATACAATTTATGAACTGGGTGTTTCATCTTTAGACTCATTGTATGTATACATATATAATTACACACATGTGCTTCACGTAGGTCTGTGACTATGAGTACCTGGATTGCAGCAATGATTGGGATGAGACAGATTGTCCTTGTCGGCCAGACGTAAGAAAATGTTGCCGCTTATACAATATCTATACATATGTACACGTATAATAAAATGCATTTTACATAAGATCATATATATATATATATATATATGTTTCCGTGTAATTTCAGAGAGAGTGGACTTGCGCCAACGGAGACTGCGTTCAAGCGGGTGATGATTGTGACGGATATCAGGATTGCCGTAAGTATTTTTGTTGATGAAATTCTCTGAGTTCTGCTATGATTTCAAAAATTTGATCCAACAACCTTTGGAAATTTTCAGGGGATAACTCTGACGAATCGGAATGCGTAACTTGCCGAGTTGTAAGCCAATCAATCTTCACTGTCTTTACTATTGTTAGCTTATATCGCCCCCTATTATTTATACAACGCCAAAGTAGATATATACATATGTCTATGTTGGTTGGGATATGTTTTTATCAAACACATTTCTTAACATTGCAAATTACACTCACAATCAGCCCTTTTATAAATTAACACTGTGGTATAATCCACGATTTTTTTTAAAGTGCATGTAACTTGGCGCAAGTATCGAAATTCACAAAAACTTTTAATGTTTTCAGTTCCAGTGCGAGGATGGGAAATGTCTCAACAAATACCAGGTGAGTTCAGATTTAATGGCTAATTTATGTACTTTGCTTTAATCACAATTTTTATGAAACTCTAATGGTCGAAATAATATATCTTGTCCAGTTATGCGATGGAAGGGACGATTGTGTAGGAGGGGAGGATGAAGAACCCGGGTGCCCTAAATGCGACCCGAGATTCCAGGTCCAAATATTTTGGAAAAAATCTTTAAATTAACCGTTGAATCTCTCAGCTAAAATAATTGTTTTTTTTTATTTTCTTTGTAGTGGACATGCGAAGACCTGTCTTGTATTTTAAAAAGCTGGGTCTGCGATGGATATGATGATTGCCGTGAGTACAAAGTTTCAATGTTTTCAAAATAGAAGCATCGATGTTTATATTATTTCTGAATTACATCCGTTGAAGGACACGATTAGTAAAAATGTAAGGGTAGTCATTCGGAGCAAACGTGGGGGATTTTGGTGCCCGGGCCCTCTTTCAGGAATCGGTGTTATTGTGATAATGTAATTATTATAAATCCAGAATATTTAACAATTTTCAGCGGACGGCTCCGATGAAAAGAACTGTTCATTAGCTGACTCATTGCAATTCGCATCGAAGGCCAGAGAACAAACGATTTTAGGTGCAAGAAAATATTCAAAACTACTCTCTTCGGTCAATGGTGGGAATGGAAATTCAAAGCTGAATCGTACGCGATCACGAAAACAGCCGTCAAAGGGTGGATTATATTCTTTTGCCTGAGCAAATGAACAAACGCTGATTATCCAAATTCCTCTTCGTACTAAATGTGTCAGAGAAGCTCCAAATTTTGTAATAAAATAAAACAAAAATGTAGACAACCATTTGAAATGCATTTATAACAGCTTAATTAAAGTATGCAAGGATAACACGAGTTGTGTCTCCTGGATCGTTTATCAATATCATGTAAGTAATAGCGCATGTGTATGGATTGGGAATGCGGTAGGTATAGTCCAGATTTTGCTCATTATTTCGGATTGAATCTCTGGCTTGGCTAGCATTTTGAAAATTACAAAAACTCACAGAAATTCTGTGCCCTGATCAGCCTGTGAATGATATTGCTCACCTAAACAAAACCGAACTGATACTACACATGGACTTTAACGGCTGACGTAACCCTAATAGAAGTTTAAGTTATTCCTGCAGAGGACTCGAAGATTTCAGAAAAATGTTAGTAGACCTAAAATTCCGAATTATTTTTAACTATTTTAAAAATACAATAATTATTATTATTGATGTTGTCTAATTTTGTGTCATTTTTAACCTACTATTTCAGAAATTTAGTTTGAATTAAGCATTTGAGTGGAAGCACAGGGACTTCATTGAGCTGCGAGCAATCATTTTATGATTGCAGTAAATGACGTCATAGCAAATCGTGTTTCCCAGATTGTGAGTACAAGCCAGAATCGGAATGTCACTCCTCACTCTATTTAGATTATGTGGTATCTCACATGCGAATTAATCTCCCCACTAGTGAATACTATATATTTACCCTGTATATACTTTGTTATAAAAGTATCAAAACATTATTAAGCACCTGTCAGATCTTGTGGAGAGCTTTCTCATAGTTTGTCCATAATTAGATCAATTAAGATAAAGTTTACATATGAAGTGGCTCATCTGCTTTTTGTTAGGGAGGTTTTAGGCCTTGAAATAATAAAATTTCCCAGGTTTTCCAGACTACAGAACAGCCATACATAATTAATTACTTTACTTTAATTTTTGACACGTGTAACGTAAAGTTAGCCCCATTCTTTTGAAGCCATTATATAATATTATTTATTCTACCACGCTAAACCAAAAATGAAGGGGATTTTGACGTTTCTATTTCTGGTTGCTCTGCTGGGCTCTGCTCAACCTTGTCCAGAAGGGCAGGTACTTGTAATAATATTAAAGTTTCAAAATTTTGACGGACAATTACTTCTATCGATATGTATGTTGGATTGCAGGTGCTGTGTGAGGGAACGGAGGACGAATGTATCCCGGAAGAATATGTAAATACAAGACAAAATTGTTTCTAACTTCTGTTTAAATTATATTATTTTGTGTGCCAAGATATTTGGGCTCCATTTTCAGTGCAATATTTTAAATTTAATTCAACACATTTTATGAAGGTCTGTGACTATGAGTACTTGGATTGCAGCAATGACTGGGATGAGACAAACTGCCCTTGCCGTCCAGACGTAAGATATTGTTGCTTGTCATAACTATGGTCTATAAAGCCTACGAAAAGTCCCCACGACAGGAATCACAATATATTTTGTATAAGGATTTAGTACATGTAATTAAAAATCGTCTAATGGTTTGGGGGAACGTGGGAATATGTATGTATGTATTAAATAATAAAAATAATTTACTTTTAGCAATGGACTTGCGCCAACGGAGAATGTATTTGGGCGGGTCAGGACTGTGATGGCTATAGGCATTGCGGTGAGTGTTTTCCATTATGAAATTCAGTGAAATATCTAGTACACAATTTAATTTTGATCCATGAACCTCTGGGAATTTTCAGGCGATAACTCTGATGAAACTGACTGCGTAACTTGCCGAGTAGTAAGGAACTTCTTTTATTTATCTAATATGCAAGAAAATACATAGATAGCTGGCGTCCGTGGGAAATTTTTCCACCCAGGACCGGAAATTTTTGCTCAAGTGGGCAAATCGTTTTTATACTGGATTTTTACGGCGAGGCTTTAAGAACTTGCAATATAAATTTTCAATACTGTAATATTTACGTATAATTCCAGTTCCAGTGCGAGGATGGGAAATGTCTCAACAAATACCAGGTGAGTTCAGATTTAATGGCCAATTTATGTACTTACTTCGCTTTAATCACAATTATCATGAAACTCTAATGGTCGAAATAATAAATCTTGTCCAGTTATGCGATGGCAGGGACGATTGTCTCGGAGGAGAGGATGAAGAACCAGGTTGTCCAAAATGCGATCCAAGATTCCTGGTTCGGATAATCTAAAAATTAGTTCTTATTTCAGGAACTTTTAAGTAACTATACGAAATCAAAAATTCGGCTATTTGTTTTTATTTTTAGTGGACCTGCGCAGACCTTTCTTGTATATTCAAGACTAACGTATGCGACGGTTATCCAGATTGCCGTAAGTGAGACTATTTCATTTCGACTAAGTTCCACTAGTACGTTTGCGCATAGTATTCGTCTGAACGTATGCTTATAGTAACTGGTGGTTGTTTAACATTAACCATAAAAGTTTATCAATTATCATCTCTATTGATTAGAGAGTAAGTATTTCATCCGTATAAAAATTCCCTGAAATTCAATCACGAATTTCAAAAGGCTGAGAAATTGAAATGTAAATACCTGTTGTCGAACGATTTACCTTAGTGAGGAGATCAATATCGAGTGTGCTCTTATTGTTAGTAACATCATTTCCATGAATTTTTAGATTTAAAGAACAGTTGAAGGTAAAAGTTTTTTTTTAATTCCAGCTGATGGCTCGGATGAATGGAACTGTACTATGGCAGGCCTGGAAACCCACAAAGGAAGCCATTTGATTCGGGAGGAAGAAATCCTTGGTGCAAGAAAGGGCTCAGAGATGTCTCCCGGATCTAAGCGTCCCCGAAGGAAGATAAACAGAAAAATAGAAAATGGCCCCCCAAAGGCGGGAATTCTTCCTTTTATGAAAGGCATACGTCCCAGTGGGAGGAATCTTTAATTTAGTTAATAAATTTATGAATTTTTAAACAGAAAGAAATTATTTATTTCCCTGGTACCCTTTTTGTTAACCGTCTCCCGACAAAATACATAATTTAAAATGCATATCTTAAATTAGATGCTTTAATTCTTAAATACAGTAAAACCTGTAATAATGGTTTTCCTAAGGACGCCAAAATTTGACCACTATAGACAGGGACCACTGTATAAACATATAGTGGTCAGAAGTCACTATATAAACACATGCATATAGAGACATACCAACACGAATCCCTGCAAGTTTTAATTGCATACGTTATTGAAAATCAGCAGTTTAATACTTTTTAAAAATAATCGCTGCTATTTTTCCTGTTTCAAACTTCGAATTTTTATTTTCGAAATGAATATTGTTATTGATAAACGCTGCAGTGACTTTCATAGCACACCGTGTCTTAAGACAGGTGTGAGTAGTGCTGTAATATTGTACTCGTTTAGTTTGTACTTTTGTATTGTTTTTGTCTTTGGTACAAAACTAAACAAACAATATCCATTTTCCAGATACAAAACTAAAACAAAATGGGAATTGAAAAAAACAATACGGTCCAAATTGTATTGTTTCAAGGTTCTAGAAGACGCTTGCAGGGGTCGGATGTTTGTAAATCTCCCTGGAAGATTATTTTTGAATTTCCCTGCTGACTATTAACTCCCTGCTGGTAGGTCCTCAACGATTTCAAAAATCCCTGCTGAAAAAAAGGGTAACGATTTTCAAAATCCCTGTTGGCAAACAAAATCCCTTACAAGACGTGAAATCTCTGCCAAATTTAACCAATCAGGCCAAAAATCCCTGTTTGCTTAACAAATTTCCCTGCAACCCGTCAACACATTTGAAAATCCCTGCCAAACAAGGTCAACGATTTAAAAAATCCCTGTACATAAAAATAAATCCCTTCTCTTTGAGATTTTCCCTGCCAGAAATATTTTTTCCCTGGGAAGATTTTTCCCGTCTTCCTACAAAAATCCGACCCCTGGACGCTTGAAATTTACTTAAGTGATTGTTGTAATAGATTTCTAGAGCATATTTCAACAAGGTCAATTTGAGGTCACATGACCTCAGATTGACCTTACTGTGTCACTAATAGTCACCTGACTTTGATTGTCACCATATTGATTATTAAAGGTTGAAATGGCTGAGGCCACTATATGGACCAACCCTATTATTATTATATTGATTATTAGACGCCACCGGTAAGATGTACTAGTTGTAGGTTACATTTAATGTGGATTAGTAACACGTCATGAAAAAGGTCACGAATTAAATCAACACTGGCTAATGACAATTCAATGGCATCAGATATGATACCAATGAATCGGTACTGATCAATACAATTGGCTAACCGTATGATTTAAATGTTGACCTGGAGAAATCTTGTCTGAGTTCGCGGGTAGACAACAAAGACAAAAAACCTAGTCTAACAAACGAACTATGCGATTTGTAAATTTAGTCCACGCATAGGGGACATTTCTACATCGATGAAATAGGTGGTAAAAGCCAACGGCTGAGCCAATTGAAAATATAGATATCAGAGCCCAAGCGTCTACTCTATCCATTCTAATTTTAAGCAATGGTAGTGAATATTGTTTATGAAATTATGTTGTTCTGGAAATTACAATGTGGTTATTACAGGGTTATGCACAAATAGCTTGGTGCCACAGAATTGCACCCTTCAAAATTCGACCGTCAACAAATTCAATGCATCTTATATGGGAGATTAGTCAATGACTGGTTTTTTGATCTTTCACGTAATTTTTAAACAACTAAAGTTGCACAAAATAATTCCTACGTGCTCTTGAACTCAGATACAACTATCACTTTAGCAAATTTCTAGCGTCTTCTAGAACCTTAGAACAATACAATACAGATTGTACAAAAACAAAAACAATCTGATAGAAGTACAAAACAAAACAAAACTCGGAGTACAAAACAATATCTTAGTTGTACTACTTTTGTACTTTTCGCCAAAGTACAATACAATACTAAAAGGACAAATTACAGCACTAGGTGTGAGGACTGTAACTTCAGAATAATCATTACTAGATTGTTCAAAAACTTACAAAACAATTAGTTTTTATTTTAAAATGATTAAAAGCATATAAATTAAAACAATAACTAATTGAAAATACTTTATTGCACCAACCTGAAGCACAACTTAGATATAATGGAATCAATGAATTAACATTTAATACATATACATACAATATAAAACCGCTGCAAATAAAAACGTGGTTCAAATGCATAATTGAACTAAACTCAAGCAGTTGTGTCATTGATTTGGGGTTACGCGAGTTGCATCCCTTCGTTCTGACTGGTGGACCACTATATACAGGCACTCCAAGCTGTATTTTTAACTGAAGGGGATTGGTCATTAGACCACTGTGAGCAGGTTACCACTATATAGAAAACCATTATATAGAGGGAATTCCCTATGATAAAGGATAGGAGGTGGGACCGGGAGTCAAAACTTGACCACTATTAATAGGAAACCATTATATGAACGGCCATTATATACAGGTTTCACGGTATCAAGCTTTTCAACAGCACCAATCTTTAAAATACACCTATTTGATTCGTTTGAGGGCTCCATTGTTGCAAGATGGTGCCCATTGTGATGCAGTCTCTTAAGTGCAAAAATCCAAAGATAACACCACCTTTTTTATGTTTATTTTAAAATCAAACGATTTATATCTTAATCATCAAAAGCCCGTGATGTGTTTGATCTGAAAAACGATAATCCCAGGTGGGAATTATGGGCTGTTGGATTGACCCAACACAGTGGGTGGACTGTATTGAGGAATTCACTCATAAAGAACAAGCATGTTCACAGTAAATTCAATCACAGTGTGTACCATCGTTAGGATCATGACAGTATCGACAAAATAAAGAGAGCCAATATGGATTCTTAAAGTCATGAGGGATCTTGAGGTCTTCCTATCAAGATCACGGAGGCAAACCTGTCTCCATCCTTGGAGAGTCTCCTTCGACACAGAATTTACCCTAGCAAAGGCCCTAAAATTAAATAGAGCGTAGGCAATATTGTAAACGGCTCTCAATCCCCTCATGTACTTTGGCCAACCCCCGAGTTTGACGAATCCGTAATTACTCACCACAATCCCAACTAGAACAGCGAATTTGTACGATGGTAAGACGAAGGGACCATATATGAAATCCCATAGTTGAAGAGTCAATGTAATTTCTTTGTAGATCCGAATGTGTTTCTTGACCTTTGACATGGCGTTTCTCTTCACACTGTATTTACAAATGAAATAAAGTCCAAGTAGTTACTATACGGGAGCAATTAAAATTGCAGCAAATATTTGATCTGCCTCACCTTATTGCTCTGAGGGAAGATATTGTATTTGAGATGTAGAGCAAAAGCGGGAAGCCATAAAGGACTGAATAGCTAAAAGTGGTAGCTTTTAAATGCACCATTGTTATCCATTGAGCAACCATTATAGCTATGCCAACAAAGCCATCAGGGCTATTCTCAGCCTTTACAAACAGGTATCGAGTATCATACTTCAAAGCTAAGAGTATACTGTAGTAGTACATCCCAACCATTATAATTCCAATTGGGCTTCGCGCTCTTTGTGTATGGTTTTTCAGAAGAATTTTAGATTCCTTTAACCCGTACAGAACTTGTAGTAGCTCTTTGCGGGAGCGATAGCAGTTAATGGCTAAAACCACAGTAAAGAAATTCTGGGCAAATAAGAAAATGTAATCCATCGAGTTTGCTAAATTCTCCGCTGAGTCATGCCGACTGCACCAGTTTACCACGGCTAGCTGTAAAAATCTCAGGGAGAAAAATATTTGAACAATTGTGGCAATGCTCCAAGAAAATTTTCGAAATTTAGACTCCGTAGCGAAGAAAGTCTGGGTCTGTGAGTTCCATTCAAATGGTACGCTAAAAATGGCGGATCCCAATGTGTACCCCTTTAAAATGTAGATATTCGTGAGGGAACAGATATTTTGGTTTTGTCCATGTTGGAACAGTTTTCGAGATTCGAAAAATTTAATGAGACTTTCCAGATAATTAGGACGCCGGTTTTGGACGGCTAAAAATACAAAGTAAGAGGAGGCCATTAAATCAAGCAGCATCAATGAGACATAACTGTACATATTATTGTAAACGTAATTCAAAATTTAGTGGATAAGCACAATCTGAAAGTATTATGGCGATAATTTTATTTATTACAGACCATTAATATTAAAGTTACCTTTTCTCTGTTGCTTCATTTTCATTTTCCGAAACCGGTTCAGATGGCTGCCTGATCTTATACCAGGTATGTAGGGATTCCTGGTATTGCTCATAACTTTGTTGAAAATTTCGCTGTTTTCAACGAAAAGGCTTTGCAATTTTAGTATAAATTGTTTATGCAAGTATAGATTTCGTAATATATGCTAAAATAACATTGGGCTGGATACACATTACTTTTGTAATGTAATGTGCACTTAAGAATGTTTTTTCCAGAATTATTTCTATGCCCATGAAAGTTCCCGTACAAACGCAGGTTTGGACTAAGTCCCTTTGCGTTTCTACAACCGATTGACAATGCTATAGGCTTTACATTATATGTAATACTGATTTCACCAAAATGTGATTACTTATTGAAGGCATCTGAGATGATGGTATGGAAATTTAGATTATTTGCACATACTTCGTATCTCTGGGTTAGTCTAATACAAGTAAATGCTTGTTTTGAATCAACTGTCTTTCTCTATGCTATCATTTAGGAAATGTGTAATAAACTCAAGACGTTACGACATTACAGACCTAGATTTAAAAGCAATTTCGAATTATTTTTCCACATTGACAAATTAATATTCCGTCAACAAAATAAAACACGGAACCAATTTTTAATGTGATTAAAAGACAGAGGCCAGCAAATACAGTTACAAAATTAATGTCCACTATGTAAAGCTAATGAATAAAATATTTACGTTTGTTTACTCCAAGTATCCCAGCTCAATTACTAAAATACAATCTTAAGTTATTCTTCAACCCCAAGTATACTGAACATTCTTACACGAAGTCCTTCATATCTTTCTAGCACTTGTTGCAAATACCGTAAATTGTGGCATCAAATCCATAGAATCCGAGAACCGCTGAAGATAGTGTATACGCAAGCGCGAATGATTTGGCGGATTATGGAATCACAACATCACAAGGGGATTTAGCGGACCGTAATTCCGCAGACATTTTTCGAATAGCTGGTGCTTTATAAGCCTGATATCGAAAAGATTTCATATGAAAATGAAAATATTGATATAATATTTAAAAATCAGCAAATATACAAATGGGATTGTTCGTCCAAGGGAGGACATAAAATACAAATGTAATAATTATTATCTCCCATGCCATGGTGTGACTAACATATTTGTAAAATTAATTAATTATTTATCACGACATTAAACAAGCAGAACCATTACCAAATCCAAATTACAAATTATTATTAGTACGATACCAGATGATACTAATATGGATACTGACTGGAACTTCTCACATAATCTCCAGAGGACGGACAAAGCTTTGGAAGCCGGATTGTCCCCAAATTGAAAATAGTCCTCAAGTCTCAAATTTTCATCAATCAGAACGAAAATTCTCACACTACTTCCAAATCGCAAATCTTATTCGACAATAGAATGTAAAATGTGTAAATCCTTGTGTGAGCGATGCCCTGGTGTCCCGCATGTTGACCCAATATCTCGCTTCACTTTGCGTAAATGCATTAGGCATGAGCGTATCGTTCAATTTTAAAATATCGTTAATATCGGTATCGTTAACAAGAAAAATCACGATACCGATATCCATGAACGATATATCGGTATTTGGTTAAATTTAAAATAACGTACTAATTTTGATGAAATGCTGTCAGATTTAACATGATTTCACAGAATATTCAATATTTGTAATTTATTCTTTTACAAAACCACCTCTAAAAATATAATACCTTGAAAGATACTGTATAAGATCTGTAATAATTCAATTATGACTTTCCCCGGATTTTTTAATAGGAAAATCCTAGGTATTTCAAATACAATTAAACGCAAAATTACAAATTAAACGAATTACAAAATTCTAAAAAGTACGGCACGTACTTAAAAGTAACTGCAGTGCGGTAATAAAGTTACTGCAAGGGCCGAATTCAAAATATAGAGTTACAAGAAACGATACTTATTTGCCACGCTAGTAGTCGGAACGGTTCAATTCAGTTAAGTTTTTAAGTATTGAAATGAAATTTTCGATTCAATTTAGTTCAGTTCAAAATTTTGAATTGAATTGAACTGAATCAAAAACCAGCGGATTCTGCAGATACACCTAACAAAACACTTTCTAGAAAAGACGGTAGTGTTTTCCAAGCGCACACCAGAATGAAGTTAAATCGTTTGAACTTCCCTTTAAGAAAAATGATTTCGTTCAATTCAAAATTATGAACTGAACCAATCGGTTCAGTTTCATCTTGAATTTAATCGAAAATATCTGACTCAGAATTGAATTGGTCCGACTACCGGTTGGTTCAAACAAACTAAGTTTGAAAATGCTTGCTAGTAGGTATTACTACAATTCTAACTCCGAATTCGGAAAAGTATTTTAAACATGGACGAGTTTTATCCGTTATGCCCAAATATTTCAGTGACATTTTTAACGTTTGACATTCCTTCATCGCTTTTTTTACAAAACAAGTAGTAAGAGGGATACACTGACATTTTCGAAAATTGAACCTCCTATGTACGATATTAAAATTAACCGATATATCGCTTTAAAATTGCGATAAATATCGTGACATTTCGTTGCTTAAAAATGTACGATATGGACCGATATATCGTATCGTTATATCGTTCCGCTCATGCCTAATATGCATACATATGTATGCACTGAAGTATACCACTGAAAATATATAACTACTGTTATTTTAGCCAACAAATAAGAGCAAGCTACCTTGGAACTCTTATAAATATGTATATTAATGCTCGGTTTCATAAGAATTGATTTTTGTCAAACGAGTTCCTCCAAAACAAACACTCCAACAAATGTGGATCGGATCAAAACCCCTGGGAAAATTGATTTTAATGTCACTTACAATTGCGGAAATATTAAAATGAGCTTTGATAAATAAATAAATTTAATTAAAGAGACACACTTACAAAGTCTTATTAAATGTGGGCATTCAGCATGTTATGTAATAGATATTCGTATTTTGGTTTCCATCCAAGCAATTACAGGGTTTTTGGACCTTGAAAAATGGGGAAAAGTATGAAACAATCTACTTGTTTTGCATTTATTTGTTTAGAAATTGTATGCATTTTTTGCGTTAATAATTAATTACACTTACCTTCTAGCTCAACTCAATGTTTTATTACATACATAAGTCAAGAATGCTCATAATGATATTTCTAAGCATAACAAATAGTACACATTTCATTACTTTTAACGCTGTAAACCGTCATCTTATTAAACACTTGAAATACTGATCCTTGAAACAACATTAAACTGTTAATTTGGAGGACGTGGATTGCCATTACAGAGATAGTGAACTGCAGTCAACAAATCATTTGTAAAGGACGAGCATGCTTACTGTGAAATCTATCACAGCGTGGAGCATCGTGAGGACCATGATAGTATCCACGAAATAAAGGGAGCTGATTCGGATTTTGAGTGGCATAAGGGAATCCCTAGTTTTTTTGTCAAGATCATGTTTGGAAAACTGCCTCCATAATCGGAGAGTCTCTTTCGAAACAGAGTTGACCTTAGCAAAGCTCAAAAAATTTAAGAGGGCGTAGGCAGTGTTATAAACTGCTCTCAAACCACTCAGGATCTTGGACCAACCCCTAAGTTTGACGAACCCGTAATTACTTATCATAAGGCTCCCGACAATCCCAAATTTATACACTGGAAGGACGATTGGACCATATATGAAGTTCCATACTTGAAGTGTCAAAGCAATTTCCTTGTAGATCCGTGTGTATTTTCTGATCATTGACTTGTTAGCGTTCCCCCTCCCACTGCAATCACAAATAAGTCCCAATAATAAATAAAGCAAAAATAATTACCCATATCACTTCTAAGGAGAGCATTTAAAAGGGAAATACGTATTTGACCCGCTCCTCACACCTTATTGCCCGGAGGGTGGTTATGGTGTTTGAGATGTAGAGCAAAAGAGGAAAACCATACACAAGGGAATAACTAATAACTGTAACCCTCAAATGCATCACTGCCATCCATTGAGCGATCACTAAACATTTTCCAACAAAATTATCAGGGATATCCTGTGCCTTCACAAGCATGTAACGACTATCGTGCTTGAGAGCAAAGCCAATGATGAATGACACCATGACCAGCCCCATCTGGTAGTAGTAGATGGCAGCCATTACCTTTCCAACTGCACTTCTGTCCTTGTGTTTTCCATTGTAGAAACCACAAGCGAGATTTGTGGATTCCCTTAGGGCATACAGAACTTGGAGAAGCTCTTTACGACAGCGGTACGTGTTAACGGATAGGATCACAGTGAAAAAATGCTGGAGAAACAAAAAAGTGTAGTCCATCGAGTGCTCTAAATTAAGAGGAGAGTAAAGACGTAAGCGCCAATTTTGAACTGCTAACTGTAAAACCCTCAGGGTGAAAACCATTTGAACAATTGTGGCAATGATCCAAGTCAATTTCCGAAATTTAGACTCCGTTACGAAGAAAGTCTGGGTGTGGGGGTTCCATTCAAATGGGACGCTAAAAATGGCGGATCCCAAGGTGTACCCCTTTAAAATGTAGATATTTGTGAGGCAGCAGATATTTTGGCTGGGTTCATCTTCAAACAGTTTTCTACATTCCTTAAATTTTATACATTTTTCCAGAAAGTTACGAAGATGATTTTGGAGTGCTGGAATGCAAAATAATAACACAATAATTTTAGACCCAATTGAAATCGTTTCGAAAAATGTTTTGTTGACATGAAGTTTTTGAGTGATCTTTAGAGGGTGAATTGGCATTATTACCTGTCAGAGAAAATGTTTCCGCTTTCTTAAATAGTGTCGGATGATACGCATTTGTGGGGGAGCGTAATATTTGAATTTCGGAAATTGAATCTAGTTCACTCAGGGTTGGCATATTTTCCAGAAAATAATTTTTGATCACTCAAACAGGGCGATGTAAGCACTACTGGTGTCCGAAACCAATGATGTTTCTGATTCGGATGAACTGCTGCAATGGCCAGATTCAAACCCTACTTTGCAAAACGTTTGTTTCTATTGGTTTAACATGTAGCCTGTTTAATATAATTATCTTAAATTAATGTCACTTGTTTTTGTAAGGGATGACTCGACAACTTCCAGAACATCGTAGTTGCTGTTATTACCTACAACATTTATTTGCACAATTTTATCAATTTGATTAAAACCCTTAATATGATATAGTGAATAGTCTCATAAAATACGGACAATGAGTCCAAACAAGTTGTTAGAAATCTGTTAATTATTCTGAACATATTTATTTTTAAATTGAACCGCAAAACTATGCTAGCACCTTATTTATTCCCGATAGGTTTCTGTCTGTAAATAATGTTTGGACAGAGGAAAAAGTGAGAAGACCTATTGATTGGAGGGATTGATTGAGTACGCCGAATCGAGTTACAGAAGTACCTCGTAGAGTATGATAATAAGTTGGCCATTAATTAAACTGAGCCACTTTCTGCAAATATGCACATATTTTCATTCACGCTGGTAATCAATGTCTTACTTGTGTTAATAAATTTCTAATGCAGTTTTTGGAATGTCAATAAAATCAACGTGGGCGTCTTCTTTGAAACGAGATCAATGTACATCGTTGATGGGTACATGAAATGCACATTTTCTTGGTGCGGAAGTGAGTAGTCAGTTTTAATCGTTTCATCTGGCTTGAGATTAAAATTCAGGAGAGAATGACCCGTGGTCCAAATATAATTCCAATGTCACCGTGCTAAAGGCTAAATGTACCAAATCACAGGAATTTGCATGGCTCATTTGAAATCAGAGCTGCGTTCAAGTACAACTTGAACAGTTCAAATGCGTATCAAGTTCAAGTCAAGGGCAGACAATTTTGTAACTTGAAACTTGAACATCAAGTTAAGTGAAATTATAATTTAATTTTAATTTTGAAGTTCAAGTTAATAATTTATTACTTGACTGCAAAATCAAGTCAAGTTCAAGTACACTGAATGGAAGCACTTAAATAAAACTTGAGTATAACCTGAGTTTTTCAATGAAAAGCAATATAAACAGTGGGTAATTAGTGGCATCATATTGCATCCAGAGCTGCGCTCAAGTTCAAGTATTACTTGACACGTACCAAGTCGGGTCAAGTGCGGGTCAAGTTCGGGTTGAGCTTTTAAATGTACGTGATAAATAGGGTCAGGTACAAGTAAAAGGGGAATCCGAACTTGGTAATTCAAGTCGGGTAAATTGCAAGTGCAGGTTGAGAAATTATACTTGCTTCAAAATATCTTGCAAGTGCGAATCTGAGCTCATGGAATACCTGCACCCGAACGTGTAATAAATGCAAGTATTATTTCAAGTATTTTGATTCTCAATAAAACGATTTTTCAAATGCCCCACCGGTTCAGTCATACTTTTTCCCGAGAACGAGCTGCTTTCGCGCTCATAATGAAAACGTTACGGACTCGTTAAGCATACGCATTACACCTTAATGTTTGGAGGATAAGGACTAGACGAGGGTTCCGTTTGCTTTCGGATTCACACTTCATAGTACACGGGTATTGTAAGTACAATTATTTTTTATATACAAATGAGTTCTCGTGCTCAGAAATAATATTACAGAATTAACAGAAAATGGTCATTCTGCAAAACCGGAGATTGAGAGGAAATTCAATTCTACAATTGCCCATCAAGATTTTACATATAATGGGAGTAGGGAATCTTTATGAATTTAATTACTGAAATTAAGTACTTACAATTTTTAATTATTGGATTTTTTATAAATGGTGTTCGCTTCTTCAAATATCGTCTGTTAATGTTATCAGACACTGTTCGTACTTGTCTTTGCATAAAGGGATGGTTGAAATTTAAGAAACGCGACGATTATCTCAAGCTGAGAGCTACTGCGGTAGTACAAAGAATACTAGGGGATGCGTAATAATAGCTGCAGCAATCAGTTTGTTTGTACTTATGTAGAATAAATATGACCACCTCACTATAACTTCTTAACATCAATCTTTTGTTTTATTAAAATATTCACCACAATTTGTTTCGTAAAATGTAATTTTCGTTGTGTTGCAGAAATTATAGTATGAAGTTTCATATTTTAAAAAATTACTTGTAATACTTGAAATTCAAGTTCGGGTTCAAGTTCAGGTTCAAGTTCGGGTTACACAATTTTGGAATCGAATTGCAGGTACTATTTCAAGTTCAGGTAGCTCAAAATAAACTTGGTTAAAATTACTTGAATGGTCAAATACTTGACAAGATTCAAAATACCAAGTTCGTGCCCATGCAAATTAATACTTGCTAGTTCAAGTGCAGGTCAAGTTCAAGTTCGGATCCTCAATTTACTTGACCCGAACGCAGCTCTGATTGCATCCCACCAAAAATAGTATTGGCTGTCAATCATCATATTATTAACATCATAGTGTTTGTTTTTATTCGATCGAAATTAAAGACGCCTCCACGGTGGCCATAGTTTAAGAATAATTTATTATTCCATGCAAGAATACAGTAATTTTCGCTGATATCCCAGTCAGCAAAACTCTAGCGCCGGACTGTCAATAATCCAGCGCCTGTAATTTTTATGTCAGCCGTCATTTTACGGCTAGCCCAGAATTCTGTGGCGCTGTCGCCTCTGCAGATACGAGCTTACAATGATGTGTTCCGACCCGTTACGGATTTTTTACGTTAAATTTATGTAATTTGGCTACGTCGCCGCAATGAGGAAAGGCACATAAACAAATGACCCGTTAGTGGGCTTGATGCTCTCAAAAGGCAACACTAAACGGACAAAGCAGTTCTCCTGTCTTGATAGCTTAATAGCTCGTAGGTAAACGGTGTGCTTTGCATGTAATTTCAGTGTTGATTTTCACCCATTCATTTTTGCATAAGTTGCTCTTCAATACTTACGAGTAAAACGAAGTTTGCTGTAGTGATTTATGAACAGAGGGAAACTTGTGCGGTCCCTTTAACCTGGGTTATTGAGGACAAAAATAACTGTTATTAGCTTGACGTGTCCGGTCCACGCATGGCAAGTCTATTGACCAACCCTAATTCGATTCCGAAGAAGACTTGGGTCTTTACAGTAAGTTGAAAACTTTACACCTGTAATATTAATTGAATATTATACATATATGTATACGAGTGCCGAACGTATGTATGTACATCTGCGTTAGGTTTTCCATGCATATTGTATAATATGAAGTACTGCAGTTACAAAATATTAACGCCAGAAGAAGCTTAATTTGCTCTACTACTTTTAAATAGAAACGTTAAAGCCACGTAAAAGTCCCGAATAGAGTGATTCAGAAAATGATGAGGTAGCTCCGCTGTTGCTGATCTGAATGAGAGCGAAGAAGATCCTTTCAACGAAACCATCTTAGGAGAAATCAGTTGGATTATTTGAAAGTAAGTTCATCATTATGACTTTGATGTTTCAAAGAACTCCAATTTTTAAAAGATTTGAATTAATTTATTTTGCATTATCAATTTATAGCTACCGGATTTCAAGCAATTCAACTAATCAGTAGTGAATCAAATTTCAACAGATCACCATTTCCATTATGTGACGCTACCGGAGATTCACAAGAGGAGAACATTCGCAGCGAGGAGCTTATTATTCTCATAGTAACGTATGTTTGTGCTGTACAGGCTTATGTTCGGATGGGTCTATTGTGGAGATTGTTAATGTTACCATTATTAATTGTAAAAAGCAATATATTTGTAGAAAGTACTTAAAAGTTAAATCCAGTGATCTGTCGGATGAATTTGAACTGAACCCTGCTGAAATTACAAGAAAATGTATGTCTTCCACTGCATAGTAGAAATGATTTTGTTGTTATTCCTTTAGTTGCTAATCTTATTAATTAAAAAAATAAACCCTATTTTGATTTTATTGACACCCGTTTTATGCTACCAACAATTCCATTGGCGTCATACAAGGCAAGCACCTTTAAGCCCAAGAGTAACAAATAAATCATTGGTTACTGATTTTGCAAGCGCCTACGGGTCGGTCCGCAGTTAGAGGCGCAGTGCCGATCTGAAATGGCGGACTTAAAAACGAGGCGCTAAAGGTATTTACATATACACGCAGGCGCTTGTCGCTAGGCGACTTTATTATGACTTGCTTTTTGTGCCACGGCTTATAACTTTCAGTCATCAGCCGGCTACCGTCGCTTCGACGTTGCCGCTTAATTTTTTGCTGACTGGGATTAAACATGATGGTGCAGACGAGCAACAATGACACATTTATTTTACTGGAATTTCTATTCTACCAAGGTTCTAGGAAACAGGGGGAAGGAACTCGTTGCCCTGAATAATGATTGAGTGATCGCACTTTGCATCCTCAAAAGACGATGATAGATAGTACATGGTCCTATATACAATACTCTATTGTGTATTAGACATGGGAAACAAGTATTTCACGTCATAATTTTTCTGAAATGATCCTGTATTCTTTGATAATAATTACGCTGGAAAAAACTTCCTAGAAAACACAAGTGTTCGTCTTTCCAAATGATATGCTACTTAAAAGTATGAAGGGGATTTTCATGTCAATTTTATCTCATGCATAAACAGTCCATATCACTAACACATGCTTTCTGGGAAAGGTTCATAGATTGTTCGATAATTATGATTTAGACTTGGACTGGTATTTCTCTCCCTATAGTGCATAAAGTCCGGCCAGCCAATGGTACATCGACATTATATTTGAACAGACATATGGCTTTCATTAATTTTATTCAGATTCCGGGGAAATATGGGAAAGGAAATCGTTGTTCCGCGAAACCCCTACACCTGTAACTAATTACATGAGTAAATGTTTTGTATTGTCTCAAAAATGTAACTGATGGGAAATATCCGTGAGGGAAGGTTTACAAAAGTTGTTTTAAAGTGTAAATATTTTTTAGTAGTATCGTAACGTTTTAATTCATTCCAATATGCTGTGCTGTCAGTTTTATCAAAGAGCACAGCAGAAGGAAAGGAAAGGGAAAAGCTTGTAACTTGACGGTGTTTTCAAATGGTAAATTTTGAATTAAAATCCGAGGGGCATAATAAATCGTTTGGACTTCAGTAATTGAATTATTCAAGGAAAATGATTCACTTAAATTCAATTTTACGTACTCGATGATCTTGAAATTCAATCTTGAATTGAATAAAAAAGTAGGGAATGTGAGTGTGCTTTTACACACACTCACCTCAATTATGACACTTTCGGTGGCACTACACACACACATACACACACTCACACATACACTCATTAGGAGGAGACCGGACTAATGATGAGGATAATGATGAGGACTGCAATGATGACGTCAGGACCTGCGAATAAAATAAAATAAAAATATAGGTCATGAGGCAGATGTAAACAAGCCGTTTACATTTGCCTCATCAATTCCTCTCCCTTTTCCTCCCTTCATTATTTAAAACTATGCCCTTATCCCTAAAATTAAAATAATAAAATGTAAAAACCCTTACCATATATGTACCTACCTGTAAGTCCCGGTCCCTAAAAAAAAGTATAAATAGGGCAGCCCTTCCAATGGTTAAGGCAGACTTGTACTAAGTCTCCTTCCGTGAGTAGCTCGCGGCGAATCCTCCGAGGAACCCTCGGCACTGTTTCCGTATAATAACGGCTAAGTTAAAACCTTTACCTTCCCGCCTTAAAAGCCTTATCCTTGACATAAAGCCCTGCTCTCGTCCAATCCTGGTCCAGTCCTGGTCCGCTGGCAAATATTTTAAATTAGCCAGCCGGTTTTTCCTGTCAATGTTAAAAACATAGTAATTGTTTTTTTTTGTCCTGAATATTTGTTTTTGGAAATATTAAATTTTTTGAAATAATTTTCATAAATTATACCTACCTTTTGTCCGGATCCATCCTGGTCTTGTGTGGTAGCTTTTGCTGAAAGTAAGCTTCCTTTTTTTATTATTTTTTGCGAGTTTGAATTTTTTATATGAGTCACTGGGTCAAACAAAAACCTCGCCCCTACCATATACCTTTTTGGGCATCTTTAATTCCTTCCCTAAATTATTAAAATATTTGTTCCCGGCATTAAGTGGGCCTGGCTCCTTAAAATTAAATCCTTAAAACCCTTCTAAATTAAGTACAGGGTACCCCCTTTTATTTTAACCCCTTAATTAAATTTATTTCGGGTTCTAACTTAAATTAATTAATTAAATTAATTGAAGTAGTTAGTAGTGTAAGCCGGCGCGGCATAAATTTATTTGGAGTAAATTATATATATGTACCTACATGAGGCCAGTACCATTTACCCAGAGTAGTTAGTTATGTATGCCGAGACATACTAAATTTTTAGGGTAGTTAATCGTGTATGCCGGAGAGTGCATAATTTTTATTTCCCTTTCGAGATTAAATAATAACCCTCGTGAGTCCCCTCACATATAAGGTGCGGGTTTTGATCTCCTAATTAAAACTCAATTTTTTCAATTAGGGTTATTTTGTTTTCTTCGGTATCTTAAAACCAACAGTTAATGTAGGTGTGTCAGTTGCAGTACGAACTCACTCTACCTCTCACTGCTAAGTTTTAAATGTTTCTGGATTTTGATAGCATAATTATTTCACCCCCTTGCTGTCATTTTAGACCCAATCCCCGCAATATTGTATCGGGTACATTTGGGGTCATAACTACATTCAGTTTTCATTACGAGCCCTCAGTTAACTCTGTAGTTTTTCATTTATTTGAGATTGATCAAGTCGAACCCATCGAGACAGGAACATTCCCCCTCCCTCTTTTACAGCGCAATATTCCCAATTGCCTGTAATTTAGTTATCTTAGCTTAACATTCTCCCCCTCCGAAACAAACATGGATCCGAAAGACATTCAGAATATTGTCGCGGCAGTTGCACAATACTTCATGCAACATCCCTTACAACCTCCCCCACAGCAGGCAGATCCATCTCGGATGTTTCACATGCTACAGACTTTCCGGAAATACGACGGAAGTTTCAACGCTAGGGATTGGCTCAGTCAGTTTGACAGTGAATGTCAATTATATGGCTTGAACGATTCATGGAAGGTCGACAATTTAGACCGTTTTCTGAGCTCTACTCCATGTATTTGGTGGAAATCCCAGAAGTCCCCCTTCATACGGTTAGCGGCGAATCAGCCAACATTAGAAGTTCCAGACTTCGCGGCTTACGCATGGGCCAACATCGGCAATTCGCTAACTAGTTTTTTCTCAGACGCCAATATAAAGGAGCGAGCTAAGTCTGAACTCAAGGCTCTCCGATATACGTTCGGCGCAGATCCAATGGAGTACGTGGCTAGTGCAGTGGATTGTATGGCCCGGATTAATCCTCATATGACCGAGGACGAGAAGGTGACCAATCTGTTGCGTGGTCTACCGGAGAATCTCCGTCCACATGTCACTTCTGGGGCTACAACCATGGATACGTTCTTCCTCAATCTGACTAGGCATATCCATGTCAATCCACATCTGGCTAGGGATACATCCACTGCAGGCAGTTCATTTGCTCAACCGTCCTCTTCTCTTGGAACTTTGTCGTCAGATAGGAAATTAATTATTCCGAAATATTCTGACGATCACATCGCCTCGTGCAGGACAGCTGATGGGAAGTTATTATGCTTCGAGTGCAGACGACCCAATCATAGGGTCTACAACTGTTTCCAACTAATGAAGAAGCAAGGCATTCCCATCCCTCCCCGGAAGCCCAAAATTGTTGTTACTGAGTCGGGAAACGACTAAGGTACCCTGTGCGGGCAGACGTACCTGAAGTTCTCCCTTCTGTAGATAGTCCTAATGATAATTTTTCAATTATTTCTCAATTTTCTGTATCTAATAGATTTTCGATTCTCAATTTAGATGACGATTCATCTAGTTTTAATTCAAGTAGTTCTAGTAAATCAGTTAAGTTTCCGATGCGTCATATCGGCCCTCTACGTCAGCTAAATAAAGCTGATATTTTATGGAATATTCGCGTTAATGGGAAGAATCCCTATAGTCTTAGTGCTCTTGTTGATACTGGAGCTAGCATTAGCTGTATTAATCCTTTATTGTTAGAGAAGATTCCGAATAGTTTCACTATCCATAAATGTTCTCAGCCTATAAGAATTTCATTATCTGTAAATGAGAATCAAGATATTCTCATAACTCACTATATCAAAATATCTGTTTCCGCGGAACGCGCTGGTTATTTTAATTGGGTATTCTATATTCTCCAAAACTTGTCGTCTGAAATGGTTATTGGCTTAGATATATTATCAAGTATTCAGGCACATATAGATTGTAGCAAGGGTGAAGTATACCTTCCTAATAACATTGTTCAATGCCTGAAATCAATTTCTAATGTCAAGTCTACTCCTGAGAAACCTAGATTTTTTTCAAAACCTAAATCGGATTCCACTTCCTCATGTTCTGTTAAGTCCCATATTAGTGCGGCATCTATGAGTTCTGAGACCAAGTATATTTACGACAGTTTTAGAAATCACCGTCCTGGTGATAAACCTTTAGCTCGAATTCCCACTAGATGCCGAACTAATAGACCGTATCAGATTCCTGCGCAGGGTGCTCGAAGAGTCAAAGTACTTTTTAACTCAAACTACAATGGAGATGTTGTAGTTTGGGCTAACAAGGAACTATTCTTAAATTATGGGGTAGGTCAAACTTCTTGTATCACTCATGTTGATAATGGGCAGGGATTTATTTATGTTTCTAATATTAACAATCAACCTGTAACACTTCGAGCTACCTCATTCCTAGCATCTTGTGACATCTACGATCACACTACTGTACCTTTGCGACAGGTCTCAACATCTGCATTACCCAAGCGACAGCTAACTGAGGATGAAATCTCTCAGTTTAATTTAGGTCCAACTCTGACTAATGATCAGAGAAATCAGATTATTCAGATCATTCGTAAACATCCTAGTGCTTTCGCTTGGTCTGATGCAGACATTGGTATCATTACAGACGACAATGGGAAAAATATTTCATGTAAAGTAGATTTGTTAGATACGACTCCAGTTCAGCGCTCCCCATACCGGAATTCCCCTCAGAATAAGAAGGTCATTTCTGACCATATTGAGCGGGAAAAGAAGTTAGGTTGGCTTGAACCTTGTACTGGACCGTATGCTTTCCCTATATTAGTTGTCCCTCGTAAGTCAGGACCACCCAGAGTAGTCTACGATTTACGGGAGGTAAATTTGAAGTGCCAGTTCTTTCCCTTCCCTGCAGACAATTTGCAGGAGCAATTAGACTCATTCTCGGGGGCCGCTTTCTTTTGTACAGCCGACGGAAAGGACGCTTTTCGTCAGATCGAGATTGATGAAGACTCCCGCGACATATTGGCTATCGTCACAAACGACGAACTTTTACGGCCAACGCGAGCTCCGTTCGGTTGGAAGAATTCAGGTCCACGTGTCCAGATGGCATTTAGGAAGATTTTTCCCAAAGTAGTTTATCCTTGGATAGCTTCCTATGTTGATGATGCTGGTTTTTTTGGTACCACTTTTGCCCAGATGTTAGATAGGCTAGATGTTTTCTTAGCTCGATGTGCTCAGCGTAACTACAAGTTACAACCCAAGAAGTGCTCATTTGGTTTCGAGCAATTAGACTTCTTGGGTCACGTGATTTCTAAGGAAGGTATACGTATCAAGGACGATCGTATACAGGCTATTTCTAACCTGCAGCCTCCTAAGACATTACGTGGTCTTCGCCGTGTCATTGGCATCATAGGTTTTTTTAGACGCCATATCAAAGACATGTCTGCCCTCGCAAAACCACTGTATAGGTTAACTGAGAATGGGACACGTTTCATATGGACTCAGACTGAGCAAGATGCCTTCGATAAATTGAAGTTAGCAGTTACGTCAGCACCCATTCTAATGTTCCCCCACCCTGATGGCCAGCTAGACTTATATACCGCCAGTAGTTCAGAGGCAATCGGAGCAGCGTTACTTCAAACAGTTAACGATCAAGTCGGCGTGATTGCTTATTTTTCAAAGTCCTTTAACAAAACACAACTAAGATGGAATGTGACGGAAAAGGAAGCTTTCGCTATAATAAAGAGCATTGACTCCTTCCATCACTATCTCCACGGTAGAAGTTTTAGAGTACTCACGGACCATTCCTCATTGCAATGGCTTCTTAAAGTCAAAGATCCCAAAGGTAAATTGGCTCGCTGGGCCACCACATTGTATCCGTACTCGTTTACAATTGCTCACATTCCTGGTGGCAAGAATCAGTTAGCAGACGCCCTTAGTCGATCGTTTGAAGACACAGAGCCTATCGAACAGGTCCGATCTTTCAATGTCGAACCTACGACAGATACGGAATTACTCACAGCCGAACAAATCAATGAAACGGAACCCTTATTTACCTTTGCTATTGATTCAAAGAAGCAAACTTTCGAACAGCTTCAAAGACAGGACGACAATTTGAAGTCAATTATCGATACTGTACAGTTTAATGAAACTGAATCTCCAGAAATACCTCATAAGTTTTCGAAAGATTACGCTGTCATTAATAATGTCTTGTATTACGCAAATTATAATGATTTTGGTCCACTTTGGTTGTTAGTAATTCCCGACTGCCTTAAGCTCAAAGTTTTTAATGATATTCATGAGTCCGATCTGTCACATCTCTCGTTTCATAAAACGTATTACTCGATCCGCTCGCGTTTTCATTGGATCTGTATGTATAAAGATATTCGTCGGTTTTGTAAGGCCTGTCAGACTTGCCAGTTCAATAACACCCCTCATATCGGGAGAACTGGTCCGTTAATGACTAACCTTACGCCTACAGATCCTTTCCATACCATTGCCATTGACTTCATTGTTGAGCTTCCACTAACTCGTCGTCGCAACCGATATCTCTTCACAATAGTCGACTTAGCCACTAGATGGATTGACGCCATTCCGACTTCTGACATGACATCAGTGACAGTGATCAACAAATTGGAAAACTATTTCCTACGTTTTGATCACTGCAAGGAGTTGATTTGTGATAATGCAGGAAGTTTCACCTCTACTGATTTCCTCAATTTCTGTTCCGGTAAAGGCATTACAGTGAAGCATATTAGCCCTTATTCCGCAGCTAGTAATACGTACGCTGAACGTCCCAACGCTACTTTTAAGAGCATGCTTAATAAAGTTTATCCTACATGGACAGATTGGGACACTTATGTACCTGCGGTAACTAGAAGTTATAATGTTTCTCTTCACTCCACCACAGGTTACTCTCCGTTTAGACTTTTATACGGCTCCGACCCACATTCCTCTCAGGCAGCTAAGTTCCCAATTAACCAGGACAATCTTAGCTCCCTAGACAAACGTTTTAAGTTGTTACGCGATAGAACGCAAGCCAATGAGAACACTTGTCGTTACCAGCTACACAACAAGATTCAGTTTGACAAGACCCATCCACACATTCAGTTCAATATTGGTCAGTTGATACTTGTTAAGAGTAAGGAACGTTTAGTTGGTGCTAAGGCTCGCTTTAAGTTGAAATGGGACGGCCCATACCGTATTATGGATCAGCTAGGGCCTCTTACGTATTTGGTTGACTTGGAAAACGACATCAATAATAACATTGGTCGCGTTTTCCATGCTCAGCATTTGATTAATTATGAGCCCGAACTTCTTGGTCAACACGTAACTGTGGTAAATGAGTCTTATGTAGAGCATGAGGTAAATCTGCCACCTGAGGTCGAAGGTTTGCATTCAATTCCACCTATCGACAAACCTCCAGAACCTTCTGCAGTAATTATACCTCCCGTCCCACCCGTTATCGAACCTCCCATGATAGTCATACATCCAGTATCACCCCTTATTGAACCTCAAAGTGTTTCGCCGGTTTCTATAGTCACGCCCCCAGCCGTATCCCCAATTTCAGGTTATGTATCTCCACGTTTTGACGACCAATCAGAACTGGATAAAGATTGGTTTGATTCGGCTAAGTATACACGTGACTATAAGGAATTCTTGTCTAATTCGTCACATTCGTCAGATGATATGTTTCAAGATACATGTGATGACACAGTCATTGAAAATCTTGTGAACCCTACCGATAATGTTAGTAATAGTAATACGGTTAATTTAGCAAGTACTAACCCCTTTCTCATAGATATAGTTCAATCTTCTCTTAATAATAGTTTAAATGGTGCTGATCTCAGTAGTAACCCGCAATCTACTCAAGACCCGTTACCCATTTCCAATGTACATAATGTTTCTCCTACTCCTAGTGTAAATAGTAATAATTCTAATGTGTCAACTCGATCCTCTTCCCGTGTCTCTAAACCTCCTCTACGGTTTGACCCAAGTGACCCAAGTACGCATAAAATGAATTGTATTCTTGCCATGAACAATATGACATCATTATTTAATTCCTTACTATAATCAGGCGAACATATTCAATTTATATCATAGCATGTCCTTTGAAGATTATATGGATTTCGACTATGGGTCACCCATTCAGGATGTGACAGACGCTATTGAAGAAATGTTGTTGTCTTCTCCGATTCGTCCTCCACCTAAACTTTTGTCCCCATTAAATACACCTCCTGGCTTCCGTTACCCTGTTGATACTCCCATAAATACCTGTACCGACCTTGTTCTCTATGTTCCACCGTCTGTCCCCGATCAACCTATAACTATCTCTCAACCTGTTACTATTTCTTCTCCCACTTCCGATTTCCCGGTACCACAAGGCTTCGGCTATATTCGACAATCGACCCGCCCTTCCAGGGTTTCAAGTGGTCACAACTACAATTCAAGTCCGGCACCTTGTGGTATTATTCCTTTACATGAACCTGCATACTCCGGACCAATTTCTATTCCGCCTAAACTATCTTTTCCCGAATTTAAAGTTCCTGCCATTCCACCCCCACGCAAACACCTTACACCTGTCAAACCTTCCGCAACCTTAACCTTACCCAAACCACCATATAAACCTTCCACACCTAACTTACCTCACCCTCAAACAAAACCTTATGTCCCTTCAAAACAACCTTCCGTACCCTTTACCTCACCGCAACCTTCCATTAAAAGACCCCGTTCCGATTTCACCTCACACCAATCCCAAGTCTGCATGATCCCTCCTAATATGAAAGGCCCTATGCAACAGTTCCTTCCCAATTTTATACCTAAAAACACGTCTACTCAGTTTCCGCGGGGCGACACTCCTGGTGCACGCAAGAACAAGGGTGGTCGCCGCGGTCTTCAGAAGCGCCGTGACATGCGCTGCAAATTCTGCCGTGAGAGACATTCTGGCATATGTGAGCAGCGACGTCTTCAGAGTCCGACTATTCCAATGTCTGACGTGTATAGGACCATCGATGGGATGACGATCTGTTACTATTGTCGTCAGGCCGGACACTACATGAATCAGTGTCCGAACCATTTCCCAAAGTTCGGTGGATCAGGTGGTGGGACCGCCTAAATAATATAGTACTGTTGAGTTAGAAAATATTTGTCTCCGAGGGATTTCGA
Source organism: Allacma fusca (assembly GCA_947179485.1). Taxonomy (NCBI): domain Eukaryota; kingdom Metazoa; phylum Arthropoda; class Collembola; order Symphypleona; family Sminthuridae; genus Allacma; species Allacma fusca. Next base: position 72,768,843 of record OX359246.1, on the reverse strand, counting down.
TCGCCACGGAAAATTTTTATAAGTACAAACAAATTATAGTACTTAGACTAATCATATATACATTTTGTTTCTTGTGTTCTCGCTTACAAAGTCAAATACTAATGATCTCATTTTTAGTACAAATTTCAAAGTAAATGAAGTAATTAAAAATATTTGTTTCCGAGGGATCTTTAGATCGCCACGGATTTTTCCCCGATATATATCATATTGAACTTACTTATTCATGTTAAAAGGGCTACATATATGATCTCAGAATCAAAGTACAAAGTTTACCACACAGGAATATTTGCAAGATTTGGGTCCGGCGGAAGCAATTTCTCGCACGGTTATTGTCCTTATTACAAAGCGAAGACTAATACAGACTGCAACACAACGTTATAGTACAAATGTTAAGGGTCTAACATTTGTTCAAAGATGGGAGATATTTGTGAGTGTGCTTTTACACACACTCACCTCAATTATGACACTTTCGGTGGCACTACACACACACATACACACACTCACACATACACTCATTAGGAGGAGACCGGACTAATGATGAGGATAATGATGAGGACTGCAATGATGACGTCAGGACCTGCGAATAAAATAAAATAAAAATATAGGTCATGAGGCAGATGTAAACAAGCCGTTTACATTTGCCTCATCAATTCCTCTCCCTTTTCCTCCCTTCATTATTTAAAACTATGCCCTTATCCCTAAAATTAAAATAATAAAATGTAAAAACCCTTACCATATATGTACCTACCTGTAAGTCCCGGTCCCTAAAAAAAAGTATAAATAGGGCAGCCCTTCCAATGGTTAAGGCAGACTTGTACTAAGTCTCCTTCCGTGAGTAGCTCGCGGCGAATCCTCCGAGGAACCCTCGGCACTGTTTCCGTATAATAACGGCTAAGTTAAAACCTTTACCTTCCCGCCTTAAAAGCCTTATCCTTGACATAAAGCCCTGCTCTCGTCCAATCCTGGTCCAGTCCTGGTCCGCTGGCAAATATTTTAAATTAGCCAGCCGGTTTTTCCTGTCAATGTTAAAAACATAGTAATTGTTTTTTTTTGTCCTGAATATTTGTTTTTGGAAATATTAAATTTTTTGAAATAATTTTCATAAATTATACCTACCTTTTGTCCGGATCCATCCTGGTCTTGTGTGGTAGCTTTTGCTGAAAGTAAGCTTCCTTTTTTTATTATTTTTTGCGAGTTTGAATTTTTTATATGAGTCACTGGGTCAAACAAAAACCTCGCCCCTACCATATACCTTTTTGGGCATCTTTAATTCCTTCCCTAAATTATTAAAATATTTGTTCCCGGCATTAAGTGGGCCTGGCTCCTTAAAATTAAATCCTTAAAACCCTTCTAAATTAAGTACAGGGTACCCCCTTTTATTTTAACCCCTTAATTAAATTTATTTCGGGTTCTAACTTAAATTAATTAATTAAATTAATTGAAGTAGTTAGTAGTGTAAGCCGGCGCGGCATAAATTTATTTGGAGTAAATTATATATATGTACCTACATGAGGCCAGTACCATTTACCCAGAGTAGTTAGTTATGTATGCCGAGACATACTAAATTTTTAGGGTAGTTAATCGTGTATGCCGGAGAGTGCATAATTTTTATTTCCCTTTCGAGATTAAATAATAACCCTCGTGAGTCCCCTCACAGGGAATTCCATTGAACTGAAATTTTTCAGTTCAGAACTTAATTGTTCCGAACACATTTTTTTTTATTTTGCTACAATCTTCCCTCAAATGTCTATAGTATTCTGGTGCGTATTTTCGGACTTGAGAAAATTATATTCAACTCAAACGTATCCCCACGAAATTTATGAGCAAAATAACAAACGTGTCCTGGTGATGCATACCCTTAAACTCGCTTATGTATCTGTCCATACACGTGTCATGCCCATAATTTTTATTGTAGAATGTAGAGTCGATCTTGCTCCGAAAACACATAAAATTGATCCAACCAACTTTTGGACCGGAATAACTAATTTCACTGGAATATATTCAGTTTTATTGAAAAAATCGGGACTTTGACTCCCTTGACCATTGTAACCAGAAACTTTGAGCTAGCAGGATGGAAAACAATTTAAAAATTCTGGAAAATGTGTTAAATCTGGGAAGTTAATTCTAAATGACGGAATTTAATGTTTTTTATTTATTTTTAATTTTTTAACATAAGAGGATTGTTGTCAACACAAAGGATAGTTTGGAAAAAATTTCTTGGAAGGAAAATATTACAAAAAGCATAATTAATCAAGGTACGGTCCTTAACATCCGATTTAAAATACAGAAATGCACTCGTATATCATTTGTTTGGAGAAGTCTTCAAGGAATGCAAACAAAATCAGACAGAGGGCATGTAACCCTACTGTTTCTATTAATGTTTAACTTCATGTTTGCATTTGGTTTGATTGAGTTCGGATCTTTCCTTTGGAGATAGCAATGATTATTTCAGAGTTCAATTTCGTTTCATTCCTCAAAAATAAAAATATATTTTACCTCATTTGCTTCCACAATAAGAGTAAGGTTTCGATTGTTTTATCATGTGGCCTGGCCTAGAATTAATATCACGTGTTTTTGATGAACTGGCAACTATCAGAACTTTGTATTTGATGTTATTACCTACATGGTTTCTTTACAGATTCCTAACACTATGCCTTAAAATGATAATGAAATACCCCTGATAAAAGCTACTAACAATGAGTCCAAATAATAAGTTCTTAGAAATAGGGATTAACTTGAAATCGGAAATTATTTTGAAAATATTTGTTTTTTAAACTGGACCGTAAAAATATGCTAGCACTTCGTTTATTCCCAATCGTTTTCTCTCCGAAAATATTGTTTGGACAGACGAAACAGTGAGAAGACCTATTGATATGAAGCATTGACTGCGTACGCCGAATCGACTTACATAATTACCTCATAGAGGATAAGAATAATATAGCTGGCCGTTAATTAAGCTGAGCCACTTTCTCCAAATATGTACATATGTCCATACACCGTGTAAATCAATGTCTTACTTGTGTAAATGGATTTCCAATGTGGTTTTTGAAATTGAAATGTCAATAAAATCAGAAGTCACTGGAACAACATGGGCGTCTTTCATACGACATGAATGTACATACGTCATTGATAGATAAATGAAATGCACATTTTCTTAGTGCACGCTGCAGTTAGTTTTAAACCTTCCATCTAGCGTGTCATCAAAATCCAAGCGAGACTGACACACTTTCCAACTATAATTGCAATACCATCGTGCTAAAGGCTAAATGTACAAAACACAGTCCAAATACGCGTCTGTATGAGACTTTTGAAATTATGAAAAATGCGAGTTTATTTAAACATTCAAGACTTCTAATTAATACTACTGATAAAAACTGATCAAGATGACTAATTATATATAAATATTTTTAAACAAAACAAACTATGACTATACAAAATTATAGCAGATACCTGCTTATAAATAAATTCACGAAACGCTTAGCAAAATCTTGCTGCAGAAGCAAGAGCCCCAATAATTATGATAGTTGAGAAAGCTTTCCCACCGTACAAAACACCATGTCGATCTCCCCAAATCGCATCCGGTGCATAACTCCCATCATCCTCTTGCAATCCGAGCAATATTTCTGAAATCTCTTCCGAATAGTCCCGCTCGCCTAAATTCTCCAATGCCAACAACAATAGGGCATAATCCAAGGGAAGCCGACAATCCTTTAAAGAATCTTTAATGGCGGAAAGAAGGACCGGTCCGAATCGTCTCTGGACTTTGTAGTTCATTTTAACAAAGTTGGAACAATAATACAAGAAAGGAAATCCGCTTGGGTAATACAATGTCCCTTGTTTCCAGTTCCCTGACTTGAGCCAGTCAAATACGTAATCCTCCGTCTTTTGTAATTTTGATTCTTGCCTGATGGTATAGGCAAAGTGCAAAACGTTGGAGCAGACGCAGGCGCAGATGATTTTTTGTCTTCGCTTCTCCGCCGATTTGAAATGAAGTTCAACCAACCCGTTGTTGTCATCAACGTTTCCAAAGACGGTCTCTGCCACGGGTAAGACGTTGTCTTCTGTCAAGACCCTTGCTTTGAGAAGTGTCGTGTAACCCAGGACTGTTGTGTCTACGTCGTCAGGAAATCTGGATGGGTCTACAAAATAATTGAGTGTTTGCAATTTTGAGGGACGTAAGGAGTCCACAAGTTTGGATCGAACCAAAGGTGACAAATGTTTCCCCAGAAGATCCAAAGCAAGGAAGTGGGTAAACGTTTCGGGTAAACCAGTGAATTTGTAATCGTAGCTATCTGTAAATATTTTCCTGTCTCTTGTGTATGATGTTGCGGAAAATGCCCATGGTTTTTTTTCATATAAGGTCTCCAAGTACCTTAGACCTTTGTCAATGGCACATTCCATCGTATTGTTTGAATCTGAAAAAAAAATATATCCCATGAAACAATTATTAGTCTTTTGTCGTTCTGAAATTTTGTAAGTTCAATTTGAATGAAAACGCTTTAAAAATTATTTATAATTAATTCCACAAAATAAAAGTTGTAGTACCCTTCATTATTGTGTAACCTGGTCGTGACTCCTCTACTCTGGCTGAAGTTAGCGAATGAAAAGTCTTCCGGATTTCAAACTGAAGATCTCGAACGAAAATGTACGAGTATATATAGTCATCCCCGATAATGACACATTTATTTTACTCGGATTTTTGAGGGTTCGAGGAAACAGGTGGAAGGAACTTGTTACCCTAAATTATGATTGAGTAATATAGCACTGTGCATCCTAAAAGATTTAATACATGATTTTACAATACTTTATTATTTGGAATGGGAAACAAGTATTTGGCTTTCAGCAAATTTCTGGTTTCAGCTACGTCATAAATTTTCTGATATGGTCCCCTATCCTTTGATAATAATTGTGAGGTAATTAACTTCCAAGAAAACACACGGCTACGTCTTTCCAAATACCATGCAATTTAAAAGTATACAGGTGATTTTCATGTGAATTTTATCTCACGCATAAACAGCCCACAAGATACTTACACGTGTTTTCTGGGAAACGTTCACAAGTAGTTTGATATAATTTTGATTTAAACTTGGACTGGGGTTTCTCTCTAGTGCAAAGCCCGGTCAGCCAATGGTACATCGACATTATATGTTTTCCATTAATTTTATTCAAGTTCCGAGGAAACATGCGAAAAAAATCGATGTTCCGAATAATCCCTATACGTGATTAATTTAGTCAGCAAAAGATTTGTATCAATTATTATTTATTGTTAGACGTGGGTAACCCAGGTTAATTTTTTAGCAACAACGGAAATCCTTGAGTTACATAATTTAATCACATTTACTTAGATGCCTGCTTCTTGTTATACATACAAAATTACATATACATACATATATTCTATATATGTACCCGAGCTTATAATTTCAAGAAAACATGTAATTACCTACTTGTTCAAGTACATACTTTGGGACTCTTATGAATTTTTTTAGTCACTAGTTAACAAGTTTTTTTAAGCAATAATCGTAAATTTGCGCCGGCATTTACAGGAAATTTCCATCAAGAATTTCTTGTTTTATGAATTTGCAAAATATCCGTCGACTTACACTGCTCGTCATATTTCTCAGAGATGGTGCTCCTGGGAAATATCTGTCAGGGAAGGTGCATAAGTTGTTTTAAGGAGTAAATATTTTTTAGTGGTCAGAACGTTTCAATTTAATTCACATGCTGAGCTGTGAGCAGTGAGAGCACAGCAGAAGGAAACCAAAGGGAAATGGTAAATTTTGAATTAAAACGCCTACTAAATCGTTTGAACTTCAATTATTCCAGGAATATGTAATTCAGTTAAATTCAATTTTACGTACTGGATCATCTTCATGTTCAATCTTGAATTGAATAAAAAAGAAGTAGTATTTTTTTCCTTTTTTCTAATCTTCCCTCACATGTCTATAGTATCCGAAGGCGCAATTTCTGCCTTGAAAATATGTTATTCAACTCAAGCGATTCCCCATGAAATTTGGTACTATCAACAATCAAGCATTTTAACATTTTTTTTGTGAACAAAATAATGTGTCCTGGTGATGCACTCCCTTAATCATTGTATCCAAAAGGTTTGAGCTAGTGGGATGGAAAACAATTTAAAAGTTCTCGAAAATGAACTAAATCAGGTGATTTAATTGTAAATCGGATAATTTAATCGTTTTCTATATAATTTTTATTTTTTAGCATAGGAGGATTGTCAGTAGATACAAAGTATGTATATGCATATAGTTTTGGAAACAGTTTCTTGGAAGGAAAATATTACAAAAAGCATAATTAATCAAGATAGTGCTCGTAAAACCCAATTTAAAATACAAAACTTACGTTTTTATTAATTTTTTTTTTGTTTAGCATTGTACTCTTTCCATGTATCTGAAATGATAGTGCTTGATTCAAATCCTAATACTTTGTACTCACAATCAGAAAGGATATATTTGGAAACAATTGATTAGAATGAAAATATTACCGAAAGCATAATAAATCAAGGTAAGATTCTAAACTTTTGAGAACAAAAAGAGGTGTCTTACATTCTTATTTCATTTGTTTGGAAAATTCTTAAAGGAATGCAAACAAAATCAGACTGGGGTCATGTGCTCGTACTATTTCTATTTATGTAATTAATAAACATGTACATATAAAGCTTATATTAGAGTCATTGTAGAATATGGATCTCTGGTGTGGTACTTATTTGGCCTAAAATTAAGGGTAAAATTTTAATAAACTTGTGTTGAGATGCGATGCTTAAGCATAATCACTGACAAACATGTAAATATAGGTATATAACTGTAGCCAAATCATCCAGATATTAAAACTGGAACCAACTCGCATGAAAAATCAATGTTAAAAGTTTGGGAAATCATTGTTCAAAAATACCCTAGATTTAGATATATTTTTAGGCCAAATCCGACACAAATTTTTAAAACCTGGAAAAATTGTCTATTAGTTGAAACAAATTCTAAAAGTTTGACTCAACTGTTTCTTATGTAACTATAGGGAGCTAAACAAATTAGATCTGATTGAAACATAATTTTTGACTATGTAGTACGAACTAATTTCTTTCATAATTTACGTTAGTACTTAATATTGCCACTGCACGTCATTGCTATCTTTATGCTAGCTACCTAATGATCGTATAATTTGTAAAGGTGCTAGTTGTGTGTATGCTTTGAATGGCTAAAAAATGATAATAAAAAAATGTTTAAACTTATAATATCAAATTGGTGTGATTGAGTTCGGATCTTTCCGTTCGTGTTGGCAATGATTGTTTCAGAGTTGAGTTTCATTATAATCATAGTATTCCTCAATAATAAAAATATATTGTAATTATTTATTCTACAATTAGTGTTACTGTTCAAGTTCCGTCTACTAAATTCTAACTACGGATGAAAATCTTTTCTACTGTGCGTAAGCGCTGGCGAAATTTAAATCTAGCTTAATCATTCCTCAATCATAATTTAAACCAGAAATGGTTCTGAAATACAAATAAATATCCCCCCCCCAACACTATTTGTAAGAGTTACAATCATTGGTGTGGTTTGAGTTTAGCCTAAGCTTTTGCCTAAATAATTCATTTGACCAAATCCTACCGTTCTTCATCTTCTTTCAAAAAAAAACTTTGCTATCGGGAATAGATTCTTCAGCGTCCATACGATTTAAAATAGAACGATTCCTATTTACAGATAATTATACGTGTAGGTACATTTGATAGGAATGCTTTTCAACGTCCGTCTTACAATTAGCTACATATAATCAGCTTCCCACCGTGAGAATACTTTTGTTTGGCGTCAAACATAATGCGAACCTTTTCCGATGGATCCAAACAATCCAGTTTTTTTCTCGAATTCCATGAAATCCAATATTGCACACGCAGGGCTCAATGTGTAATTAGACAAACCCAACATGCATTATGAGATGAACGCATTTCAAACGCTGCCAGAGGTTTCCAAGAAATGACATCTGACCTTAGCCCTTCTACGAATTTGTTTACGCAAATATGGATTCCAAGTTACTGCAATTATTTTCCACGATGGATTTTATTAGTACAATAACACTAATGAGCGTTTTCCAATTGTATAAAAGCTGAGACTCAGTCTCTAATCCAGCACATTGGTAACTTTGCAATACGATCATAAAGTTCCAGTTTTCTTACAGGAGTACTTCTTGAAAAGATTTGATCCAAGTTATTTCCCTTCTCATCTCCATCTGAATTAATCGCACCTAATTTGAAAGGAATCTGAAGGATCTATCCATAATATTTTACAACATGACGTTTTTTGAAACTGCACTGCTGTATACGGCGGTAGTTTTAATGGTACAATGGATGTACCAAATTTGGGACCAAACAACCCGGCACCTCGCACCAGGTACGTTATAACAATATTCGTCCCTTTAAATATTGGGTTTACATTATATTTCCAAGAATAAAGACTCCTAATGCACTAAAATATTTCTCCTTAAACAATGCCAGGACCTATGGAATTCCCAATCATTGGAAATCTTTGGCAAGCTTGGAAAGCCGATCCAAAATATCATCACAAAGCCCTGTACAAACTATCCAAGGTTTACGGAAATGTAATGACACTAAAGCTTGGAATGGTCAATGAGGGTAAGTGCTTATACCATGAAAATTTACATGATCTCATTCAGTTCATTTGGCTTTGTGGATGTTTACTTCATCCCTTGTATCGATGAATAAGCGTTTTAATTGTGTCTCTTGACAGTTGCAATTAATGGTTACGACGCCATCAAAAGTGTACTAAACAACGACGAGTTTCTCAACCGCATGGATGCAGATTGGCTCTTGCACAAGAGTTTCGGGAAAAAAATTGGTAAGGCACTTTAATTTGGAAAACATGCCCTGTATGTATTATATACCAGGATTTAACAGTAGCTGATCTTTTAAAAGGTCTAGTCTCTGGGTCAGCTGACTACTGGAAACCCACAAGGCGATTTACAATGTTCCATTTAAGAGAGTTTGGCTTCGGCAAGCGTTACTTCCAGCAATCATTTTTGGACACGGAAATAGACGAGATAAGCAAAATATTTGATCAAGCAATTGCACAAAACGACGGAAGGATCCAACCCAATAAGCTATTTGGGATCCCCACAGTTAATGTTGTATGGGCATCTGTAGCAAACTCCAGATTTGACTATGATGACGTCAGGATAACAAAATTAGTCCATTTAATGTCCGAGTGGTCATCGAATGCAAAACTATTTGAAGGAATTCCATCCGCATTTCCAGTTTTGTTAAAATGGTTTCCCCAAATATTTTCTACTGAGAACTTGCAAAAGATTGACTTTGAGATGCAAGGCTTTCTGCGGGTAATTCACTTAAAAATACTACAAATACATGGCATGAAAATTGTTCGTTCTAATTTTTAGCCAGAAATTCTAAGAAAATATATATTCAACAATATATTTCAAAATAAATTGACATGTCTATTTTGACCCCATATGTAGAGCTTAATTAACGAAATCAGGGATCAAGGAACGTTCCAAATGGAGCCGAAAAGTTTTATAGAGTCCTTCTTGCAGAATATGGAGTCGGACAGTTCGAAAAAGCGAGAATTTCAACATGTATTGACTGGTAAATGTCTACACTTACAAATGACAATTATTTCAAGGAAAACTAATACGTGCATATTCAAATGAAGCAATACAGATATTGGCATTTATATTGCTTTTCCTGAATTTGCATGTAAGATGCTTTTACTTTTAGTTAAATATAACTTTGTGACGACGGAAAAGTATCAATAATTTTATTGCAGGAGTTCTTTTATAAAAATACAACTGCATTGTTTGAATTATGTGCTAATTCGTACTCAAACCTCTTTACATTTCAGAGGAGAATTTGATATCAATTTTGTACGATCTCTTTTTGGGCGGCAGTCAAACAACTTCGGCCACCATGTCTTTTGCCCTATTATGGCTGGCCATGTATCCTGAGATTCAAGAGAGAATAAGAAATGAATTAACGGCTGTGATTGGAAATGATCGTAGGGCCACCTTGGAAGACAAATCGAGGTACCAGTTCCAACCGATTTAGTAACTGTGTCAAAAACATTAACACTAAGACCATACAGACACTATTAAACGCAAAACAAGTATTATCAATGAAGGTAGCAGACATTAATGGGTATATTAATTTTAAAGCGCAATTATATTTTATTTTCAGATTGCCGTACACCCGAGCTTTTATACTAGAACTTCATCGCACCAGCTGCATTGTACCGCTAATGCCCAGGAAGGTGTTCAAAGATACGAAATTTGAAAAATTTGTAATTCCAGCTGTAAGTAATTACTCACCCAGTATTTTTATCTGTATTGAAAAGCGTCCAGCGTTAATCCATAAAATTGAAAATTATCTCTATTTTGTAGAACACCCTCGTAATGCTCAACCCTTACAGTATTTTAATGGACGAAGAGTTCTGGGGTGACCCAGAAAATTTCCGACCATCTCGCTTCCTGGATCAAAACAATAACATTATCAATTCAGATAGAGTCATGACCTTTGGAGGAGGTTAGTGAAATCAATACACAATTACCAACATCGATGTATGCCTACATGTTTGACTTGTATATAAATTATATTATTTAATATACCATTCATACTCACTTAGGGCGGCGAAACTGTGTGGGAGAGACTATCGCCGAAGGGACTATATTTGCATTCGTTACTCATCTGGTTCAAAAATACCAATTTTTACCGGCACAACTGGGACAAAAATTTGATACAAGCTCAATAGTTGGAATAAGCTCTTCCCCTCATTTGTACACGATACAAGTGGCTAAGAGAGATGTTTATTAATAGCCTTACAGAGTATTTCAGCTGATTTATATGTGTGCATTTTATTAAAATTAGCGTATTTGTTTACTGTGATGGAGTTAATTGTAATTTTTGCAGGAAAATGTAGACTACAAATATCTAGTCTTAAGTTTACATATTTCAGTTATTAATTAATTTAAGAAGATGTACAAAATCTGAGGGTGAAAAGCGTTACTTAGATATAACTGTCTTATTATACTGTACTAATCTCGTCAGAATAAAACCTTACAATGTATTTATATAACTGTAACTAACAATAAGCAGCGTGCACTGTTTTTATTTTTTAGTCTAAACGGGCTGAATTATTTGTAGCACGTTCTTACGAGTTAAGCCTTTTTTGAGAAGTTGCTTTTAAAGGTTACGCGCCCATGTCTGCGTGCATGCCCAGGTCTGTCCAGAATCCTTAAAAAAGCAACCTCTATGCTTTCACCCATACCTCAAAAAGTGACTTTCCTGGATATCTCCTGAACAGATTGATGTATTTCTGATATCAAAAGCTTAAAGTCAATGGGAGATCATTGTGAATCTCCATGAATTTTTGTGTTCCTGTAACACTTGAAGTCGAAGAGCGCTTCGGAAAAATAAACAAAAATTGGAGGCAAATGGCGAATTTAAGTTGCATGGTGACCGTTCATTTAACATTGGAAAATATTTGAGGGTGTTCCGCTAATCAGAAACGCATGAAAACTTATTGTGAGACGCTTTTTAGAACTAGGATGTTACTGTAAAATTTTGGTGATGCGATCTTTAAGGGATCACCCCTTAAATATTAGTTGAACCCTTGATTTGGATTACAGGTCACCTATGTACATGACATGTTAAACATACGGGTTCATTTTTTCAACTTTCATTCGTGCAAAAAAAATTATTTTTATTATTAAGAATTTTTTGCACGAATGCAAGAAAACAATGAATCGTTATTCTTTTTTAACATTCGTTTTTTGTTTACTTGGGTAAGTTTAAATTACAGTAACCAAGTTTTATACAACTTATTGTTAGTCCTGTCCAAGTCAACAAAAAGTAATGCCATTTTAGAGTACAAAAAAGAAAAAAGATAGAAAAGAAATACTGCAATGCTAAACAAGTTAGCAAATCTTGCATCTTGTAATTTGAATGGTAAATAAATTCGAATAAATTAACTTTTTTTGTACGCCTTTGAATATTTAGTAAAGTGTGGCTAATATGATCAGTCATTAACTTTTAACCACCAAGCATAAATTATAACTTCGGATAAGAGAGTAAGTACAGTATAAGATTTCCTTTGGGGTCCATTAACATATGTCCGACATTAATTAAAATGATGTAGCTATCATGCATTGATAGCACCCTGGATGGTTCAAAACGTTTTAACCCTTTTGTGGATAAAATTCAAGTAAATAATCAATTTTTATAAGCCAAGTTTGAATGTTTCTCGTCCAAGCAAACAAAATCTCCAAAAATTAGCCAACAGTTACGTGCATGTACTTCACTGGCAAAAATCATTATTGTCTGAAATCTTCCTGCAAGGCTAGTTTCACAAGTCCAAAAGGTCGAAATAAATTAATAGCTAAAAAAGCTTAAACAGAGAAGTTGCTTTTGCGCCCTCAAAAGTTGAAAACAAGTTTACTGGTAGATGCTGTCAGAATAAATCAAACTGGTTTATTGAAAATGATGAAAACTCTTGAAATGACGAAAAGCAACGCCACGACATAATTGTCACTGATGCAGAAATAGCCGGGAAAAAGTTGGTTTGCAATTATTATTACTATCAAATTTGAGATGTAAGATGGAAATGGTTAATTAATAATACTATTGAAAGAGTATTCAAGGAGAAAGTATCCATCGTGGCGTTGCTTTTCGTCATTTCAAGAGTTTTCATCATTTTCAATAAACCAGTTTGATTTATTCTGACAGCATCTACCAGTAAACTTGTTTTCAACTTTTGAGGGCGCAAAAGCAACTTCTCTGTTTAAGCTTTTTTAGCTATTAATTTATTCATATTGGAAAGCGATATCTTTATAATTTGCAATTTGGTAAATATAATAGCAATGTTTAATAATAAACTGGATCAGGCATTCCTCCAATCCGAATCAGATGGCAAGTGTAATTTGGTGTTTCACTGTACCCAGGATCCACCAATAGATCATTAAATAAGGTCTGTGCAACCAAATTTATCCGACAAGTGTGTGTTAAGACTGGAACTAGAAACTACAGGTAGAGAGGGAAGATATGCAAACAAGCAACGAGACAAGGGCTTTGACATTGACACAATCTTATCAGAATATCAGTAGTCGCAGTATATACAAATACATCGATTCATCTTAGCGAAAGCAATCTTTATTGTCTTTAAGTACATAGACTATAACAATCTTACATTCAGTTTTTACATTGCATGGTAATGTCGTGGGACGCAGTTCATTTAATCTTACACCGATTCATCTAATGCGAATCATTATCAGTGTGCGTGCGGACCACAATACTCCTACTAACTATTCCAAGAATGCGAAACATGCCTTCAAACCTCATTTGCATATCGACAGTGTATGGGGAAAGATAGAAAGGACCTGGAATTACGTTTGGGTTGAGCTAGAGTCGTAAGCCGGCTTTTCTGCTGTTCTCCCCATCTAGCGACAAACAGTGTGATAACGTAAGGAGCAGTGAGAAAATATTCAAGCGGCTCATTAAAGAGCTCATTTTCTTTCCTATTTTATCTCTGTTGAATTGGTCCTTGCACAACTAAATTTTTGAATTCAAAATCTGATTCTTGCTTCATATTTAAACCTCGTTCACCCTTAATTTTGAAAATTGTGGATTTTATGAGAAAATAAATCAACCAAAATGTCCAATTAAGTGATCTATACTGTAGCATTTTTGTATCTATGTTTATTGTATGAAACAGTTTTTCTATATGAAACATTGAACATGAGTACTTGCTTCTTCACTTTTTCCTCCTACAGTTCCATTTCTCCAACAGAATTCCCCCTGCTCCTACAATTATACTAACAAACTATTTCTAGAAAATAATTAGAAAACGTTTCTGATTATTCTTGCTTAATCATTAAAATACACAGCTAGTAATACATCTTTAAATGGAACTCGAGTACCCCAATTCCGCTTCAATCATCCGCTAAAATCACTTACAAACAGTTCGGAATTGCTAAACCACTATCTGTAGTGGAATTAATTATCGTCAGTATCCGGCACTAAAAGCTGAAAATAGGAAAAATTGCTCACGGAAATTGATTAACTGCTCACTGTCTAACTTAATACAAAAACAAGCCTCCTTGTACAAAGCCAATTTTCCTCTGATTGTGGATTGTGACTGGCACTATAGTTCCTAAGTAAATAAAATTCTACACAATGGTATAATTCACAGTTAAATAAAGACAATACTACTCTGAAGTAGCCCCCAAATGTAGTATTTAGGGATAAACTGAAATCCCGTAAAGAATTTATGACATAACCTTTCAGGCCTTGTGACATATTCCCATACAAAAAAATAATAAGATTCAGGCTATTACTGTGAGGGAGAAGCCTTTCAAACGAGTTTTACGTTGGGATATAATTCCATAATAAAAAACATTTTTACAGGGAACTGTCCCCATAAGATAGTAACCTCTCAAATTTACAAAATTGGCCCTTAAATTTGCACCCTCTAAAATTTATAAAAATTACCACTGCGCTCAATGGTCATATATAAATTAAATTTTCCTTTTTGATGTTTCTAAAAGGAACTCTTCCCAAATTACAGGGTATTATATAGCGGGTGTCCTTATAATGAGAGTCTACTCCAGGAATTCGTACGCAACAACCTCGTATACAGTATGTATTTGAATCCAGAAGACAAAACTTAATCTCCAGTGACCTTGCCATTTCCATAGCACATAATTGTAAGTCCGAGGAATCCAATTACAAATATTGCTGTTCTTCTGAGACTTCCCATACTCTCCTCATTTACGTAACATTTGCAAGGATTATATCATTGCTAAGAAATATTGGCCAAAGGAAGAGGACCCCAATTGTACTGTAAAAGTTCATATCTTCCACGCACTAGCCTCATTGCATCTTCACCCCAATTATTCTTCCCCTGCATCGTCATCACACTCTATATGCTTCAGAGTGGCACAATAAACCCTACAATGACGTAACAATACGCCGGAAATTTTCCACCCCGTTATATAACCCTCATAGTATGTACAATGAGCGGAAGTATTGATGCGTAGTTTTTAAATGCTTTGGAAGGGTGAAGAATGTGTCTTCCGTTCATTTTAGTATACGTTACAGAGCCCTCGTCCAAGTAAGACACATCTGCAGATTTTATTTGCGCTCAACAAGGAAATTATTCATACTAGAGTGACGGAAGAAATTGGGATTATTCCAGAATTAATTTAAAACGTTTTCCTCCTGGACATGAGCCTGTCAGCTAAGAGTGTAAGGGGAATTGTAATGGTCTTCAAGGAAATAGTACTGGAACATGACGGAGTACATGTGGATCCCTCATTACGCCTTCTCCGGAATCCCGGTAAGATATCCTTATTTTATTTCCATTGACGTCTTCCTGGATATTTTGCCAGAGACAAAATGTTTACAGTATATACTTGCCACTTGTACCACTTGTACACCTATGTATTCCGTCTGCATTTAAGCATAGCTCCTCCATTGACTTTTGTTTTTGTCCTTGTGACTCGTGTTTTTTGTTACCATATATGTAAGTTTGGGATTTTTTCACACTGAATAATTCACAAGGTAACTTTGACGTTCGGCATTATCCTTCGTGTCCTGTTTCTAATTCTGTTTTTTAATGCAGACCGGGAACTCTTGTTATTTTTACGTTTGCATAATTTTTATAGCATTGGGTTTATTAAGCATATTTGTCAGTGTCTGGAATTGAGCAATTTTAAAAAAATGAATTTGTTTAGAAGTAATTTTAACTCCTATATTTTTCCACAAATATTTCCGTACTTTCTGGACAAACTTGTGTTTATTTATTTTTTACATATTTATGCATTTATTTATTATACGTGCATCAAAAGGCCTTGGTCTTAGAATTAATTTAAATAGAACTGGGAAGGAGACTCTGCTCAAAAAATAAACTTCATATTAAATTCAAGCCGAATTTCCTAGACTTATTGTAGTCCCAGGGGTTCCTGTATGACGCTCGAATCTCAACCCCCCCCCCCAGAAATCCGCATGCATTTAAAAACCATTCTGAATATTTATTAGCGTAGGTAAAGGAAAATCTGAGGAAAATACCAGGGATTTAATAGGAACCGGAGAGGAATATAGGGGCGTGACTGCCTTAAAATCATAACTAAATTAATAACAACTCACTTACGAAGCCGCAAAGCCACATCCCTTGCAATTGTCATTATAAGCTGGGACTAAACAGCAAGCGCATATGTAACTAGAATTTAACAGTGCACTCTCTTTATGAGAGGAATCCCACCCCTCCCAAAATATGTCACAATATTCCATACACTCTTGAAAATACCCAAAATTAATCCCAAGCTCAATCCCAATGGGAATGCCGGGCGACAAAAAAATTTCCTATATTTGGTCCTTTTGTAAATCCCCTTTGTAACCTCCAAACATGCCTTTAATAGAGAGCTCACTGTACCCTACGGTTCCATTTGTGATTGGACGTATACATAAGCACTGCATTCGAAAATCCTTAAAGAAACCGTACAGAGTCATTAGCGAAGGAAACTATGTACATACATATGTACATGGAGTTATGTAACCAGAAATTCCTCCGAATATTTGCTGCTGTTAATTCGGATTAATTTTTAATTACCCCGCATTTGTAATAGAACCGCGTAGTTCCAGTGTACAGTGAACTCCCTGAAAAAACAACTGTCTTAAAAAAGAAACAAAAATATTTGACACAAAAACGTCTTGTAAACATTCGTTTAAAACAAAATCATATATGTAGGCACACTGTGCTAAAATAAAGGGGGGGGGGCCGAGTTCAAAATTTTTGTAACTTTAGTACGTTGAAGTTCAGCCCCATGTCTCATCCTAAAGAGTGGGAGTGCACTGTATAGAAATTTACAACGATTATATCACATCAAATATGATATTCCAGGGTCTTGGCAGGCTTCTTATCATTACGGAACTTCCAGGCAGGGGGAAATTCCCAGGTCTTATGAGAGTACCTTATTAAAGCCTATTAAAGCACATTACGAGACCCAAACTATTGCATTAGCTTAAATTGTTTTGCCCGGGCTATGTGATTAAATAGGGAGTTCCTCCGTAGTGTTATGTACAATTATTGTGAATAAGGCGCATATGCATATGTAATCATAATCCTCAGCCCCCATCTTTTTTACGCTCAATCCCAAGCATCCATAACAGTAATAATTATTATAGTTACGATTCCAAGGGCTCATTTTGACAGTGAAAGAGTGCACTGGGAAGTACATACAAAAAAAACACTCCCTTGCAGATGAGCAGCCTCAAAAGTACGATAAATCCCCTCTGGTTCTCTCTCTCTCTCTCTCTCTCTCTCTCTCGTTGTTCAATCACACTTTTACATAAAGCTAAATTGCATTACCGCAAATGGGGATTTACTCAAGTACTGTCGCTCCCATAAGCTCCCTCACAGCTATACAGTCATTTCCAATTTCTGATGCAAATTATGAAGAAGCCTGGGCCACATTGAATCGAAGATACCATAACAAGCGTGTGTTAATTAAAACTCATTTATGTAAATCCCCTGATGGACATACTCTGGAAAAAGAGGGTCCTTTATGGTAAAAGTCTACTGTAAATGCACAAAAGTCGATTCTTACATGAGCAGGCTCTTAAATGTGCTAGGAGCAGTATTTTGTGGTCATGATTCATGATGGATTTATTGAAAATACGTTGCTCCTTTAGAAAATTGCGGGTGTCTCCTATATATTACAAACTATGTGTATTATATAGCAAAACTAAGCTGCCCGCTCTCTCTCTCTCTCTCTCTCTCTCTCACTCACTCTCTCTCTCACTCTTGTGGCTTGAGCGCAGCAGTTATTTGTGGAGACACACGAAGCCTCTCCTCTCCAGTCAACGTCTCCTGCTCAGAGTCTTCACTTGTTGTTGTTCCTTGAAGGAGCGAGTGTCTCTGGACCCATTGCATTGGAAATTGCAATACTCTGTAAATATAATTATATTAAATCCTACCTAATATTTTTGTCACTATAATTATTTCTGAATCAAAATCTGAGAAAATTCTATTTTCCATATTTTATTTCCGCCCGTGCTACTACAACAGTGCCACCACAGAAGTACAACATCACGGATACCATCTCCGAGTGAATAAAAATCGCAATAAAATTTACTTTTGGAACGAACACTAAATTAAAACTACAGAGCTCAAAATCTGTTCCTTCAGAGCTGCTGAGCCATTACAAAATCCGGGAAGTGTGTCCCGTTCCTTGGGTTTAAGGGACCTTGAGTGAGTCTAGTATTTGAAAGTGGTTCAAGTTCAGTCACAAAATATATACAAATACTGCATTTTGACGCACTTACTTTCCAACTTGTCATTCGGAGCGACTTTTTGGTATGTCTATTTCGTTGTCTCTTTATCCTTGAATTGTTTTCACAGGGAGCACTCTATACATGCAAAGCAAAAACAAATTTAGTACGAAAATAAATGATGCTATTGAGGTGGAAATCCATTGCACATGAATGTATCTGTCAAGTACGGTCAGAAATGTTGACCCTGCTTACAATCAGACAGACATTTGCAAAAGGGTCCTTTGTACAGAGAGAGCCCTCTGGAGAGTGCATGGGAAAGGAGAGTTAGTCCTTTGAAAATTTCTCAGAGTGCCCCAAAGCAAATTCTCTGAAATGAACCCCCCTGAAAGCTCCCAGATATGCTTGGAATTTTGTTTGGACACTATAGTAAAGGAATTAAATACAGGAAAATTTCCCATTCAACGACTTTTTACTATTTGAGGGATGCTCTTGTATAAAATTGTAGAGTTGGAATTTATATAGGTATAATTAGTCCATATGTAAAAATTAAACCATTGTGTAAATAAGTACACACTTGAGAGTAGTTCCTTATTTTTTGGAAAGAGACAAGATCCAGCTGAAGTGAGACTTGAGAGGTAATTACGATAATTTTATTTGTGTCAAATTATTAGAAACTCATAATCAGCAGGAAACTATACGCAAATGAATTATTGTGGATTTTGAAAAATTGTAATAATATTATGGGATTCCGACACTTGAGGGAATTGTTCTTTTGCTGCATAAAATGAGGGAAAAAATGACAGGAGAAGTGACACATAATTAGCCACGCTTCATTGCAGTCGTCCCCATAGGATAGGATATGCTTGGGGTATAACCTTGGCGTGTTTGCTAAAAATATCCTTTTTTTGCATCCATAGTACCTATTCCAGCTGGGCTATTGTGTGACTCTTCCAGGGAGTTCCCAAGTCTTTTTTTTACATCCATGGATGAATACTCCCTTGTTATTTCCTATGGGCTTGTTGTGTATATAGTGTGTACTAGAGCCCGGGCAGACAACATCATAATTGGTGCTAATGAAAAGTGGATAGGGAAAAATGCCTATCTGGCTAATTACTTGTATATAGCTCCTTGTCAGGTGTTTGTCATTATAGGATTTCCATGACTTTTCGATAATTATGCATCTCGATGTGTATGAATTATTTGAGGAGTAAATAGTATCCTGATGGATGTAGATACATTTTATATGTTGGAGAATTCTCGTTGGATCCAGAGTAAGTTCGAGGGATCGGAAATTTCCCAGGAAATTCTCATTTGCATTTGTAGGGCTCTCTATGTTGGGGGGAACAAATGTGTGAGGAAACGATTTGGAAGACTTGTTGTGCAAGGCGTACGTGCGAGTTGGGGGCAATTAGCGTTGTCTATTATATAGCAGGAGAGTACAAGAGAGTGAGAGAGAGAGAGAGAGAGAGAGAGAGAGAGGGAGATGAGATGACGGAGGAGCTCTTTTCCAATTCTAAACAGTTTATTTTTAGCTCATTTTCCAACACGGGCTCAATAGAGTCATGTAACTTCAGGATTTTTACGTATAGGTGTGAATACACAAATTTTACGAGAGCTAATTCGCATCAGGTTCGAAGTTGAAAGAACACACGGTGGCTGGGAATGCTTACGTTGGCCCCGGAATTTCATTATCTCACAATGCCCCACTACAGGTGTGTGCTCCCCACATTTTAAATTCTAGCGCTCCGGAATTGTAATTACGCCAGTATTAATTTTCTAGGTTTTCAGAATAAAAATCGCCAAATTTAAATCTTGACAAATCATCTGGGGTTCAGTAAAGCTACCATTTAGAATTTATAAATCTTATCTAAGTTCTCAGCTATTTTCTACTAAAAATGAAAATCTTCTTTTGAATTTTGACTCCGTAAATAATCCCTCAAAATGTTATTTCACTCAAAATTCTTCTCACAAAATTTCACTCCAAAAAAAAAAGGTTCTGTTCTTTTAAATTTTTACTCAACCCTGAAGATACAGTAGTTTCAATGGAGATTTAGATTACATTTTTTTTGAGGTAGGTACTAATTTTAAGGTAGGAGGATTTTGAAAAAGAATTTTGAATTCAGTGACAAAATGCTTTGTTTTTTTTTTTTGAGGGGATAAACATGTTGAGGGTACCCGGTAGAACTAATAGGCTTTGGCTCACTCAGAGAGTCAGATTGAACCACAGGTGGTGGTGATTTGCATCTCTGGCGCTTTTTCCTCCCGAGTTTTATCCTTGCACTTATGTACATATTATGTACATACATACACACACACACGCCCCACAGACACATACAGACATATGCCACTCCGCCAGGACACAGAATCCATCCCACATGCACATTTGTAGTTTTCCCGTATTTTTAGTTTTTTTTTTAATAGTAGAGGATCTAAATTTGTGTCCTCTGCAAAAAAAAAAAAAAAAAAACCCGCGATGTTCAATAAAAGGATTGGGAAGAGGCAGAGCTCTGTGTATATCCCACCCGCGGGAGAGAATCTCCATTACTTTTTGGCATTTGGGATTTATTGCCCCGCATGGGTCTCTCCCTATATGTATCTATTGATAACTATTTATTATTAAGCTTGACATAGATTCCCGAGGACATTCCCCCAGAATTTAAATTTCTGCTTGGATTCCATGCCCCTGGGTATGTGTGTATGTGTGTGTGTGTGTGTGTTTGTGCTTGGAATTCTCAAAGCAGTCACTGGATATTTCTAGACTTGTCTCACTCCCAATCACTTCTGTATATACATGTCTCTGTCGTTCTGGAGGTCTTTTGTTTTTATTAGTATTTATTTATCTTTCCGAATAAGTACTTGTCTTTTTGCATGTATATGTATTGCATACGAGAATAATTTTCTCTCATGAGTCCAATATTTCCCAACACGTTTCTATATTTTATATTCATCCCAATTTTTTTTTCACTCCTTATAAAAAAAAATATTCCTAAGCGAAATGGCCCCTCAAAGGTGCTATTTCCAAGGAGATTCGAAACTCTGCACATAACTCCCCTGATCAATAATGCATCGTAATAATCCCTGAGAAAAGTAATCCCCTGTCTCACTGGGGAGTCTTCCTGTCTTCGTAAATTCTTCGGAAATTCCTAGGATTTCTTTCCCCAGGTACATTTTGACCCATTGGTCCTAAAGGACTCGCTTGAGCTCCTAAAATATAAATGACAGTCGTCTCTGGCTATGGAATAAGTTCCTCTCAGAATATTTATGCTAATTTTCATACAAAATGATTTAATTCCATAAATTATAGGGCTGTGATTTAAAGGGGTACTTGGTAATATTTGTAAGGAGTGTATATGGACTGTTTAGGGGAAATGAGGGAAATTCCCGCTACCTTTCCTATTTTCCATGGAGGAGATTCCCGAGGACATATTTGTAAGGGAAGGTTTTTTGAGTTGAGGCAGGGAATAGCTCCTGTTGGGAAGTATGTAGATAATTACGTGTACATATGTAGGTAGGAGTCCGTTGACTCCTTTGGCATATATGAAGCAGCTCTTTAATGCGGGGAGTGGATGTAATAACATGGGCAATGCTCGCATAATTTTCGAACCAACGACATTCCTTCATTTCCTCTCACAGTCATTCCAGACTCGCAAGGTTGTCATTACGGGAGTAGTGCTTCCATTTTTCAAGCTCATGTAACGCATTTTGCTTCTAATCCAAAGGGGATTTAGCACATTTTGCCTCTGGTACAAAATGCATTTAATACATTTTTCTTCTGGTACAAAATGCATTTAGTACATTTTTCTTCTGGTACAAAATGCATTTAGTACATTTTTCTTCTGGTACAAAATGCATTTAGTACATTTTTCTTCTGGTACAAAATGCATTGAGCACATTTTTCTTGTGGTACAAAATGCATTTAGCACATTTTGCTTGTGGTACAAAATGCATTTAGCACATTTTGTCTCTGGTACAAAATGCATTTAGCCCATTTTACCTCTGGTACAAAATGAATTTAGCACATTTTGCCTCTGGTATAAAATGCATTTAATACATTTTTCTTCTGGTACAAAATGCATTTAGTACATTTTTCTTCTGGTACAAAATGCATTTAGCACATTTTGCTTGTGGTACAAAATGCATTTAGTACATTTTTCTTCTGGTACAAAATGCATTTAGTACATTTTACCTCTGGTACAAAATGAATTTAGCACATTTTGCCTCTGGTACAAAATGTATTTAGCACATTTTGCCTCTGGTATAAAATGCATTTTGCACATTTTGCCTCTGGTACAAAATGAATTTAGCACATTTTGCCTCTGGTACAAAATGCATTTAGCACATTTTGCCTCTATTCCAAAATGCATTTAGCCCATTTTGCTTCGAATAAAAAATGCAGCTAGCCAATTTTACTTCTTCAAGGATAAGATCCTATCTCTCCTATTTACTTCCAAGGAAGGAACCCAATATATACATTGTAGCAGAATTGCAGATAAATACCCCGTTCCCTTTATTCTGTATGGAAGCTACGCCAGCTGCACTACACATGCCGGCATTTCTATACCCAAAGATCCGTAGACACTCTCACTTGAGTGGATTGAACAGTACATATAACTTGTCTGGATCCCTCTTCGGGCCATATCTGAGACAGCTTGGAAGTTCAAGCTGGAATGAGTTTCTCTCGCATAATATTTCTCTGTAACGCTAATACATATGCATGGGTATCAGACTTTACGGGGAAAGGAGCAAGAAGTTCCTGGAATAAAAAAAAAGCAAGACTATACAATATAATTACATAAAAGCTATAGAATAAATATTTGGTCTCCACACATGCACATGATTACCTCTAAGATAAACAACCCTGGGGTTTATATGAGCCTATATTTTATCATTAGTAAACCCCATATAGTCATGGACTAGCCCATGACCTTTGATCTCCAAAAACGTTTGCAGAGAATAATATACTCTGGCTTCCACGAACTTCTTCAAATCACGAACTTCTTCAAATGTTTTCAGAGAAGGGAGGGAAACTATATTTATACATGCGGGGAAATTAATGAAGACTCTGTCCGAATAGACTTTTCCCCCTGTTTTGTTATACCAAATGTTCATTTTTAGTCTTCTCACACTTTGGATTGTTCCTTGAGCCAGAGGTTTTTACTTGGAGGATATTGCCCCGATCGGAATAATACTGTAGAGCTGGGATCTTTCTGTTCTTCGGCTGTTCCTGAGTAGTGTGTCGGAATTTGATGAGTGTGATTTCCCGTGAGGAATTGCTGACTTTAGGAAATGACTACAAAAACCAAGTAAGTACTACTGTATGGGATGATGAGGATCGACTCAAGTGTTCGGACAGGGTTGAACGAACCAGATCCGTTTAGCCTGAGAGTCCATTGGCCTAATGTTTATTTACAGGCTTCAATAACGCGTCTTCCTTGCAGTGGATTTGTCAGCAGTTTTCCAAAAAAATAAGCATCACAGATCTTGGGACATTTCCTCACAGACTTGGGACTATCATTTTCGAAGTCCAATTTAGAGTTGGAAAAATCTGGATTTGATTCTACAATTATTTGAGTCTACCGTTAGTCAAGATCCGTTTATAAATTACAATAAAACTATTTCTGTATATAATCACAAATTTTTATTTTTGAGAGAAAAGAAGAAACAATTTAATCGACAGATTCTAAATTTACCTTCAAAGGTTTACCTGCATTTTTAAGGGACAGTTAATTGTAGATAGCCCGAAGATGAGCACAGTTATTGTTGGAAAGCTTCCTATTTATAATAAAGAATGGATTTTCCCCTGAAACGAATTTAAATGTCAAAAATATTGTATTTGAAATTTTGACAATTTTAAACATCCATTCCTTGACAGCTGTAACTGTACAATGTATTTACCAATAATTACATTGTAGTCCATGCAGTCATTAAACCAGATGTTGAACAAAGTCCTTTGAAATGGACAGTTACGATTTTACAACTCATCCCTAAAAGGAAGCTGTAAAATGTGCGGACAAAAGTGTAAAGCTACAAATCCCATTTAAAATCCATTGGCCTGGGGAGCCCCGTGCATATGTTTAACAGTATCTATTAATTATGACACTAATCCTGTCGTACTTTTCCAAGTTAGAGGTATCTAAGTACAAGAGAGGGGCAGACGATACCCATGCTGTCTGGCACGCACTGCATCTCACTCACACGTCACAGCATACGTATACGTAGATATATACATATGTATATAGGATCTGGTGGAAAACTGGTTCAGTTTATACTAGCATAGTTTTCCGCCCTTAATACATCCAAGTCAGGCAAAAAAAGCTTTTTATATTGTACGCTTGTAAAATTCGTGGAGGATAAAAGGAGAGACAGTTGAGATTATACAGTGTATAATGAGTATTGTCAATGGATATACATATATACATAAAGAGCTATACATAATTACATATACAGATCTGTACGTACGACACATCTACTTTTGTTAGTATATTGGAGCATCCGGGAGATGCAGTTTCAGAGAGAAATGCTGCTCCTTCTCTGTACATTTTTGTATGTATATCTACAAATATCTACTTAAGGAAGGACATGCATCTATATTTACATACATTGAATTCAATCCTGCAGTAAAGTTTGTATGAGTTGGCTGGGGACAATTTACTGCACACGGAAGATCTTATCGCAAATGAGGTTGAGGCAGTTGTAAATGTCAAGGTTAAATCCTGTCTTTTACAGATGACTCCTCTCATCTCATCTCATCCCATGTGTGTGGACAAATTAGTGGGCCCTCCAGCCAAATCCATCTTCCTTTGACAATCCCATATTTAATTAGGCCTTGTTGAGCAACTCAATTCCCTCATTATGTATTGAGCGTCAGAGGAGGGATAAATCCCAGAAATACATGAGAGGAATTAAATTGACAGTGGATAAAAGAGCTGTACAGAATTATCACTTGGTCTTTGATTACAAAATACAAAATAAGATAGAAAATAAATTACCTGAAGTCAAATTATGAGGATACAAAATTGAAGTTAAATTTCTCAGATTATTTTACTAAAATACTCATAAAAATACAAGGTAGGTTCCAAATGAATATTGTACAATGTAATATTGTACATGTCGTTTTGGAACTAGCTCCCTATACAATGTATACAGTAATGATGGCTATAGTGTGTGTGTGTGTGTGTGTGTGTGTACAGTGTATTGTTCCTCTTTCGACTCTTAGTATCCACCTGAGACATTATGAGCCAAGGGAATGTCATTATGTGGATATTGTGTGTGTGTGTATGTGAGGGGGGAGTGCAAAAAGAGCGTCCTACTCTCCTGCCCTTCTCAACCATTGAGAATTCATTGGAAAGGATTGGGAAATTTAGCACAAGTTATTTGCACATTTCCTGCTCAACATTTATAGTGGTGCTCGAGCGAGTGGTCTTATTTGACTAGTCTCATTCCTCTCAATTCACACGCTTTTATTCCCTTCCTATTGTATTTCTGCGGAAAGTGTCTCCTCCATCCTATGCATCTTGATAATTATATGTGTGCGTACATATGTATGCACACATTTCTTTATACAGTTCTGTATACCTATATGGTTCAATCTGTAACCAAATGCAATTATTTTTCCGCTTGTTATTTTTCTGAGTGTATTTGGTTGTTTTTTTTTCGTCTGTATACAAATACGTACTCTATATATGCATCTATCTATGTGAACGACTCAGCATGGAATTTGCAAATATCTTTCATGTACAGGCGTATCTTTATAAATGATTCTACATACATATCTGCAAGGATATATTATGGACAGAGCCCCAGGAAACATTCCACCCCACTCGTGGCAAAGTATACGAAGTAGGCTAGGAAAATAATTATTACTTAGACAACTTATTAGAGTTCTGTAGCGAAATTTTCTTGCGAAATTTTTAGCCCTCCTATGTATATGTACCTATAATAATTATTTTATAGTTCAGTCGCAATCCGGAGCTACTTTAGGGCTGAAGGGCTTGGAAATATAAATGCGTATAGTCTGTGGTAAAAATTTTAATCCTCCCATCCCCATTCCTCCACCCAAGAAAATAACAAGTTATTTACAATGCAATGTATCACTCCAGATAAAAGTCAAATTCCGAAAGTACTCTCGTTCTGTAATAAATTTATAATTTCCTACGAATTTCCATATTTTAATGAGGAAACAAACACCAAGGGGATTTTTAATAATAATTAAGAGATACTACAGGAAGGGAATTATTACGAATGTGAATATTTTCATAGAATGTTTACAAGCATTTGCAATTTTGATTCTAATCCGTACAAAATAAAATCCAGGGTATGAGTTTGTTTTTATGAAATTTTGGAAAGATAATGGAGATTTTGTGTGTGTGTGTGTGTGTGTATGTGTGTGTGTTGGTAGGGGGGGGGAAATTTATAGGATTTTGTTTTGTTTTTTGGCTTCACATTATATATACGAGTGGTAGGGTAATATTTGAGGGAGCCTGTGTGTGAGTACGTATTTCCATATAGGTATAGGATTTGCATATAATAGAAAATGTACCACAAGGGACTCTGCTATCTGTATAGTATCACATGTCATATGGCGTGTGGATTTTGTCAAGCAGAAAGGACAAATGGGTTGACAGTGCCCATGAGATGACTTTTGAGGAATTGCTTTTTTTTTATACAACTCATGTAGGATTGTTATGGGGGTAATAAATGTGCTTGGATGTAAATACACTTGAAAAAAGCAAGTGGGTCGCTGACTATTGACTCGCTCTTTGGTCATTACATTGGCTCTCATCGGAATGGGCCCCTCACATATAATAATGCTGAAGGAGCGAAGTGGGTCACAAATGCGGAGGAATTAGGTTGTGGAGCGAGAGAAAGAGGACGGCGGACGAGGAAGAGAATTTGCAGAGACGAGAGTGAGTTTTTCAGTGGAGATTTTGAGGAGAGGAGAGAGAGAGAGAGAGAGAGAGAGAGAGATCAGGTCTCCTCTCCCATCCCCATGCATATACATACATACGTCCATTCTCAATACACATTGTCTTATTGTGCAAACAAGTTCTATTTACTAAAGAGCACTCGTAAGACTCACACTTTGCTCAATTATAACTATACAGGGCGAAAAGGCAGTCACATGCATATACTCAGATGGGTATGTCTACTCCCTATATATGTAACATGTGCCTATGTATATGCACATGCTCAGCATATTTAAACCCATAGGGTGCCCCAACACCTGTCACAATTCCATAGCCCCAAAAAAATATTGCTGAAATTTTGATTATAAAATATAAATTTGCTCAGAAAAAATACGCTGAAAAAAAATTCCTGGACAAGCATTTCGTGATAATAAAAAATATTTATTATGAACGTCAATAAGGGCTACATACTAACAATAAGCAAGTGATGCTCCGGAACCCATGATTCTAAAAATTAATTCTTTAACAAAAATCCATCTTTAGTGTGTAAAAACATGAATATAATTTAATGTTTCAGTTTTGTCTAAAAAAAGATTACATAGTAAAAGAAGGCTATAGGCTTTGATAGTTTTAGCATTTATTTGCAGAACGCCAGAAGATGAGCGCAGTATTGTTGTTCGGAAGCTTCCTATTTATATTAAAGAATAAATTCTTTTTTTTAAAGAATAAAACCAATTTAAATGAAGAATATCAGAATATATTTATATTAATTTTCTGTGATTGAAAATACTGACTTATTTTAATTAAGTCAGGGACAATTTCGTAGGGAAGATTTTTAATCCAGTGTTTTGATGACGGGAGGAGCTTCCTTAAATTTTTGAAATTTAATTTATTGTGTTCCCAAAATTGAGGGAGAGGAGGGGCAGAGGGGTTTGGGGTCACCATGTGTGTATACATTATACCTGAGGGCCGAGACTGATTGTAAGGAGTTGACTATCTATACATGCTTATGGTTCTTGTCTGGTGCTAAAGTAGGTGACCACTTTCCCTCGTCGAGTCTTTCAGGCTAAAATGTTGCGGAGGCTGGGAAGAAAGTGTGACAATGCGTTTCTCTCAAACAACAAAAGCTCAATTGTTGTCTCTCCCAGGTTCTTGTGTGCTCATTGTCACCATGCTCTGGCCACCCTCCTACTATAATAACAGCTCAGTAAATATACAGTGGGCTCTGAGCATATGACAGAGCTTTCCTTAAACTATCAAACTAGGGCTCTGGGTTCCTAGGAAAAATCTAGCAGTCCTTGTGTAAGCACACAAAATAATCCGCTGTAATATCAATAGTCGACTGTAACTCAGGACCTGTATTGAGGCAATCCCTGTTTGATTCAACTCAGGCGTTGTTATCATAAGCAGGAAATAAAGACAAGGCTTGGGGAAACGCGTGCACTATTTCTGTGGAGACTGTGTGTGTGTGTGTGTGTGTGGACAGAGCAAGAGTTTCTGAGCCGATGCATGTGCAACTTGACCTATTTCTCAGAAACAATTCAAAAGTGCTCACACGCACGCATATTTTACGCTCCTACAACGTTGTCCAAGGGAAGCTCTTTAACATGTGCCCTTTACCGCGCTAGTTATTAAAAATCCTCTGCACGCACTCCACCTATTCCCTCACCATCTCATTCATTAATTCGGCCCACGGCCCTGCTCCGTCGAGTCTCTCTATGATTCCTAACATAAATTCCTGAGGATTTCAAAATCCACCAGAGAATTCCGTCAAAATTTTAACATTGAGTCCTTGAGTTTGGGAAAAATTTAAATTTCCTCAGGACTTGAGCCAAGTTATGCCGAGTTATTAGTCGGAGAGCTGCAGTCTTGATTATTAAAAAATCTCGTCCAAACTCAATACCTTTGTACTACACTTTTGTATGGGATCATCCTGCCTGTTGAATTATTAGAAATTAATAGTGGTTTAAAACCGGTTAAGTGCTTTGCTTGGAAATCCAATCCCTTGTGTTAACATGCACAGGAACAGAATCCTTCCACAACAGTATAGTTTTAATAGCATTGGGTACTTTCTCAAGGACAAGGGTGGATGAGTCGCTGCTAAAATGTAACCACTTGCAAACATCTTTCTCAAGATGTTCATCTCAGGCTCTGTACACGTTTCTCAAATCTTTAAAATCATACGATGACAATCCCGAGACTCACCCTCCTATACTAAACTCAATAAGGTCATGAATTGTTCTGAATTGATTTAAATACCCTCGAATATCAACCCTCTCAAAATTCCCTTCCTAGCTTACAATTGCCAATCTTGCATTTTATAAAATCCGTCTTCCACGAAAATATATAGGGATTGATTCACTAATTTTTCCAAGGTCCTCTCAAGATCTTCACGTAAGTCTAGCTTTGCGGACTCCACGGCTCCTAGATGTGTAAATCAATGCAATAAATGTTAAATATTGCAATAAATGCTTCCTCAGAAGGAGAGAATTGTTTGTAAATTTTCTTAAGAATGTTACTTGTACCCATGAAAAATTATACACTACTACATGAGAATCAAACATAATCACAAGAAAAAATACTTGTAATATCTGAAATTACTTGATGGGTCATGGACGAAAGCCTTCAGGATCTCTGAAATAAAAAAAATCATAATATGAGATGAAAAATAAAAATCTTGAGAGAATCCACGCATATATACGAAACATTGAATAAGAAAAAAAGAGGCTGTACTTGGTATTTTAGTGCGAATCAGGGCTAAAGTAGGTTGCACACATCTCACTCACTCACAGTATACTTATATAGAGAAACCCTATGCATATACAGTAGGGACATGTATCTATAGCATTGGTCGTACAGCAGCCGTGTGGCTTATTTGATTGACAGCTGAGACTCCTTAGTACTGTACATAGACTCAGAGGGCTTATATAGTAATAATTATACGAACTACATACACTTGCTCATACTTAAAAAGAGAGGCTCTCTCTCTCTCTCTGTCTCTCTGCCGTAGTGCTATTGGAATTGGCAATATTGCGAAAAATGTTCCCTTTACAGAATGAGATGAGGTGCTGAGGCGATCTGGGCTCCCTCCTCACACACACACACAATTCCAATTCCAACGATATAGTTCGCACTCTCTCCCTGCCAGACTTAGACTCGGAGAGCATATATGAGAGTGAGTGTCGTGTGTGTGTGTGTGTGAGTGCGTTGGGAATCTTTGGCGTGTGAGGAGCCATAAACGCCCATTTCTGCTCATAGGGTTCCCAATTACCCCAAAAAAAAAGACCACTTTCGCCATTCTCTTTCCAAATCAACCTCACAATACCAGAGCCTTTTTTCCCTCCAGCCTTTTTTTTTGTCTTCTTTTGATTGAACCGAGTGTCCGTGCTAAAATTTATCCCTCCAGTGAAATCTTTCGGATATTTATTACATTACACTCATGGGAATAAAAAATCTCCCTACTGATATAGACTTTAAGGGGTTTAATTTTTAAGGAAATAATTACCTATAAAGTGCATGTGTTTGGATTTTGTGTGCTCTAAACATTTTTTTGGAATGGACTCTCGTGTTTAAAATTAATATTCCTGGGGAAATCAACTGGTGGCATGTCCAAGGGACGGAGGAGTGAGGACGCTGAGGATGAGACTCGGGTAAGGATTGGGCTTGTCACTGGACCGGTTTTGAGGGATCCGGACCAGTAAAATTTTTGACAGTCCCAATAAAAGTATACGCAGAAAATTCCTACAAGGGGATTATATACCCAGCAATATTTTAGACTCTTGGAGTTTTAAACAGTTTGAAAGGGATGCATGCAGGGTTACTGCTTAAACTCTACGGGCTATTAAATGTCCATCTATTATTCAATGTATTGATTGGCTCTTGGCTCCTATAAGGCTCCTTGTTTTTCCCTCTCTGTTTGCTCCTGTCCATGTCCAGTGTATAAGAGTGTGTATGTATGTACGTGTATATAAATTGAGGGGAAATGTCAATAATATTGGGACTATCTATACCTATACAGCAATAGCATATTATACAGAAACTCCTCATCGATCCCTGTCCCAAGAGAGAGGCTCATTATTTTATCCTGGACGGGTTTCAATTTAATTAAATATTCGGACAGGACATGGAGCTCTTGAGTCTTCTCCTGTTCACTTCCTTTTGGATTGTATGCCGTAATGTGTATAATTACCTCTGGAATGTACATACATTTTAATATTAATTAGCCTCGTGTGAATCTCCACGCTCCAACCTTGTACTTCCCTTGAACTTATGTGTGTTCCAATAATTACAATTAATTCTTTCATGGAGTTTATACAATTATTGTTTTATAAGAAATACCGCTGGACAATGTATATTTTTTCTAAATGAATTTTTCTAAATGAATTTTTCTAAATGAATTTTTTTGAATGAATTTTTCTAAATGAATTTTTTTGAATGAATTTTTCTAAATGAATTTTTCTGAATGAATTTTCTAAATGAATTTTCTAAATGAATTTTTCTAAATGAATTTTTCTAAATGAATTTTTCTAAATGAATTTTTCTAAATGAATTTTTCTAAATGAAATTTTCTGAATGAATTTTTTCTTAATTTTTTTCTAAATGAATTTTTTCTAAATGGATTCTTCCAAGTGACACGTGAGGACTATAACTATTAGTGGGGAGATTATACAGTGAAGTCTTGACATAAGGGCTCCTGTCAAAATCAATCCCTTCCCTTTTTGTCAAAAGTTAATTTAGATTCTATGACAGGGAAATTGTTATGGTGTTATAAGACTGTGTAGCAGTTTTAAATGTAAATACTTCGACGATGCGAGTTCCCACATCGGGCCAAAATCCGATGCAATTCCTCAGCCAGTGCTTGTAATACGAGTCGACTGTACATGACAGAAGTTGTCTCATTGACTCACTCATCCTGACCCCGTTACACACATTTGAGCCGCCTGAAACAAAAGTAAAAGTCAGATCTTTCTCCTCCTCAGAGTCATTGAGTGTGAGTGTGAGTTTGTATGTGTGTGTATGTGTGTGTGTGTG
Source organism: Allacma fusca (assembly GCA_947179485.1). Classification (NCBI taxonomy): domain Eukaryota; kingdom Metazoa; phylum Arthropoda; class Collembola; order Symphypleona; family Sminthuridae; genus Allacma; species Allacma fusca. Next base: position 72,736,608 of record OX359246.1, on the reverse strand, counting down.
AGTGTGTGTGTGTTGGTTTCATGCATGCTCTGCCTTATCAAATAGGGTTAGACCATTGGGACACCTTCTGTGCCTTTTTTATTTTTTCCCTTTATATTGAGGCTTGCTCCCACTTGCTACTATGTAGTAGTAGCAATCCCGTCTGATCTTTCCACTACCTCACGTACTCTTACTCCTCTTTTTTCCCAATCCTACCTTTGGATTTCCAATTCAGGAAGAGTCTCTATGGAGGTCAGGGATTCTTATACTCTGTAATTTCCAAGCCATTTTCCCTATTTTTCTTTGACATCCAGGAGAAGAATCTCATGAGTTTAGAATATTGTTCTTTATCCATTGTGGAGATGCGGGGAAGGGTTTCCTCCGGACCGATGCAATCGATGCGATCGATGCTACCGATGCGGGGGAGGAATTATTTTAATTGACTCCAAGCACATTCTGCTATAACCCTGCCAGTCTAATCATCTTACATTTATTTACTCTCACGTATTTACTTACGTTATTTAGTAGAAATGTAAGACGTAACAATATTATGAGCCTAACGCTCTGATAACGTCTTGATGGGGATGTATGTATGTACGTCCATGTGTTCTAATGAGGGACATCGCTACAGCTCACTCCACTCCTGCAGGGACAATCAGAGAAGGAAATAATCCTCAACTTTTGACCTTCTTTCATTTTCCTGGGGTTGGATTCAATTAGCACGGATTGAGTGTATAAAGGCCTGTGGAGCCATAGCCATATGTACATATATACATAGCTCTATGATGTAATCCAAATGCTACAGATACAGTGTCCACTCCTTGGAGAGGATCCCCTTCTTTTTCTTATGGAGCAGGGAAATATTATAAATTAAATAATAGAAAAAAATCCTTGCGTGTGATACAGAGGTGACTGTATTTTTGAGTGAGTTTGTGTTAAGACTGCTAATGTGAAGCCCGTGAAAATAAAAATCCTTGGTAATCCTCGGAGTGAACTAAAAGATTAAATGTAAGCTCATCACATAATGGACAGACTCAAGCTTATTATAAGACCCAAGGGTTTCTGTACAGTGTGCTTTTTTTTTTTTTTTTTTTTTTTTTTTTTTTTTTTTTTGTGTAAGACAATAATATCCTAGGGATTGTAATGCCCATTTTAATTTTAAATGCACTTTTAGTACCTTTTGCATTTTTAGGGGAAATGTAGCTTATGTATTGATTTTAGCAAAAAGTATGGAAGGGATATATGACGCTCTGCATTAATTGCTTGTATTTTTTGTATGGGGAGAAAAGTATGACAAGGTTTGGTGTATTGTCTTGGATTGGGATTTTTGTACCATTTGGAGCCGGGCTCCTATTGAGAAGGAAATGGATGAAAGTGTGCCATTTACAATTGTGAACCCACCCATGGTGTGGGGAGGATTGAAGGAGACTCCGGAACAATGGGCAGGATGAAAGAGTATATTTTGCTGGGAAGATCAAAGGTCAGTGTAATTGGAGAGCTGGAGTATGGAACCTGGCTGCGCATTTATTCGCGGCTCGAGTAAAAGCTCCGTATTAAAGAACTCATTCTCAACTCCGAGTCACTTCAAAACTCAATTACTTGTCAACAAAGTCCTTTGAGACGGCTCTCAGGAGGGAATTCATCAAACAACACACGTTACTTCTCCGGATAAATATTTCTTTATGGGGGCGAACCATGAAACCACACGGTGATTTTCACTAAACCAATCTTCCCCCCGCTCCGAGACCTTCAGGAATAATTGAATTATTCTATTCTTGATGCTGCTCATTTCCTCCAATTCTAATGTCTGCTCTGGATGTTTCTCATCTCTCTAAATGTTTTTTTTTTAAATTGTTAAGGGTTATACTTTCGAAACTGCAAAATATACGGTTTTCGAAATTTAAAAAATTTGCGTTTTCAAATTTCAGAAAAGTGCTACTTTTTAAATTGCGATACGTTACGTTTTTAAAATTGCAAAACACGCTATTTAGAAAATCGCCACATTTATTATTTTTGAAATTGCTAAATGTGCTATTTTTTAAATTGTAAAATGTGTAATTTTTGAAATTGCAAAATGTGCTATTTTTGAAATTGCAAAATGTGTTATTTTTGAAATTGCAAAATGTGCTGTTTTTGAAATTGCAAAATGTGCTATTTTTGAAATTGCAAAATGTGCTATTTTTGAAATTGCAAAATGTGCTAATTTAGAAATTGCAAAATGTGCTAATTTAGAAATTGCAAAATATGCTAATTTAGAAATTGCAACGTAATTTTATTTTCGAAATTGCCAAATATTTCATTTTTGAAATTACAAAAAGTACTATGTAGTTTAGAAATTGCAAAATATGCTATTTTTGAAATTTCAAAATATTTCATTTTAGAAATTGCAAAAAGTGCTAATTTAGAAATTACAAAATATTTTGTTTTCGAAATTGCAATAGAATTTTTTCGAAATTTCAAAATGTGCAATTTTTAATTCTGTAAAATATGTAGTGCTAAAATTGTTTTATTTCTGAACTAATAAAAAATAGAAAATCATTATTCCAGATTTAAAAACTCCAGCCCTATCCGATTATTCCCCCAAAACGACATAAAAAAATAAGGACGTCGTACATTTGTGTGATTCGGAATCGTCAATTTGAAAACGTCTCAATGTTATTTCCATACGAAAAGAGTAGTTGGAATTTTATATTTAATTCCACATTTGGCAGACAGGATGAGAGTAGTTGTAAAGGGACATTATATAAATTAAAGTGGACATGGAAAAGGAGTTGAATTGAATCCCAAAGCAAAAGGAATTGATCGGACGAATTGTCTCTGGATTATTCTGTAAAAGTCAATTCCCTTGAAGAAGGCTGTATTTTATACGCAGGGTGTCTCATAATATTCCCACCCTCTACCTACTTCACCATTAAAGAACATCTTTCTCCACAACGACTGACTTCATCCTCCAGTTTGCATTTTAAATTATCTAAAACCAGTTTCACTCCTAAATTCAAAATTTAGGGTACAAAATATCCCTCCCCTAAATTTTTGTGGACATTACATGAACTAGAAATATTAGAAAAAGTTCAATACCCTACATATACAATTACAACATAACAAAAAACTATTTATCCCAATAACAACGACAGTTGAGCTAAATTTTCTAATAAATTAATTGGTTTTTTTCAGAAAATCGTTTAAACAAAAATCTTTACAAAAATGACTTTAGAAAATTTGAGTTTAATTTTTAAAATACACCTCATCCCTGCCTGGAGGTGAAATGATTTGGATTATCGATCCAGAATTTATTAAACTGGGGCAAAATGAGATTAGAAGAAATTTTCTCATTCCTAGAGCCCAAACCCTGTAGATTTAAAATAACTGGCGCTAAAATTCTAACGGGATAAAATGCTCTGAGAGACCGTCCTGGGAAAAGAAAGGCTTTGAAAAAGGAAGACATGGAAATGGGGTCCAGTGTGTGTGGACTGTTAAATGAATTGAGCATGACGAGTATGAACTGTCCCCTCAATTATTCACCTCCTCGAATGCTCACTCCCAGAAGGAAACCCTGAGCCACAGGCTTTCCCGTACACACACTTGGCTCCCGAACGCTTTACAAGTACTTTCAAACCTCCTCACTCAAACAAATTTCCGAGCCATAATTTCCTTGTGGACGATGGACTCTGAAAGCGTAAATGTGGAAGGGAATTATTCCCACTTGTGCCCACTTCTGTCTTTTTTTTAAAACTCAAGTAAAAATTACTCATTTTTAGAACACACTTGTTCCAGCTGTTTTCAAATACCTCCACAAATATTACCAGGTATAGACCTTCTCTCATTGTCACTGTGACTATATCTCAAGTGTGAGTATTTCTCCTCAAAAAATCCCCACTTGAAATTTCATTTGTTCTCAACATTTGTTGCCCTCCTCGAACCCTAGGAAGTTCGACCTTCATTACATTTCACACACACACACCCAAAAAAGCTCCACACAAGTCCCAGGGAAAGTTAATCTCAAACTCGAATTTCCCTCAAACTTCAAAATTCTCTAATTTTTCTCTAAGTGGGTTTCAAAGTATCACTTGATTTCAAAAAACTTGACTTTCAAATTGGAGTGCAGGACTTTACCAGGGACTTGACTCTCCCTCTATTTACAAACAATAATACTAACATCCCTTAAAATTTTTTTAAGGTCAAGTGTGACACTCGAACTTGAATTTGAAGTTCGAAGTCGAGTGGAGTTTTCACATGCTCTCTTTTTGGGCGTATCTTAATCTATATTAACTTTTTTTTAAAAAAATTGTACAAATTTTAAGACTAAATTTTGAACCTAAATTTTAAGCCCTTAATTTTTGGAAATATTTTCTAAAATTTTGAAAGTTTCTCACAATTAAAAATTTTCTGGTCAAATTCCGTTGACTTGTAAACTTATATTTTTGTGTGTGCGTATGTGGCATTTGTATTTCTTTTGAGGCGTTTCTTTGGCTTTTATGGAATTCAAATAATAATAATACGTAATCTCTTCTGAGTGCTGACAAAGTCTCTGTATTTGGAGATCCATGCTATAGTTATATATCTAACAATAACAATAAGCAAAACACACACACGTGTACGTGCAATCCTGGGGATCTTGAGTCAATACAAGATTTCGCACTTCAGTTCTGGCCGGAAACCCCTGGAAGTTAAAGTATTTCTGGGAACGTAGTATTTCAACCACTAGAGACCAGAAATGTGTGAGGATTAGTAGAGCGTCCCTATTTTGTACATACTAAACCATACAAAAATTGGAGCCTCTCAAGAGCCATATGAAGGAGTCTCCTTCAAGAATTTCTATTGACGGATTTTTTTTTTCGAGAGGATATTTTTGCGTGTAAACCTGTAAAGCGGAGTTACAGTCACCCCTTGGTATAGAGACTCCTCACTCCTTACAACGTAGATGGAGAGATTGGGGCAGAGTGAGACTTGTCCTATCACGACTTCTAGTGTCTAAAAGCATAGTGTAAAAGACAGTTTTTTTCTGTAGGGTCTAGGACTAAGAGTCTCCACTCACTGTATATGTATTTCCTATGTGTATACAAGAAAAGTGAAGGGGGAAGAAGGGGATTAAAAATAGTGGGGTTTAAGTGTGGAGTAAGCATTTTGGGAAGGCAAATACTACAAATGACGTGAGACAGACAGTATTATTTGAAATGACATTTTTTTTCTCATTTGTTATCCGTAAATAGGACTTCATTGTGGAGGACGAAGAGGTTCGAGGTCTAGTTCGCGGTCAGATTGTCCCACACCCTCGACCCACCCGACGCTCATCATCCCTTGGAGTTGACAGCCTATTCAGAGGTCGTGTTCATCAGTTCCCCATAGCAGAGGCAGAGGCAGAGGAAGAGGAAGAAGAAGAAGAGGAGGATCAGGATTTGGAAGAGGAAGTGGCGGAAGAGCAGAGGCTGGCGGCTGTGACTTCTTGGTCCGGACCCAACTCCCCCCACAATTCCTCACAGTCCCGGAGGGAGGACGTTCATCATTACCACAATCTCCCCCATCGTCATCATCTCCATCCCAGTCTGAGTCCCAGATCCGACCCGGAAGAGTCCTCTTCCGACATCGGAATGTCCTTATCAATGTCCGACCGACTCCCGAACCCATCCACAGCCAGTCTTCTGGACTCCATGGAACGGAGGACCCAGCGGACTTACCGCTATGGAATCGGTCTCGTCTGTGTCGGGGCCACTCTCAATTGGCTCGGCTTTGCTCAAGTAAGAGATATCCTCCAATCAGAACACATCCTTAATTCTGATTATAACACATCCCATCAAGTCCCTTGTCCCCCTTTAGAAAAGTCAGCATAAAAAACCTTAAAAACGCTCAGAGGGACGATTTTTAAAAGCGAGTCTCAGCTTGCCCCAAAGGAGTACATTTTATCCTTCCGGAGGCTCTAACTCCCCCAGGGTTTTTACAAATGAATTTTTAATGACGTGCCAAAATTTTTCCAGGAAATTCAAAAATATTTTAAAGACTTAATTTTTAAATTTCAGACAATTTGTAGGGGAAATATTTTTGAGGAAAAAATTTGCAAAGAAAAGAATTGCAAAAATTTTGACCAATTGGGGTTTTAAAATTTGTAGATTTTTTTGCGGGTGGGATAATAAGTATGTACTTACAGTGTTGAGGATAGGGAGTGTCTTATCTCTTGTGGGCTCCTTTGTAAGAATGTATAATTACATGACAGGGCTAAAGTCTTTGGTGGGGAAGCAACAGTTCGTTGGGACAAATTTCCGTGAGGGAAATATCCGAGGCCCGTTCCGGGACTTGTCAGTCATTGTCAGTTCAACAAGGGTTTGTTAGTCTGGTAGATTTTTTCTTCTAAATACTTTTTTATGGATGTCTGCCCTACATTTAGTATCTTCCCAGGGTAGGACATATATGTAATTATTTTTTTTTGTATGAGGAAATACCAAGAGGAAGAATCTGGTTCGTTTCTGTCATGTCCCGTAATTTATACAAAAAAAAGAGATTTATACAGGGAAAAATTGCTGGGAGAGTACCTCCTGAAAAGGATCGTGTTTTTAGCCATATGGACAAAATATGTCCATGAGAATTTGTATTAAACAGACAGACAGTCTGGTTTTTAGAGCTAGATTTGTATAGGGAGGCTGTCCTAGTGGGATTCGACAGGGACAGTTGAGGACAGTGATACGGAACAGGGATGTGTGTCAAAGGCTGCTAGTGATCAAGTTAAGTACTTAATGGTAAATTGTATTTGTGATTTTTTTTTGTAGGGACATGGGTACGTTGACCCTTTGAGATATTTGGGAGTTGCCTGTGTCATCAGCGGCTCTTTCTGTGTTTGTATTGCCATGTGTCGATGGCTCGGACGCCCTATTTCTGTGTCCACTCATCGCGTCTCTGGACTCACACGCTTGGACTATCAGGTACTTTTTTCCTCTTTTTATTTTTTTTTACTAGGGTCCTTTGATTGCCTCAAGCTCTTCCTAATTTCTAAAAGACATGGAGATCAAGGCTAGGGTTATTTACTAGTATAGTTCATTTACTTTCCACTCTAAATGTAAAGCATTTAATGGGATTTCCAGGGAAATTTCCCCTTCATCCTTTGGCAATTGGCTCTTCTTAAATTCCTGTATCTAGTAAAAACAAGGCCTGGGATCTTCTTTCACTTTTATAGATTGCGGGCTGGCTGGCTATATAGCAGGCCTTGAGTATTTTCCCAGTGAAGGGGTAATAAGTTTGAGTAAATTGTAGGAAAATTTTTAATGGCTGGAGCCATTACAGTACATTGCGAAACCTTTTTTAAGGAATTGGGACAGAGAGACTAATTACGGGAATTCCGGGACATTTTTGTAACCACTGAGGGAAATTGGGAAATTTGGGTGGGGAGAGAAGGAAATTCAAAACATTTGGGGAAAATAGAGGGAAATTAAATAAATTTAAATACCATGCCAAATATTTGATTCCCCAAAAATTTTCCATTACTTTACCCTTAAATTAATTTCAAAATTTAATTAAAATTTACACCCGGAAAATAATTCCGGGATCCAAGTTGCAGAAAAAATGCTTCTCCAAATTTGTAGCACAAAATTGAAACTTCCAAAATGGAAATCTCTAAAAATTTGAACCCACACAAGTTTCTGGAAAAATTCTCAAAATTTCCCCGTAAATTTTTAACAAATTTACCGAAAAAAAAAAATGGGGGTAAAAATTAGCATGAGCAAAATATATTTTAATATTGACGCCAGTTCTCCCCCTGAACTTTACCCTTGCTCAATTGTCCGTTTGCTAACCCAATTCCCAGAGTGAGCACACGTGTGCGAGACTATTTACTTGAATTTCCGTCTGTAGCCCGTAAATTGTACGAAGTTGTCCGAGAAAATATCCGAGATAAAATCAATCCATAATAATTAAAAGTTGCGTATTTAGCTATATCTACTCTGCTACGCAAACATTTGGGAGAGAGAAATGACGGAAATAAGATTCAATCACATTAGTAAAATATAGAATGAGCACACATTTTAAGTACAGTGATTCCATCACGTGAGGGAGTCAGAGAGATTTTTGTATAACACAAGGGGCACCAGGATACGTAATTCCCATTTACCCCAATGTTAGCATACCTCAGTAGTGTAAGAGCATGGAGCTTCAAGGAGTTAGAATTCAATTAATAGGTTCTTGTACAATAGGGCGGAGTCACGACTGTAGAGTGTACTCTCAAATAAGGAACAATATCTACAAATACCAGGTACATTGTTCTAGCAATGTCCAGGAGTCGAGAGCGGGGTTTGCGTGACAGAGAGCGGGGACAACTTTTGCTAACACAATGTGAGAACTTGATACCTCCTGGTTTTGAAAGGTATCCTTCCCCTTGATGTATGTATGTATGTATGTACATATGCATTCATATTATTATGTACGTGTACAATTTTATATCCATTATGGAGGGAACTGTATCTATCCATAGCGTCGAAGGAGGGGGAGCTTTTAGGACGGAGAACAAACAAAACCAAATAAGTAAAGTGGTTTCTTGGGGAGCTCCGGTAAATACTAGAACCCGCAAAATAATTACATGCCGGAGGGCTCCGTTCATTTCCCCGGAAAACAGGTTTAGTGGATGGAGAATGGCCCATATTATTTCCCCAGACCCGATTCCCAACCCACGGTCCCCAAATTATTGTCATCACTGTAATAATAGCAATTTCCATATTTAGTCTTTAATTTTCAATTGATCAGTCAATTTCCCTAAATTTAGCCTCTATTCGAAATTATTCCATTAAAATTATTTAATGCTTTCCAATTATTGAGCAAAATTTCCTTCTCACAGCAGGAATCAATGGAAACAGGGAAATAAATAATGAAATACTAACAACAAATTTCAATTCGTTTTAATGATGGCTTAAATTGTTTTTAGCAAATTTTAATTGAGACTTACATAATTATTTTTGCCAAATTTTTGCATTCCGGCTTAATTTGTTTCACAAAATTTTGTGACGCCTTAACTTTTTCCAGGAATGTTTATTTTGTCTTACATTTTCCCAGACATTTTTGTATTGCGCCATAAATTTACCCAGAAATTTGTACATATTTTGCTTTAAACTTTCCTTGAAATTTTTCTTGTGCCTTACTTTCTTTCAGCAAATTTTTGCCAAAAACAAGTTTTTAATGCGGCTTACATTTTTTATCCAACAAAAGTTTTTAGTGCGGTTTAAATTTTCCCAACAAATTTCCCTTCGCTCAGATTGCTATCGAGTTTTACCAACAAAAAAAAAGAAGTTCTTTGCTTCATTCAATTGACCCTTTGATCTCATAGATTTGAACCTGTCGGTCAATATTTTTAGGTTTAGAAAAAAATCCCTTTAAAATGGGGGCATCAAAAAATATTGACATTCATATAATTACATTTTTCCTCCTACAGAACTAAGTAAGTTGAGTAATGAAGGAGGAAAATCTCCCAGACACACCGTACACACATTCATTTGCTCAATAAGAGAGAATTTACGAGGAACTTTACTTTTGCAAAACTGGGCTTCTTGTGTGAAACAGGAAAAAGGGTTAGAGCTCCATCATACTCAACTCATACTCAATGACTTTTAAAAGGTTTCCTCTCCCACATATGTACATAATTACATACATATATGTTTTCCAAAGTATGCTCTCCATTCACATTGAAAGTAATGTGAGAGTAGTGTTTACGTTCACAATTAGCGCTATTTATTTAGTATTTACTCCTGTGTGTCTCGGGACAGGGCGGATTGTGAGAATGAGAGAAGAAAGGTCTCCTTACGCCAGCGACTCTCTCAAGGACAATTATTTTCGGGGAATTATCCTCAAATATTATTTAACGTCGTCTAATATCTAATCCAATGACGTCATTAGGGGGCCATGACGTCATTGCTGACTCTGATAATTAATCCCAGCGTGAGCTCCCCTTTTGTAACGGGGTTTATATTTGTTTTTGTTAAAGGACTGTCAATTACTAACCTGTACTAAGCATTTCTGAAATTAAATAACAATTTTAAAATGTAGTAATTATTTGAGATGTTGTTATTTTAAACGTCCAGGTTTGAGGGTAAATTTTCAGAATTTTCCGGCCCCTCTTATAAGCAGGCCTGGTCTGTGGGGATATTTACAATGGAAAAGACAGGAGTTAAGAAATTCATATGACATGGAAGGGATAAATGAGCTATGAAAAGCGTCCAATAAATAATAAGCATTGCCAGGGAGTATCGACTAAATATTCTACAGGATTGAGGCATTACCTAATGTAAAGTGAGGTCTGGTTCTCAGAGGACCTCTAAAATCCCCCTGGACTTTAACATTGATAAATAAAGCATTGGGGCAAATACGATGATATTGAGTAAAATATGTCCAAGTTATCTGGTCAGATATGGTTTTTAGTTCTATTTTCGAGGGGTTTTGTGATAGGGAGAGGCTACTGTAGTCCAGGAATTTAAATATCATGCTTTGAGCCGATGCCCACAAACTGTCACACAATATCTTGTTTATGAGCCGATGGCGTGCTTCCTGAATGCAGTCGGGCTCCCCAGGACGGTAAACAAATTACAGGGAATGCTCACGTAACATGGGGAAAATGTTGTTGGGCTTTTTTTTTTAGTAGAATCTATATGCATGTCTCCGATGACTTTGGAAAACATGATAATAATTTTTGTGGTGGGGTTTCTGGCTTCCTTGTTCACCACAACTGTTCAAATACTCTCCTGGGCTGTCCCGTCCCGTTCCTCGAAAATTATGGGGAATTTGAGAATGGACATCCAGAAATGCAAAGCTTAAAAATAGCACTTCCTGCCAATAAAATGATGAATTTCTTTGGAATTTGGAAATGTCTCGTCTAATTTGAACTTGATAAATGCAACTTCCCAGATTTACTCTCCGACCAAATTTATACTCTTAAAAATATCTTAAATCCCTATTATTTTATTATGGGAAAAACACAGATACAGGAGATTTTCAAGGGAAATTTTGCCCGAAATATTTTCTTCCCCATTTTAGTACAACGTTTCAAATGAGAGGATTTTAGGATTAGGTTTCCAGTTTTTTTCTAATTAAAAAATGTTTCCAATATTGGATTTTATTTGTAAAGAAAAATACGTTAAATCTGCATGACATTTTACAAATCCCAAGTTAAAATTCCCAATTCGTTCGAATATTGTTGGAACAAATAAACGGGGTTATAATAAAATTCCATGAAATTAGCCTCTCGAGCATAAATTTAATGCAGTTTAAATCAAATATTTGAAGAAAATTCCTGGGAATTGAAATTTTTTCGAACCTGTAAATAATAAGCTCCGGGGAAATAAATTATTAAATAAATGTTTAGACATACCCGTGTACAAATAGTACCAGAGTGAAGAGAATATTTCCTGCCGATGTTTACATTCAAATGCAAAAATAGACATTTGAGTCAGATTCTGTATTGAGTGAGGACGGAAATTGTTGTTTGGATTATAGTTTTTTAAGATGTAAAAAGAGCTTGGGGGCTTTCAAGTTGAAACATATAGGGCATATTTAATGAGAACATTTTTATGTATTTACAAAGGAAAAAAAATGACTGAAAAGTAAATTGTATCGTGATTTTTTTATTTTTCAGGATGAAAGGAATGGACGTCAAAATGGGGATGTCCACGTGATCAATGTCTCAGTGCCTATGTATGCCCCGCCCATGCATGAGGAGTACAGACCCACAAAGCCTCCAGATTATGACGTGGCCGTCCAAGGGGAGCCACCCCCATATGATGAAGCTATTAAATTAGACCCCGGCGCCCTCTTCACGAAACAACCCAATTCAAGTGTGACGACGAGTAGCGACAGTTTCTTTGCCTGCGGCCATCCCTCGCCTAGTCATTCCACGAATCTCATATCGACCCGACCCGTCCTGGCGTCACCTACTACTCTAGACGAGGTGGGGCGCGCTCTGCCTGTAGTGACAGCGACGGCGGGAAATTTGAATATCCAGACAGTCACCCTATCCTCCAGCCTTTCCCATGGAGGAGGGGAGAGGGGGGACTCGGGAGGGAATGCTTTCAATGGAGATTGCGTCGTGGTCGTGGACGCCTCAGAGAGTGCCAACGCTAATGCAGCGCTGAATGCCAAATTAGGGGCCCCTCCGCCTTATACAAGGGAATATACGCCCTCACCCCGTCACTCCATCTCCTACCCCCCGCCCTTCCCCGACCCTAATGCTATGGACAATGAGAATCAACTCAATGCAAATCACTTGAGTATTGTTAGCAGTAGTAACAGTAATAATAGTATTAATAATAATAGTAGTAGTAGTAGTAATCATTTCAATAATAATGTTATCGTCCCCACTCACAGCCCTGAGCGCATTTCCCCAAACAGTAGGAATGCTCCTGAGCAAATCTCAACTGTGAGCAATTTATCCCCGAGTGTTGACACTACTCAGCCGAGTCTGGCGGGAAATTTAAATTTAAATAATAATAATAATAATAGTAATAATAATATTAATAATAACATTGCTATCGCTATTTCAGAGGCTTAGACCTTATTCGAAATTTAAATTTCTACTCAAATTACCCAAAATAATAATTATTATTTAAAATTTAATTCCTGTAATAATTCTCCGTGATATGTGTTTATGAGTTATGGTAAATTTTAAAAGGGAATTTTTCTTTCCTTAAATCATACCTTTTTGATTCCGTTTTAGGTCGGACGAGAGAACCGGGAAAGAAATGACTGTTCTCTGTTATTTTGTTGTTTTGCTCTATTTTAACAGTAGTGTTTATTGTGACCGAACTTTTTTGTAATAATATAAATCCAGCGGATAGTCCTTTTTGTGAAAGTTGTGTTTTGGAATTGTACTTAAATTTTTTTTTGGATTTAAACCAGTATTAATTGGATCTTCATAATTATTGTTGAAGTTGTTTTTGTAAAAACTTTTGATCAAATGATTTTGGATTGTAAGGACCCCCTTTTAGTATCCGTGGGAAAATATTCTTGGAATTTTTCCTAGACACATGATTTCAAGTTTTAAAGCTTATAGGGGCGGTCTGTTGTTGACATTGAATTCCTCAGCTGTCCATAAAATCCTTGTTAAGATTTGTTTAATTATTTTAGGAGTCTATTTGAAAGCGGAGCAAGTGATAATCGATGGTGTGAGTGGGTCGGCTTGTGACCATCTCGCAAAATATATATGTTATTTATCTAAGTACTTATAACAAGTTCCTGTACATTTTTAAGAGAAATAAATTATTTTTCAAAGCCTGTTGCAAATAATTTTGTCTATTGTGCACTTTGCATTTTTTTAAATTGTGATACGCAGTTTATCACCCACATAACGTTTACACGAACCTTCTAAGGGCAATTTGTTTTAGGGTGCAAATATTGAGAATGATGACTTTTTGTAAGATCTTTGTTCTCTATACTTCCTGGCTGTTGATTTGATGTTCATGAGCGTATTGTTTTCGGAGCGTTCTTGCCTGCTTATGATACACTGTAACTATACCTGAGATTTTTGTAATGAGATTTGTGGCTGATACAAATGATGTCGGGTCCCAAGGGCGGGGATCGTTTCATTGATTGAGCGATTTGTCTGGTGTCTGGTCGAGCATTTTTCTGATCTCGTTTATTTGCGTGCCCAGAAATTACTGTGTGGGAAATAACATTTGGTGAACAAGCAAACACCGCGATCTGTCCACTCAGGCTCGGAATGAGATTTTTAGTGCAGGTATTTATCTGGTCCTATGTCCCAACACACGCAAAAGTTAGAACTAGCTCGCACTGGTTTGCCCGGGAAATTGGGTCTACAAAATTATTACAACTATAATAATGACGACCTACTCCAATTTTATATGTACTTATAATTTATGTCATTCCTTGTAAGCAGTAATATAATAAATACACTTACGGATTTAATTCGATTGAGGATGGAGTTGTTTTGCACAATTTCCAGAGGCTAACAATAAGACAGCATGTCTAATTCTAACTTATAAAATCAAAATGTTTTCTAAATTTGTAATTATAATTATTATATATCATTAATTATGTAATCCTTATATGTATATATTATTAATTATTATTAATTTGTTAATTATCATTAATTAATTCTTTTGATAAAAAATTCGCAGAGTTATGATTTTGTCTGAGTAATTGAACATGTGTTTGTCGGATGTTTTATATCCTTTTTCTTCTTGGACCATGGAAGGGACAATGGGAAAAATATGCTCCCATTTCTTAACAAATTTTCTACACTTTAAAAAATTTCTTCCATCCCTTGAACTCAAGAACTGTCGACACAAACTCAAAGCTCGAGAAACAGGAGCAAAGGCAGGATTTTTTGGAACAACTGAAATTTAGGAAGTTTTCGATTTTACGCTCAGCTTGATTTTATAAAAAGGATGCTCAAATTCAGAAAATTTTAAGGGCTTTCAAATACGCTCAACGAAAGAATTCTAAATTGAATAAGAATTAACCCCAAACATTTAGCGAATCGTGAAACTGGTCCAATATTTGGTTCAATTTAAGACATTTGGTTACCTCTTGACCACGCTACAAGTCAATTCCATGACCTCACCGATACGATATGCGATTACAGTGAATTTCTTATATAGTGGTTCCCAAGGGATGAGGAAATGCCTGCCGATATATGGAGATGCCACTTTATCTGACTACTTTATAATGTACATACATATGTATATGCAATCCTGGACAGAATTCAATGATCCAAATGTAAGGGAATGACATCTAAAAGGAAAGCTCTATATAGGAAATTTACTAATGCAATATCACAAAATACTTATAGTTGTGGAATTTGTGTCAAAAGGTTCGAAATCAAAATAAATTGGCACAAATGACGCGCCAGCCTTATTACTAAAATCACCGTAAAATATTCAAGGTATGGAAATAGCCTCCGAGAACAAATTCATACCAGTTTGTGATACGCGACTGTGAATATGCCAGTTATTATTACAGTTAAGTTCATGATGAACTGCAAGTTTACGGACCATTTTATGGAAATGGTTAAACACCCTAATTTTTTGAAGTTTGAAATATTGTCGTACATGATCAAATTAACTGGCCATAATTAGTGTTTCTGTCGGTGCAAGTTTTGGGAATAACCGAACTTGCAATTACAATTAAATTGATAATGCAAGTACTAGTAACGCCATAACTGGTACTTGCTAAAATGTGGCAATTTAATCATGCAAATAACCGAAGTTGAACTTGCAATTAGTTCATAAGTTACTTGCAATTGGTAAGGCAATTGCAAAAACATTTGGAAGTAATTGCACCGATAAGTACAATTGCAAGTGCAATTGCAATTTGTAATTGCAAGTTAACTGATATATACAGTATAAATCCTCGGTGAAGAGACAAAATGATCCGTGCATTTCTTATTAGTAGCAAGATGGTATACATGCTATTTCACGAAATTGAACAAAATGTATTAAATAAAATAATCTAGATGCAATCCATACTGAAACAGAGATGCAAAAATGAAATTGCCTTCCTTCAAGGCCTCGAAGGCTGAAATATTGTAAAATTTCATCGTTCAGCATATCTTTCGTATCCTTAAAATATTTGGCCTATTTTTATATAATTTTGTGCAAATGGGAACATTTTAATTTTAATCGAAAATGAATTTAGATCATTTTGCGTCCTCACCGACGAAATTGTACAGGAAGTACAGTAACTGCACTCGTTGAGACAATACTCAAGTTTATTATAATTAGTTACTAGAGCGAAATGACTTATTGAGGCATTTTATGGAATTTTGCGCTCAAATTCGAAAGGGTTGCAAGTTGCAATTAAATTGATAAATATTTTTAAAATTGCAACTTTTTGCAGTGCAAACACTTGCAATTGCAATTGAATCTCTTGCAATTTCAGTTGTGCTTAACCGGTAATTGCAAGTACTTAATGCTTTTGTAATTGCAATTTAAGTACACACAAATTGCACTTGCACCGACAATTGCAATTCTCTGGTGTAAAATAACCGGAATTGAACCGAACTTGCAAGTTCAATTAGTAATTGCGGTTAACTTGCAATTGACAAGAAATACTAGCCATAATATCAATAATGATATCCTTTATTATTAAAGAGCACTTTCTGTCCGTTTATTTAAAGTTTGGTACTTTCGTAGTTCAATGGCCTCACACAACCCCCAAAAGGTGGCATGCCAATCACGCTTTCTTATTAGCGAGCACTACCTTCCCGTTTATTTAAAGCGCTACTCTTAATACAAGCGCGCACGATGTAGGCATACAACAAGTCTCTTGGACAGGGCTTGATTCGTAAACCGTTTGGCTTTTAATTTCTACAATCACACTACCACCACTTCAAGTAAATGTCCCTGTGAAGCACAGGGCTTTTACTAGTCTACAATGGTGATTAATAACGAAACCCTCAGGTCTGGGAATAATCCCCTGCGAGTAGGGTACCTAGATTTGAAAATGTCCAGCATTTTAGTTATTTTCGTTTCAGTACGAGAACTGCACAATACATAGGTCATGTTTGTCAAAAATATTTTGGGCATTTTCATGCGAGATTAAATTGGGAATTTTGGGCAAAAATCCTGGAATAAAATAGAACAATTGTTACAATTTGGCTGTTGATTTGAAAATCTCTTGGCAATTTTGCAGGAAAATCGTCCTACGGTTCAAAGTGGAACAGCAAACAAGAAATACTTTGTAATAAATTTTACAGTAGACTAATGCCATATGTTTTCGAATACAAGTTAATTCGACCGTTTAAATAATATGTGCTTAGATGTCAAAGGTCATATTGGAATTCGCAATTTGTGATACATTTGTGAATGATATGACTATGCTTATATTAAATTATTTGGGAGGAAGACCTAATGTAGAGGTTACAAAATGAACCCAACCTTGATCGTAAACGATGCCTGTGCAAGCATAAAATAAATTGAGGTCAGACGCTGTTTTTAAATAATGGTGCTTTTCCTATGTTGGTCAGGATGACATATTCTGCCTGTATTGTACTTGGTCCATGCATTGTCTTCAGTTGCGTATTCTTTCGTCTTCCTTGTTCCTTTTGAATTTAATTTGAATTAATGAAGTCTCATGTTTTGAATTTGTTTTCAGGATTTGACTTTGTTATGTATTTGCGGGTAATAATCAAGTTAGCATGTCCGAAACTGCCTAATATAAAATGTTAGTAGCATTGTGCAAAATATGGTGTAATACGGTTGTGCTTTCACGTGCGCTGAATTTGACGTACATAAATACCCTGGTACTGGCCTATGACCAGGGTTGGACAATTGAAAATGCCATGGCATTTTCGGCATTATGCCTGCCCAAAATGCCCTGGCATTTTGGGCATTTTCATTTCATGGCATTTCGGACATATATGGCAGTTTGGGCATTTTGGGCATATTCAGCCTAGGGCAGGCATTTTCGGCATATTCACTCCAATTTTTTAAATATATGACTTTAGCTACCTGCGAAATTTTGCAAAATAAGTCACAAAACAGTATGTTGCAAATAATTTTAATATTCAACTGGATTACTTGATAAAATTATAAAAACAAACTGTTTCCAAAAAGGTTGAAACCTGGAGCCAGTTGATACACATATTTATGGAAAAATAATAGTAATTCTATTTTCCTTATTTTGTTGTAAAAATTCGCTTGTACACCGTGTCTGTAATTATTTAAGTTTTAAGAACAAACATATTCGGGCAAAGATGCACAAAAAGATAAAATAGTTGTTAAAAGATTAACAATATCATTGTTTGTGAGCTTAAAAACTCGTCGTCATCTAAATGTATTTATTGTTACATTTTGAACTCCTAGAATTATTACACTGGTTTACTACGGCTGATTAAATGCAGTTTTCAAAGTCGACACAAAAAGAAACTCCAAGTTTTGACATATATTATAACCGTCGCATTGTATGTATCTAATTAAAGTGTAAAATTTTCTATACTTTACAAGCCATTATCAAAATACGGAATTTATACTGGCACTGTGCAAATTGTTCTTTCCAAATCCAAAAGTTTTTTTAATGTACAGCGTTGAAGGTTTGCAACTCCGTTGGGGCTTATTGAAATAGCCATTAGGGAATTAGACGAATTAAATCCTTTTTTTAAATCAAGTATAACATTTTCTAGAACTGGATGGGTTTGATTATACTATGAAAAACTCCCTTATATTCGCTATAGGAGCAATAATGGTCATAGTGTATGTTTCTGTAAAAATGCCCAAAATGCCGGGCATTTTCAGAGTAAGACATTTTCAGGGCATTTTCGGCGTTTTGGGCATTTTCAGGGCATTTTCAGGAGGGCAGGCATAAAACCGAGGGCATTTTCATTTGTGCAACCCTGCCTATGACAAAGTATCTGCATTTTCAAGTACGCTAGTAATTTCAGTACATTTACAAAAAATAAATAAGCTTATGACTAGGGTTAGCACAAACATATAATTTAATTTTCAAGATGATATTAGTTTTGATATCCATTATAAAAGTAGTCTCACGATTTGGGCATACTAGTTCTGGTTCAAAATTTAAGTAATTAGTCAAAACTAATTTCGATATTCATTTGGGGTTGACTAATAGTAGGAATTTTAATGAATCTGTCTGGCCATGCGATTCGTATTAAGTGGAAACGTTTTTTACCAAATAATTTTCCGTCATCGTTCCTCCAGCTGTAGCAAGTTTTCTTGAGACGGACATCAACTTCTGTCATTGACCTAGGTCGAGAAATATTGACGAGCGTATGTATGATGATAGCAATAATTATAAGGGCGTATTTACATCCTCCATTTGTTATTGCAATAATCTGGATGAATCATGATTAGATTGAACTTATATTCAATTACCTGTGGTAAATATTACATACCGTAGGCATTTTGACTTTTTTACGTGAACATCCCTACTGCCAACTAATTCAGCTTTATTCTAAAATACCGTCGCATGTAATCCCCATGACAAAATGGAAAAGTTTTTCAGGGCCACGTGTACTAGTTTTTCCCTAACATTTACATGCAAATACAATATGCCAGTCTCATCCGATACACTGTAAACTCATAAGAATGCTTATAAATGGTCAGCTGAAAAATAAGGTGCTTTAATTACGCTTGTAGCTCTCAGTAGTGAAGATTTTGAGGAAATCAGTGATATTTCCTTTAAAAGATGTATGGTATAAATATCCGGCAAAACAATGTTAAATCCCACTTTCTCTTGGACGCTCTGAGCTTAGATCCCCTTTTTTATTAAGTGCTGTAACTTGTATCAGTGAGCAATTCCATTTAGTTTTTGTTAAAATAGATGTACAACGTTGTGGCAGTGGTCGTCATGGGTACAAAAAGTTTGTTCCCGTTCCCGTTCCTGTTCCCACTCTGTGGGTACTCCCCTTAAGTGTTCCCGTACGCGGACCCGTTCCCGTTATGATGGGAACAGTATTTTAGGTACCCGTTCCCATGAACAATAAAAACGTGTACCCGGACCCGTTCCTGTTCCCGTACCCAGAAATTAAAAATGTTGTGGACCCGTACCCGTTCCCACAGCTGGTGTTCCCAAACCCGTTCCCGGGTCCAAGTCGTATTGTAATTATATGTGGTAAAAACTATTATCAGGATTTCACTAACCAAACCCTTCGTTTTGCAGATAAAAACTGACAATATGCAGGGCGGCTAAACGCTCTCCCATAGCGAAACATATCAGTAAAATTACTGATTGTTGAATTCTTCAGAGATTATGTACCGAGTAGACTGAATATCTACACTTTAAAATGACACTCTGAAAGGATACAAGAATGAATAAAACATTGATATTGCTTTTACAATAATAAAATTGAATACTGATGAGGGTTTCAAAATGGAACTTAATATTTAAGATCAATTACTGTCCCAAAGATAATTATTCTGCATATACAATATATCTGAAAAACATATTCTAGTACGTGTAAGTTTCCCTTTGTTAGATTTATTTTTTGAAAATATTAACTCGAGCAAGCAATTTTTCAAGGGTAAAACGTGGAGCAAAAGTATAAACTAATAATAATTAAGTTTTGTAGAACTATTCTAGAAAATACAGCAACTGTATTGAAACAGGAGTTCTAACATTATTATCTTTAAGGCAAGGATATGCGAGTAGAAATTGCAGGAAAAAAGAACGAAATGGAATATGCAAATTGAATTTTATACATAAATAAAGTACTATCAAGTCTTCCAAGATCAATTTTGAGTGTTTTTCTAGAAAATGGTAAAAGTACCCACTTGATCCCGGGAACAACAGGTATGGGAACAGGATCATGTGTACACCGTACCCGTTCCCGATGGGAACGGGAACAAAACGAAAATCTCGGTTCCTGTTCCCACCCCTGTTCCTGTTCCCAGTGGTCGGGTCCACCTGAACGTGTTCCTGTTCCTGTACCCAAACAGGTTGGGAACAAAATATTTGTTCCCGTACCCGTTCCTGTACTCGTTCCCGTTCCCATGTTCCCGGGTTTTACCCGTTCCCGTGACGACCACTGCGTTGTGGTACATATCTGAAGATGTGAGATACAAACTGGAATCAGCTTACTTTACAAAACTCTATAGGAATCGAAATATTTTCAAAAACCATCTAAAATTTATATTATTTTTAAATTTAGGAGTAACAGTGTTCAGCATTGCCAGACAAATGTCAAATTCCATGTCGGAATACCCAAAATGATAAATCACAAAGGGGAGGCGACTTCTATCGGTTGAAGTTGTAACAACGTCAACAAAGATTTTGTGCGCGAACATTTGTACCTGGTACAGCGCCTCTGACGGCGACGCGTATATATTAGGTCGAATGGATGTCTCAAACGTCTACAAGGGTTCCGATTAATTAGGAAACGTTTCACTGTAAAACGTTTGAACTGTCTGAGGACATTTGTTGAGTAGTATCATGATGACAGACAACCAGATATCCAGACGATAAAAGTAATTTATAAAGGCGTAAAACGAATGTTAATGTCGAAAACAATAAGCGTATTTCAGTTTGTATCTCACATCTTCATGTATACCACTGAAATAAATCGTGTCTGTGCAGAATTAACCCGGGTGTCATTCTAGAGAATTACAGTAAATGGTATAAAAAAAATTCATAAATTAATAAAGACGATTTTCAAAAACAATTACTTCGTTTCGCAAAATTTCAGAAGAGTTTGGGGACAACTCCGGCAAGCAAAGTGTTTCTGTTTGTGCTCACATTTGGAAGAATAATTACCTTCCGTTCCAACAGAGAGGCTTTCAGAAGGTCACAGTAATAATGGAAGATAAATGTTATTATTCCCAATCATTTGTAATTTTTATTTTCTATCTTTTCCCTTTGACGTCCATTAACAATCCCATTACAACCTGAAACAAATATTATTTTTCAGATTCAAATAGGTTGGAGTCCGCCATTGACAGAGGTTTGAGTTACTTGGAGACCTTGTTTGGAAACAAGCCCTGGGCATTTTCCTCAACTTCGTACACAAAAGACAGGATTAACTTTACGAATACCTATCACCACAAATATGGTGGCCAACCCGAAAAATTTACCCACTACCTTGCTCTGGATCTCCTGGGGGAGCACTTTGCTCCTGCAGTTCGATCAAAACTCGAAGACTGCTTACATCCATCAAAATTGGAAACACTCAACTATTTTGTAAATGAATCGATATATCCAAGCGAAGTCGACACTACATCACTGGGCTACACCACACTTTTGAAAGCAGGTCTTGTAACGAAAGACAGCATTTTACCTGTGGCGAAGACCGTATTTGGGAATGTGACTGACAACGGCGTAGTTGAACTTCATTTCAAACCAATAACTGAAGAACGCAGGAAGGGGACTATCTGTGCCTGCACATGCGCCAACGTTTTACATCTTGCCTACACGCTCGGAGAAGAATCAAAATTGGAAAAGACGGAAAGTTACGTGTTTGATTGGCTCAAGTCAGGAAACTGGAAGCGGGGAACGTTGTACTACCCAAATTGTTACGCGTTTTTGTACTATTGCTCTAACTTTGCTGGCATGGACTCCGAAGTACAAGCAAAATTCAGAACAGTTCTTCTCGCCGCCATTAAAAATTCCATCCAGGATTGTCGGTTTCCCTTGGATTACGCATTAGTATTGCTGGCATTGACAAATCTAGACCAGACAGACCATTTACAAGAGATTTCTGAAATTTTACTCGGAATGCAAGAACAGGACGGAAGTTTCCCACCAGATGCAATGTGGGGGGACAGACATGGTGTTCTGTGGGGCGGAAAAGCTTTGTCAACCATTTTAATCGTGGGTGCGCTGGCAGCTACCCCTGAATTTCTTTAATTCGTTGGTGTCTGTTTTCCTGTTTTCCGTAATTTTACAATTTTTCTCTAACTTACTATAGATTCATTTCCAGGATTTATAGTGGCTGGTAAGACTTGTTCACAAGTTACAAGTCCATTAAAAAATTCGCAGGCGTGATTCTATAATAATGTGATAATAAACATTTTTAAAGCCAATTTTCTGATTTCAAATGACCCACATGAATATCTACTCTGAGACAATAGTTTTGTCTCATTCTGTAATGTAATTACTCCAATGTTTTATTTAAAAAATGTTGTTTAAAAAAATTATTGTTGACAGTTGAGTTTGAAGCAAATTTGATGGACCTTAAAATGTAATGCAAACGAATCACTGCGCGCAACATTCTGAGCATGTCAAAACTTGCCACCAATTTCAAGCAATGAGGTGCGGAACGAGGATGTCCGGAATTTATGAGGAGGCTTCATCTTTACAGTAAATTTCCTTCAGAAGACATTCAGCTTCTGACAAAGGTAGAAGAATCCATAGGAAGATTTGAAGTTGGGACAATATTTGAACCTCAGTAACGTTGTGTGGAAGTGTGGCAGGGTCCTGCCTTGTCGGGATAAATTTATCAGTCGGTCATCCAATATGATTTGGGGCAAGCTGTGAAAAGTCTCTCTGTTCATCAAGCCTTTGGAACCCTCATCCCAATAGTCGGGCGCAAGTATTCAATTAGCTCCCGTATTTCAGCCTGCCCTCAATTTCCGCACACAATTTTTACATCCTTGGTCCTGGTTGATCCGCGCATTGATCACTATAATCCCAATCAAATTTAAAGATTAAAGATTACTGGATTCGCTTTAAACCAGTGCCTACAATATTGTTGGATTTTAATGGAAAATTATACTACTACTCAAATAGGGAGTGCCAGTGCAGATTTGACTTAAGCCCAGAATTGAGGCAAAGGTTGAGTGAACATCAGTTCACCAACCGATTTTGAGAGCGAGGTTGAACATTTTTGTGTTCGAGTGTGACAAAATCCATATGCTTCGACAAGGAAATACGAACTAACTGAACAATCCACTTTGATTAGAGAATAGCAGCTATAGGCTTGTACCATATATATTTCACAAGAAACAATTATATACATACGTAACAATTGGGGCAAAACGCACTTAAAGACACGAATCCCTACTAATTTCGTGTGTCAAAAGCTTAAGATAGTTCCAGTTTTCCCCAAACCTTAAGCAAATTTCCCTAACCAAATCTGATTTCCTCAAGGACCGTCCCGCACGTCTACACCTCTTATGTATGTATGTATGTATATAATAGTATAATAATATATAATATGTCCACTTTCTCACACAGCATAGAGTGTTTTGTTTTGAAGAGAGTTTACAATAATAATTAAAGTAACTATTAGAATTGCTCCAAGCTATAATTCTGCAGTGAAGTGTCTTCCCCTGTTGTGAGAGTACCTGTGAGTCCTGTTTATACGCTATCTCTCATGGAGGCATGTGTTGCTTGCATTAAACAGTCATTACTAATAATAATTAACAAGTTCCTTTGGCGTGAACAGAGTGTATAAAGAGATGGAGAGATGCGATTTCCACCCCATTTGAATTGGCAATTGTCCTTGCAAACTCTAATCATCATAAAATTGTGAAATAGTGTCAAAAATAATAGGTAGGGATTTCAAATTGACCTTTCCCACGTCAAGTTTGATGGGGCCCAGAGAGGTGACGTCACTTTAATTTCCTTTACAAAACGACTTCTGTTACAAGTACGAAATCATCCATGTACCTTGTATCGTTGTATGTATCTCTAGTCTCTGATGAGTAAAGTATAGTTTACGTGTGTATAGTTTACGCTTCCTATTTTTCTGACTTGACGATCACTTAAACTGAGACATAACCATTACTTTAATGGTCGAGCCCAATGAAACTACCTTTTTGTTGCTCTTGCTCCAAGCCAGCTTTTTACCTCCGATCCCTTACATTATTCTAATCCGATTATGACACATTAAAAACAAATAAACTTACGAAATGTCACAATAAACAACTGCATATATACAAAAACTCACTATACTGATGAATCCTCAGAATTATTATTATGGGAGGCTTTCATGAGGATGGTAAACAAGGCAGGGAAAAAGTTGAGTGTTAATTCAAACATAATTGTCAGATGTTATGGAAGCAGTTCCTCTTCAAGAGTGTGCTATTGTGCAAGTGTTGTTCTAGCACTCAAAATTAGCATTCTCCCTTCCTAAGACGTTACAGTAACAGGGTGACGTGACAGAAATTAAAATCCTGTCTTTCCACACCTTTCTCAAGTCCTGTATCTACCCCGGCTGTATAGTTATTGATTTAAAGAGGCTGCTAGCTATCGCTAGGGATTTACATATATATGTACATGCAAATTCAGTCAAGTAACATAATGGACCGTGGATGACTTTCACAGAAACTATAATTTGTAAATCAGAACTACTATGATGTGTTATGGCACCAGAGTCCAACTCTAGGATTATAAATATAGTGATGACTGAATTCCTGGGGTTCCTCCGCTGGGAAGTTACAAGGGATATGAGGGCAATTATGTCAAAGTGGTCCGTCCGCATAGTCTGCACATATACATAGATTATTGTGAGTGCCACTACAACCATAACTTCATTCGAAACTACTGTCACGTCAGTCAGGAATACTTAACTTCATTATTAACATTAGTTATTATTTATTACCGGAATTTTAAAATCACTCGTGCATACGGGGCGTAAGTAGATTTATGTAAGGAGCTTTCTGTCCCACAACTTACTGCTCAATGGGATTAGTAGCCTTGTGTGATGTGCAGAATTGTGTTTCTCCATGCCTGGTTATATGACTACAGTAAAATCCTTCTAATTATTGTAAACATCAAATGTAAATTACATATTATAACGAAAGTGTACGTCTTTATTCGAAAAAATCTGATTCTAGAATGGCAGGATCAGTCAGGTATAGTCAGCATATCCTCATCCGCAGCACATTTAACATTCATTGATTCAATTCTCATAGCATTACACTTACCAATCTAGAATTTCATACGATAATAATTGCAAGTTGCAATATTGACAATTCAGTCATTTCGCATTTCCAATAATAATAATCTTCATCACGAGGGCTGAGCGCAGCGCTTATAGCCATAGAATCAAACTATCTTCACTCTGTGGTGATGACGTGTGAGCAAATGATAAAACGCAGCTGGATCATTACAATACGAACCTATTACCTATAATTACTGAAGTACCATTTTCACAGGAGACATCCTTAAAAAACTACACGATATAAAATTCGGATTTAAAATTTAGCCATCCTCATATAAGAGAGCCAAAATGAGGCTTCAAACCGAGGGACTCATTTTCAGTTCCGAGGAATTTAGGACATTCTAAAGTGTCAAAATTTAAGGAAAATAGCATATGGGAAGCTTATTAATTAATCAGTAATTTAATATGTGTTACTAATGTATACTCTCTGTATCTCTCTACAACTAAAACCTCATCGGGATGACATTTCGTGCGGTTATGTGGGAGGTGTCATTATTTGCCTATAAATCACAATCAAAATGCAAACTGTCGGGAGAATCTCACTCATTGTTCCTGCAGATAAGGATAAATTCTTTCATGGTCGGTATACATGGCCTGAGCCCCAACAACCCCGTGTTATCCAATCATTTCCAAGCCTTTGACTGACAAACAAATTGACATTTGAGCCCTAAGTTGTGTACATGGTCCCCAGAATTATCCATTTAAAAATGTAGCTCTTCTTTACAGTTGTGTCAAACTTTCATTGTATATACATACATACATACAATCATACAGGTATCTACTGTAGGGAAGGATCCCATGAGCACCCAGGAATTGCTATCGCTATCTACTATATATATATTTATATAGGTATAGGTCTCTCAACTATTGCAAAGAGTCTGTGGTAATGAGAGAGAGACTCTCAACTCTGTCCAGTGTATTGAGATGATCATAGGGTAATTATTTGTGGTTGGACGTTCTTGAAATACCTAATGGGAGCCTGTGTGCAGGACTGATTAGGTTTAATAGAAAACTGAGGCCATTCCATTGAAAGTCCCCGAGATAATTCAGAGGCAGTTGTAATAGTAATAGTACGAGTCCGCTGACATCACCTCTCCTTCTCCTGCAGAGTGCATTTATTTACACAAATTAGCACTTCCACTCGTTTTTATTGTTTGATGGCCAGTGTGTTCTGTATATGTATGTGGTAGTATCAGTAAGTTTTGGATGATGAGAGCCTCGCACCGCCTGTAAGTAATTTGTAGTAAAACATCCAGGAGGTACTACAGAGAGAGAGAGAGTCCCATTTAACCCATGTAATTACATACATATGGTCTCCCCAACATATGTCATGTTTATCTCTGGGCATGTCATCATAACTCATTATGACTCACGGACGTATACAAACACACACTAGTTGAGGATTTTATAGGCACATCCGGAGAACATAATAAGTGCCTCTAAGAGATGTGAGTTAATTTTAGAGTCCTAGTCATCATACGGGTGTGCATAAGCATATGTATATACTACGTGTATAATAGGAGGAATACATTTTTAGTGGAGTGAGTGCCGCAGACCAAATTCCCCACATTGCACTGGGTTACAAGTATCAAGAAAGATAACATCCCCCCAATACACTACTGTGCTGGAGGAGACGCGGTCCCAAGCTTTCTGGATTTGATCTATTTTCGTCCTCAAATCTCCCACATCCAACAACTTGTCCACACTCCCTTCTTGACAAGAGCGGAGCTCTGATTTTGTCTTATTTTAGGTTTATTTTCCAAGTGAGGAAGTGACTCCATATAGGATTCCGCTGGTTTGGATTATTGTGTAAACATTTTTAGTCTGAGCCCAAAAGAATTCCGTTGACATTTTTGTGAGAGAGTCGGAGCTACTGTACTTGATACTTGATTTTTCCCGAGGAGGTCCCGCTACTTAATTCAATGTAAGTGACATATTTGGAAGGAGCTACGACTAGAAACTTTCTTTTCTAAAGTCCAATCAATTTACTATTATAAGGCTCGAGATTTAGGTGGTTTGTATCATTTTACAGGTAAAAATAAGTAATATTTTTTGATGCTCTCATAGTGGAGGGCTTTGAATGTTTTTTTCTTTGAGGTATTTACTACTCCTTGTATTTTTTGTGTATTTAATTGTAATACAATTGATATTTTTTACAATTGGGGTAAAATTATGATTGTCTGCGATAGACTGCTGAAAGAATGTGGATATTTACAAAATGTTAGGGGGAAGAGTCTTGCTATCCTTAGGATTAACTTAAGTGTTTTATTATTGGATTAGAAACACATATATAAGTACGTCCATTATAATAGAAGATTAGCAAATATTTCTGTACGTTTCTGCATTATGGAACGTACATGGTGATATTCCAAGGTTAGAAGCTGAGAAGTGGGTTACCATAATTCTGAGGGCAGATAGAGGATGCTATGTGAGCTACATTTTTGCTCTTGGGTTTGTAGGGTTTAGAAAGCATATTTGTACAGGGATATCCTGATGGTTGACACCCTGTATTCCATATGAGGAAGTAACCTGGGAAATGAGCAATTCCCACTATTTTATAGCGAATTTTGTTTTCTTTTTGAAATAATTTTCCGGGGGGAACATGGGCTGGAAATAACAGGGGAAGTGGGGAATATTTGAGCAACTTTAAAAAAAACTTTAAGAGGTAGTCAACATTTTAGGACAAAAAGAAATTGTCCATGCTGTTTTGTACAAAATTGTATAAACGTTTCAGAAAGGAATTTCTTAGGTGATTACACTGGGAATTGCGGACATTCCTGGCAAGAGTCCGGGACAAAGTTGGAAGAAATTCAGTCTCAGAAATAACAGAGGAAAACACGGGGGACATGCTTCCTTTACGTTAATGCTATCTTCCATCTTGAGCCTTTCCTCCTGTTACAGTAATTTTTTTGACATACATACGCTGATCATTTAAAGTATTTTTTATAACGGCTGGTTCAGCCCTGATAAAATTGTGGAGTTGCCAGAAATTTCACCAGCGTAGTTTCTTTGAATTATTACACTCCTGAAGTGAATTTTTTTCTAACCTATATAGCTCTATACATTTTTGCATGTCTACAATTTCCAACCAAGGGTAACCACTCAAATCTATGGAAAGCCCACAACATTTCCTACAAATGCGAGTCAAAAGTCAAAACACATTCTGAAGAAATTTACTCCGGAATGAAAACAAAAAGTGCGAAGTTGTAAAATTATATTCCATGTGACCGCAAATACTATTCGCCTAGAAGTAATTTCCTACTACATGGAATATTTTAAAGGGAATTTACTAATTTGTGAAAAAGGAGAGCAAACGTGAATAGGAACCCCGTACCCGTGTAATTATGTATATACAGTAAAACCTGTATATAATGGTTTTCCTAGGGACGCCGAAATTTGACCACTATAGACAGGGACCACTGTATAAGTATATAGTGGTCAAAAGTCACTATATAAACATACATATACAGGCATACGAGCAGGAATCCAGCAGTTTGAATTGCATATGTTATTGACAACCAGCAATTTTACACTTTTTTAAAAATAATCACTAATTTACTTCTAATTGAGACTTCGAATTTTCACCTTGCCAAGGGAATCTTGAAGAATACTGCAATGATCTTCAAAGCACCTTGCCTTTTAGGCATTTTCCATAGAGAAATTGGGTAAAAATATTTGTCGACCTATTTATTCGACGAAGTTTCGTTTCGAATTACCTCAGGATGATTAAATCATCTGAGATCTTTTAAAGCTAATAATAATTTTTTAAAATGATTAAAAGTAACCACTAATTAATTGAAATACTTCAAAGGACTAATAATATAGCCAATAAACCATCGTTTGATTTAGTACAAATACATGCAATATTAAACGGCTGGAGATAAAAACGCCCCAAAATGCCTTTAGTTGCACTAAACTCAAACAGCTGTGTCATTGGTTCGGGTTTGCGCGAGTTGTATCCCTTCGTTCTGACTGGTTGACCACTATATACAGGTGCTTTAAGCTGTATTTTGAACTGAAGGGGCATGCTCATTAGACCACTATGAACAGGTTACCACTATATAGAAAACCATTATATAGAGGGAATTCCCTATGATAAAGGATAGGAGATGGGACCGGGAAGCCAAATTTGACCACTATTGACAGGAAACCACTATATGAACGGCCATTATATACAGGTTTTACTGTATATGAGAGAAGTGAAACTAAATTACCTCCACACTTTCTTTTCAGATGGGTGACGCCGCTGAAGACTCTGCCGACAAGGCTGCACCCCAAGAACCCACCTTAAAAGATCAGTTCACCGCCTTCAGCAGGTTTGGGGATAAAAATTCGGATGGGAAGGAAATATCCTTGACCAACAGCGACAAATGGATGAAGCAGGCCCATGTTATTGATGGGAAAAAAATTACTACCACAGATACTTCTATTCACTTTAAAAAGCAATTTAAGTAAGTAATGAGTTCTTAATAATTATTCAAAACAAACAGTGTTCGTATAAAAATGATCTCTGAAGTCGGTTGACTCAAGCTAAACGAGGTCAATGCATAATAATTGTGTCTCTGACGTCACCTACCTATTACTTGATTGTTTACTATAAATAATGAATAGCTTCTTGCTCATATCCACGAAAACGTCTTCAAGTTTAAAATCTAAGGGATTTTTTATTAGGGACATTCTAGTCAGTTTGTTGTGATGAGGTGAGTCTGTAAAGACTTCTCAAAAAATTCAAAGTAGAAGCAAGCCCTTTAATATTATATGAAAATCCTTTATACGGCAAATATTGTTGTAACTCCTTCGTTTCTTTATTGACAGATCCCTTAATTGTAAGCAGAAGGACCTAACATTGTTGCATTATGTACAAAAGGCATTCGTTGATTTTAGGAGTGTGTGAAATTATCAATATGTTAATATTGTCCCTTGCAGAACTGCTAAGAAAATAAATTTTGACGACTTTAAGAAGTACATTGAAGATTTTGCGGCGGCAAAGAAGATTGAGCCGAAGGAACTTGAGGATAAGCTCATAAATTGTGGGAGACCAGGTCTCTCGTCCGCCACCAAAGCAACTCATGTAGGGGTTGTAGATCGACTGACGGACACATCCAAGTACACCGGATCCCACAAGGAACGATTTGATTCCACCGGAAAGGGCCGTGGGATTGAGGGCCGAAGGGATGTGAAGGATACTTCCGGATATACATCATCTTTTAAAACAAAACTGGGGGATAAGTCGGAGGGGAGCAAATCCCCATCCCCAGTTCCACCCCCAAAGTAAACAAAAGTTCCAAACGTTCCGAAGAATCCGTTACATAAAAATAAATCAGAATTCTAAGTATCAACAATCACAATGGCAGCCTTATTATGGAGGGAAACGTTTCAACATTTGGAGACATAGGACGTGTAGAATGGCTTCAAAATAGTGTTCACAGATGGCCTTTTGATGTTGGCTACTCATTGAGTAACGCTGTCATAATTCTTTGCTATGGTTTGTAATGTTGTTGTATTATGAGTGTAATTTTCGAACTTATTAAGCTACAGAATTGTAAACTACCCCGGTAAAAAAACATTTCAAATAAATAAATAATTTTATCATTTTGTCTCACAGCAGGTAAACAAATTTGTTAACCAATAAAATGCCGTTTATCAAGTAATAATTTGAAGCATGGTACGCATGCGCATGCGTGCAGGACAATTTGTCTAAATTGTCAAAACGAATACATTTTATTTATATCTTCTGGCGCTACTGTACAAACTCTGAATATTTTATATTCTGGCATACGCATACATACAATTCTGACCAACTCAATAATTATTTAAACTTTAAGAGCAAGCAGACGTTCCAGAACTTCGACAATTGAAACAGCAATTTTGTGTAATTTTTAAGAGTAACCTGTTTTACGTTAAGGTCTAAAGCTGGTTATGGCAAGTTTTTGAAATAGTCAGAAAGCATATTTACGACGTACCCTGTTGATTTCTTATAATAATTCTAGCTTGAGATTCGTCAGGAACAGCGCAAAACTCCCCTATCAATTTCATGGGCTAAACACTTATCTTCCATATTGTTTTTCTTCTTCCGGCTTATAAAGGAACAACAAAACAAAATATCTGATCAAAATAGCGATACTATTTTTCCTCTAGTTTCAAGAAAAATTTTGTCGACTTTTTTTTCCAAAATTGTTTTCATTATTCGGAGATGCATATGCACATTCTCGTTACGTTATGTTACACTATTATACTATAAAATTTAAAATTGGTGTTAATTACCATTAAATTACTAAATATTGTATGGAAAATTCAGTTACCGTTCCGTTACTACAAAGCAAAACAAATATACTAGCATTAGTTTCCGTTACCATTAGCAAATATCAAATAGACGTTACTTTCCGTCATCGTTATGTCGGAAATTATACAATAAATATGGCTTCTATTTACTATGATTATTATATTTCGGGTATGATTACGATTTTTATAAAAATTATGCCATGTATAACGCCGTGTAATAACATATGCAAAAAACAAATTTAATACACAAACTTATTATTTCCTTATTGTAGATAAATAGAATGAATCTTAAAACATGTTACTTTGCAGATTTATTTCTACATGCATTTTCGAACCATGTATGGCTTTCATCTACAGTACAACAACAAATAATTATGTAGTGAGTAAAAAATAAAAAATAGAATAGAGCAGCCATTGCGTATTTTGATTAATTCAAAAGTATAGTTAACTTTCAATGTCACCTTAACTCAGAAAATAATTAAATTATGAAATAAATATCTACAAAACGAAAGTCAAAAACTGTAAACAGAAAACTATAACAAATGGACAAATCCTCTAAAAAGTAGTTTCCGGGAAAAGACATAAAAGCCCCCGAGCAGTTGTCTCATATGGAAGCAACTTCCCATGTTCAAACCCCCCGTTTCCAAATCTTCAGGAATTTTATTTTTGTAACAACAAAGGCTACATACATTAAAGGCAATAGTAAATAATATTTTTAAAATATTTTAAATATCGATAATTACTCGCAATTAAGTCAGAAAACTACTTTTATCACAACGAATTTGAACCATATGGCAATGCCCAAAAACAGGCCATTTTCTAAAGCTACCCCAAAATGGGCAAGCATTTCGGGACTTTGCAACTGGGAGGGCAAAAACTGCAAAACATTGTCATTTGACATAACCTAAATGCGATTGTATTATGTAAATCTTTATTTGTAACACATCAATAAATGACAAAATAACATGAAATCATAAATATTAGATTATAACGATATATCAAAAATCAGAATAGTAAGTCCCTACTTTTGACAATGAAAATTCGTAGCAAAATGATGAATAAATTATTTTGCGTATGTAATTCTCTCAAAAGCCAGTAAATCGAATTACAACAAAATTTTCCAAAGTAATAAATAGTGTCATCTATTACATCGTAGCGTTCCCGTTATGGTATTATTTGCTATGTGTGAAATCATTATTTCAACGGGCCAAGAAGAGAACGTATCTACATATTGTGATATTGTATGCTTTAAATTCTCTCACAACCTATTTTGTTCATCTAATAAGGCTAAGTAGCAATACAAGTACAAAATATTCAAACAGTTACCTGACGAGGATCTACTGCCTGGAAAATAGCTGGTCAAAGTTTGATCGACCTTCTAGTTTTGCATCATAAATGGATTGGCGTCCGTTGTATTCATGAATTGAAAACACTTACAAATCTCAAAAGCTGGGAATACAAGAAATGTATTTCCCAGCAGAAAATGTAAGCACGTATTGGATGCTATACCTCATAAAGAGTTTTAAAATAATTATATATCGTTTTATACAATACAATTATCCAATACATTGATGCTCATACATGAAATGCACATGCTTGTTTTTATTTTTCATTTTATAAAAGTGGTTTAAGTATATAAAATTACGTTTATAGAAATTTAGCAGCAGCTGTAAGAGCCCCTACAATTACAATGGTAGAAAAAGCTTTTCCGCCGTACAGTACACCGTGCCTGTCTCCCCAAATCGCATCTGGTGCATAACTCCCATCGTCTTCTTGCATTTCGAGCAATATTTCAGAAATCTCATCCGAATAGTCCCGCTGACCTAAATTCTCCAATGCTAACAACAAAAGTGCATAATCCAAGGGAAGCCGACAATCCACCAAAGAATTTTCAATAGCTGAAAGAAGCACTGGTCTAAATCGTTTCTGTACTCTGTAGTTCAATTTAACAAAATTGGAACAATAATACAAGAAAGGAAACCCGCTTGGATAGTATAGTGTTCCCTGTTTCCAGTTTCCCGACCTGAGCCAATCAAATACATAATTCTCCGTCTTTTGCAATTTCGATTCTTGCCGGAGTGTATAGGCAAGATGCAAAACATTGGCACATACGCAAGCGCATATGGTATTTTTTCTTCGGTCCTCAGCTGGTTTGAAATGAAGTTCAACTATCCCGTTGTCATCAACATTTCCAAAAATTGTCTCTGCCACAGGTAAAGTGCTGTCTTCTGTTAAAACCCCTGCTTTGAGAAGTGTCGTATATCCCAATGAGGTAGTGTCGACGTCATCAGGAAATATTAAAGGGTCTACAAAATAGTTCAGCGTTTGCAATGTTGCGGGTCGTAAGGATTCTGCAAGTTTGGATCGAACCAAAGGCGACAAATGCTTTCCCAGAAGGTCCAGAGCAAGGAAGTGGGTAAACGTTTCCGGGTATCCAGTAAATTTATAATCATAGTTATCTGTAAATGTAATCCTGTCTTTTGAGTACGAAGTTGCAGAAAATGCCCACGGATTTTTTTCAAATATGGTCTCCAAATAGATTAACCCTCTGTCAATGGCGCATTCCAACCTGTTGTTAGTGTCTGCAGAACACAATAAAATATTCATGGGTATATAGTACAATTGATGACTTACATAAACAATTGTAATTAGTTTTAACCAAATGAAAAGAAATTTACAAACACTGATGGATTTAATCAAAACGTTCATACCTTTCATTGTCGGTTTTACTTGAACTAGATGTTACTTGCGATTGTTATTAAACTCCTGGCTGAATTATTTCGGTGCTGAATTGGGTCTGAATTGTATATCAATTTGAAAATAAACTGAGGAATCCATGCCAACATCGCCTTTATATACCCGGGCAAGTCAGCGACACTTGTGAAACTTTGTTTCGTGGAATCGTAATCACATATGTGGTAGTGAGTGGCAGGATAGCTTGATTCTTGATAAATATCAAAGCTATTAACCTTAACGGTCACAGACATTATTTTACACGTGTATCGTAATTTTTCTCAAGTATTGGCCGTGGGAAAATCAGGTTAATTTTGTAGCAATAAACCAAATTTCTTTTTTATACGTTCTGTAACTACATGGGAAAATTTTTGTAGTGCTGCTTGATGTGCTGAACCTATTTCCTAGAAATTATTCGCATACGTATTTCCATGCCGCATATTATTAAGTGTGTACATATGAATGTTATTTTGAACTCTGTTCTATCGCTAGTCGTCACAACCATTAATCGTGTACATTTTACAAGAAACTAAAAAAAATATTTGCCAATGCTTCGTGAGTTTTCAATGTGTGATTTGGCCTATGAGTTATACTCATCTTGATGTTAGTGTTTATTATTCGTTGTATTTTATGACTTACATAAGATAGACCAGAGCTGCGCTCAAGTTCAAGTAGACCATGAGTATTTCAAGTCATGGTCAAGTTCGGGTCATGGTCAAGTAAAATATAATGGATACTTGAGCATTCAAGGCATGGTCAAGTTATTTATCTACTTGACCCTGAGATTTGAAGTCAAGTAGTTATCATGGTCAAGACAAAAATTTCTACTTGAGAGTCAAGTCATGTTCATGGTCAAGTAAAAATGTGTAAATCCTTGACCATGAACCATGAGTATTTCAAGTACTTATTCAAGTGACGAAACGTTACGTATATCGAAATTGTGGCGCTAAATACTTCAATAGGCTTTCTTTCAAAATGTCTTTGTCGTTACTCCGAGATTCCGTACCCATGCATATTCGTCTAAACAACATATTTTCGAGTTACGATTCAATATATCCAGATCCGCTTGGGAAGACACGGCTGTACTAGTGAACGAAAGAATAATAATATAAAAACTTCCGAGTAGCACTTATGAAAGCAAGTGTTCAATTGTTGTACGGTATTGTTGCATAAAATAAACGCATGGTTATTGAGTCAAGCTACTTAAGTAAAAGTACTCTGGACGTTGAACTGTGGCGATTTTCAGTGAAGCAACCCAAACTTTAATGTTAGCGCAAGCAGTTATTATTAGTACCAAAATTCAATGGGAATTGATTTACTTACACCTAAAAGACTGTCTTACAATTAGTAGAGACTATTGTATTGTTATTTGCTACGTTTTAGTCGATTAGTGGTATGCAGTAATAAACATCAAGAGTATTTAATTAGATTAATTACTTAGTGTTTCATCAATAAAAATCATAATAAATGTTGTAAGTGTGAATACTATTTCTATTTTGAAAAATACTTGACAATGCAAGTCAAGTTCAAGTTCGGGTCATGGTCAAGTCATGGTCAAGTCAAGAGTTGTCCCGGCTATACTTGACCAGGTTCAAGTTACGCGAAAAGTACTTGAGTACTTGACCCTGAATTTTCAAGTAATTGTCTGACCATGAAACGTCAAGTTCAAGACTGACTGAAAAACCTACTTGAATATCAGGGTCAAGTCAAGTTCAGGGTCAAGTTTGGGATTTACTTGACTTGAGCGCAGCTCTGAGATAGACAAATGCAAGATTCTGTTTCTTACGCATGATTAAGTTATATCCACAGCCACCCGAAACAAAATCAGCATAATGAATGTCACCGTAATTAAAAGGAATCTATGAAACATTGGCAAGAAATTTTAAGAAACGTGATTCCTTGAAGAATCTCTCTTTCGAAATGACAATTTCGATAGGGTTATTTATGAGAAGGTTGTTATTTTGGAAGTTTACGCTGTCCTACAGGTTACCATACGTAAGCAAATCCAACGACTTCAATAGTAGATGTATTCTCGTGTTGCGTTAATGTGTAATTATGGACTTTCACATCAAAGTAATAAAAATGTATGTATATACAGTATACAAGAGCCCTGTGCGCTGGTATCATTGTACATCGTTATATGCATGAAAGCTGCATTTCTCTGTCCTGTGTAGTGGTCGGACCAATTCAATTCAGAATTGGAAATTTTCGATTCGATTCGATTCAATTCAATTCGATTCAGTAGTGTTTCGATTCGATTTGCAGCAAAGCCAAATCGAATGATTTGATTTGGGTACTGAACTGAATCGAATCATTTCATGTGGATTGCAATTCAAACAATTCATCAAAACCGCTTCGGCTGCGCATGGGTACTTTTTTTCCGCATATTCAAAGTGCAAATACCACGTATACCACAACGTTTGTTATTTTAGCGTAGCTTTTACTATACCCTTTATAATATGTATACGACACTCTAGTAACATAAGGAAAATTTTGTATTTTCCCACTTGAATCGTTCGATTTACGATTCAATTCGATTCACCGAGTTAATTGAATCGAATTGAATTGCTTTGGGGCAAATTGAATCGAAAATTGGTTTTTCGATTCAATTCAAGCTTCAAATTGAATCAAATCGAAAAATTCGAATCAAATTGAATCGATCCGACCACTAGTCCTGTGTAGCCGACAGAACCTAAGGATATTTAACTGTGGGAATTATTTAGCTCTGCGTCATTTATAATGTGAACCGTTTAAAACATCCTAACCATCTGGTTTAGTTTTTCATTTCCATGAAATACAATAGTAAGCAGGAAAGGCATATATCATCTTAGTCTTCTTTATTAATGAGTAGTTAATTTAATCCTGTCATTATTAGCACAGCATTTGAAGACACGCCACGGGATTCCTAGAAGAAGAATGTCTATCCTAGGAATTCGATTGCGTTAAAAGGCGACATTCGTTACGTCAATGTTTTTCTGAGCAGGCTTCATTGGAGTACAATTTAGATTGTTTTTTATTTTATCATTGCTGAATTTTTCGCGCAAAAATTCTAAACACTGCAATATATAAAGGCTTTATTGACACTGCTTCTCAACAGAAGTAGCCATACAGTGTATTACATCATATATGATAGTACAATGTGTTATTTCAAAATTTAGATAAATACAAATAAGAACACATTCATATATACTGTGCGATCATGAGCATTTGCTCCGCCAATGAATTTCATTCAATTCTGACTAGCTGAAAACGAATTAGCTACATAAT
Source organism: Allacma fusca (assembly GCA_947179485.1). NCBI lineage: Eukaryota > Metazoa > Arthropoda > Collembola > Symphypleona > Sminthuridae > Allacma > Allacma fusca. The sequence continues at coordinate 72,699,035 of OX359246.1, read as the reverse complement.
GGGGGAATCGAAAATATTGTGTTACATCTTTACTTGAATAAATTGGGGTAGGATTAATTCTTCGCTTACTTTGTTCTGTATGCAGTATTCTCCACATGTATTTGTCCCGCAGCCCAAATAAGCTATAATAAAAGAAAATATGTGATCGATCCTTCACAATTGAGTTGTGACGTGACCCCGAAAATCTTCATGGAGGGAGTGAAATTTTACAAAATCCATCTCAATCTATTTCATATTTAATATCTTCTAGGAATCGGATATTGCGCAGGTTTTCGCATGCGCTGAACACAGAGTACATGTTCAGTTACTGCAGTGCTCTACGCGGTGTTCAGCGAATTAAGATATGTACCTACTACAGTCAACTCTCACTATACGGGAGTACTCTATAAGGGACATAATTGGTTTGTCCCGGCAAAGTGCCCATATAACTACATGTATAAGACTCGGCTTATAAGGGATATGTTTATAATGGAAAACTCCCTATAAGGGAACACATTTCAAGATACGGTAGAGTGGTACACACATTCTACAAGGGATTTTCAAAAAATAATTCGTATGTCTGCAGACAATTCTACCAGAATTTGGAAACAAAACGTGCAAACTACATACTAAGCTTATTTTTGCACTTCAGTTTGCTTCATGTCTGTTTATTCAAGTTGTCTCGGGACTATGAATGTGAACTATAACCGACAATATCGTATACATTTATTAATTTTTATTCACCACTATTTAAAATCAGGAAAGATGAAATTTAAAAATATGTAGCACTAAATAAAACCTGGAATAATGTTTGAAATACAATCCGGCAAATAACAGAGTAAAATGTGTTAAGAAAAATATGGATGGAACAGCAACGCATACTTGCAAGAAATCAGAACGTGGTATCTGGAGGGGTGACAATCATTCAACAGATTTTTGGATTTGGATTTCAAGATTTGAACCTGTTACATACCAAAAATTAACAAATCTTACTCAGCCTACAATAACTACTTGTTTTTCATCTGTCGGGAACTACAATTCAAAAATTAGTAAACTATTAAACCAACAACATGTATTTTTAGTGATTTTGCAATTTTTCATGAGCATGTGTAATTAAATTTTGGATAAGTTAGTGAGCTTTCTTTATAGTGGATTTATTCCCGTTATAAGCCTATAAGGGACAATCTTTATAAGGGACAAAATATGTCAGTCACCAGAATATCCATTATAGAGAGAGTTGACTGTATACGCTGTACTCAGCGTGCTCCAATACTACAGTGAATGCGCTCGTTCGCGGAGTTCAGCGTATGCAAAATCTGCGAGTTGAACGCGGACCAGAACGTAAAATGTTCTACAAACGCGACAGTTGGTTATGTGAAACCAATATAATGCGGCCGATGTATATTATTAACTATATACAATTTGGAAGCAGTCACTATCCTGAAAAATCTTGAAAGGATAATAAAAAATAAAATACCAGTTAATTAAAGCTCATTTTAATATTGAGGGTGGGGCGAGATATTTTGATCACTTTGGTTTTTACTTTTTTGATTAGTAAATTTTCATATTTGAGTATTAAAATATTTTTATCGGATTCCTTATCAAATTTTGGTGCGTGTGAAAAAACATTTTCCCACCAATTACCACCATTAAAATGCTAATCCTTTTAATAAAACTTCATTTGAACCATCTTTAAACTCACATATAGTTTCAGCTGCAACTTTCATAGCAAGATTATTTTATAATTTAATTTATGCGTACAGTGACACTGCTGAGGCTATTCGAGGCTGGCAAAATAATGTGGACATTTTTATCATACAAATATAAAGTTGATATGCACATCATTCCGAGCTTTTACTTGATGCTACTGAATTTATTTTGATATACATGGGAATGGATGACAGAATTGAGGATTTAATGTGAAATATTCCTGATGTAATTTTACTGGTTGAAACTCAAGGAATGCTTGTTTCGAAGAACTAAACGCAAGCAATACTCCTGCACTAGTTGTAGCAGCTGTCTTGGAAAACACTGTAATCAGTATGTTGTAAAATATTAAACAAATTATGCAGAAATCCACACTTTCCGACTTCCCTAAACACGGCATGGGTGTCCAAATTATTGCACTTTCAGACTTGATCATCCTCTGGTCCCCAAGCAGCTCAATCTTAAGTTTTCGGTTCAATTTCTAGCAGAATTACTGATCCCTCTCCAGAGCAATAATTTCCTGCATGAAGGTGGACGACAAAATTCCAGCAGGTATTCGACTGCCAAACACATTTCCAACCATGTTAAAACAAATCCTTTGGTTATTATTCACTCCCCAAGCTGAGACCACTATTCCGAAAAACCGAAAAGACTGAGTTAAATTTTTCGAAGGGTTTTGATGTCAATTGATGCAATCCATAAGAATGCTATATTAGTTATTACCAATCCCAGAATTAGGATTCAGTGCCACAAATGAATCGATGATCTCCCCGTTATCAACAAATTCTCGTGATGATGTACAAGGAAGGCTGGTAATATCAACCACGGGACCCAGTTGAGTACCCATTGATACAATTTTTCTTGCCATCCGCACAGGGAGGAGTGATAAAAGACGCGTACAGTAATTGTAGGTGTAATGGTAAAGTTTCCTCTCAGTTTCCTTGATGACAGAGTCCGTTCTCCGAATGCGATCAACTGAAGAATCGCTGATTTTATATGGAAATTCCAAGGTGCAAGATAACCTACAATGAAGGATCTAATCTCAAAATGATCACTATATTACTGCAGAAATTTGATTCCAATATTATAAAACATTGAGTTCTCAAATATACCAGTGGTTACAAACCCCACCGGGATGTTTTGTAAGAGGAAAAACCGACGTAACCTCTATAGATTTGGGTGGAATATTATTTGTCACATTGTAGGCATAAGACAGGGCTGCACTAATTCCGCCATGCATCACCGAAGCAAACTCCACCCCAATTCTTCTTTTGATTGACTTAATTTGGTCATTTTTAAATGGCTCGCTGATGTCACAAATGAAGTCATCAGAGAACTTTGACCTGTCGAAGTTATTCACCTGGGCAAAATTAATCATTGGACGTAACATTACATACGGCAATTTAAGTAAGATTGTAAATTTCTCCCAGGGAGTTAAAAGACGCTCATTGCGGGCTAAACCAGGCATCAGGAATGGGGACTGAAATAAATTTCGAAACAGGCCGACGAGACTGTATCCATCGCAGAGTCCATGGTCGAAGCGAAATATCAGTAGAGTTTTACGGCTGCTTTGACCCTTTTCATGGGAAAAATTCGGGACTACTAATACTTCCCAATGACTTCGATGTGGTTTCCATGGTAGCTGGATCAGTTTCGATAGCACAACTTTTAATGTTGTTATGTCAGAGGGCGCTGGAAGTTGTAACAAATTTTCATAGTTGTAGTCCTGGACGTGGTTTTGGAGATCGAACTTGAGATCTCTTGCCCAGAAAGCGTATCCCATGAAACTTGTGTAGTACTGGGTGAGTTTCTGATAAATTTTCTCTCCGTTCTCATTTTGTAGGGGTAAAATACGATTTTGAAACATCTCGCGAATTCTAGCACTCGTTATTTCCTTATCAATCACCAAGGACATTGTTATATTTACAAACCCATGCTCGGGTGGGTCAGTTGTGTGCATTCCGTCCAAGCCTAATTCAAATGGTGTCAAATCTGGGCGAGCAAATTTTGCAAATGATATTACTAACTGCCGATAAAACGCAAAGAGTAACAGTGCCGGCCCTGACAGGAAATAGAATGCGACAGAAAAGGCAATTGGAATTCAAGCCTTTGTCAAAATATTTAATATAAAAGACCAAAAATTCTGAAACCATTCTGCAAGTCAAGAATTGCTCTAATCGCAAGGACTGTTGGTCTTTCGAAACCGCACGTAGAGTAGGATTGATGGTTTAATGTCCTACTAAAGTCTGACGATGAGTACATTTCACTTTAGTCCAACTTTAGTTATCAGTATCTGATGACGGAAAGACAATTTTGAAGGTGTATTATATCAAACCTTCCATATTGTGAGATCCAAGCCTTTTCAAAATGCAAAAGGAAAGTCAAAATAGATTAACAAATAAGAAAGTTAGTGTGAGGTTTGGAATGTGAATATGCCTTGTAATACTTTATGGGATAAGGATTTAGGGGATACAGGGATACTACATAAGGACTAACAAGAATGTGTTCGCATATGGATCAAGCACACCAAACAATAAAACAACATACCATAGTATGCCAGGGGTTAAATAATTCGATAATGAAACATAAAGTAAAAATAAGAGAATGTGGGAAACGAGCCAAGCTTCTCAAGTTTCCAAGACCGTGGGAAATAAAACTGAGGCAAGATTGAAAGAACTGGTGGGGCCCGGAAGCGGGTTTTCTGGTTCGGGCCCGCCCAAACCCGACTCGGTCCTGTTTTGGCCGGGTTTGGCCTGTAAATACGAACATACTTTGGACTACGACCGGGCTCGGGCTGCACTATAACAATGAAACCGAGTTAAGATTGGGTTTGCTTCTCAGTTCAGGTTTCAGACGGGTAAGAAATTACAAATGACCCGAAAATCCTACTGGAATAGAATTCAGGATATAGGTGGCATGCATATTTTATGTCCTCTAAATTTACCGGGGTAAGAGCACCTGCTCCTAAGAAAAGCATTTTTCGAGCGGGTAAAAGTGAACCCCCGAAAGTGATAAAAACATCAATAAGTGCAGTTTTCAGTGAGAAAAACACAAGGAATGGAATCGGAAAAAAACCTTCCATAAACAGACCAGATTATTTTATTAATTACAACAATCCGCTTCCTCTACCTACCACTACTCCTACCAGAAAATATCTCAGTGCGGTCCTACTCTACCAATAACTACTTAATATATGTACTTTTTATAAATACTCTATACTTTACCACTATTCCACTACCACTACGGAAAAGTAGAGCAGTGTGAGCATCAGTGCTTAGAGCACGTGGCGTGGCCGTAAATGAAATGTGTCAGTGAATATTAAATGAATTACATTTTCCCCTCTCTGTGCTTTCTCACGACACATAATAAATTCTGGATGACGTAGTTCATATTTAGGGGATAAATCATAAGGTGATGTAGTATTAATTTTTCGCAACATGAATCTTACAATTAGGAAGATTCGCATTGTGCCCCAAATTCTAATGCTAATTGTAAGCACTTCATTAATTATTGTAAGCCGCTGAAATAATTAATTTAGTCAGAGATGTCCAAATGAAATGTCGTTCCTTCAAGCCTTATTCAATGGCCTATTTATTTTTCTACTAATGAATAAATCCTTTTAATTTACTTCGTTCCTTGCCATATCAGCTTTCATGCAATTTTTAAATTTCATCTTTCCTTCAACAAAAATGAGACATTTTTGCCTTCCCGGAACCGATACGGAAACTAAAAGCCGTCCTCGAACCGGCAGAAAATGTATAGGATTCATTTGAATGAAAGTCAAAATTGTGTTGCCTTTTCAACTGATTGTTGACAAATTCTTGACAAATGCATGTTTCGCGTTTGCATTCAAAACGGCAGCTTTAACAAACCCTTCCGAAAACGGTCGCATTTGATTTTTGTACCCGAAACCGGATCGAAATTTAACGGTTCTTTAAACCATTGTCCCGAAACCGTACCGGAACCGAAACCGAACCGGAACCTCGGAAATTCCCGATATCGAACAGAATTAAACACTACCCAAAACTACTTGTTCCCTATATTACAGCTTTCAAGTCACTACGGAAAACAGAAAATGTATTTATGTCGAAATATTCTGTAGCTAATAATACTGTATATTTATTTATTGCTACGTTGGTCTGTTGGTCTGTTCTACGCTGAAAATTTGGTACATCGTTGTCGTCTAGATGTCAACAATCGTGCTATACTATTACTTACTTCTCCGCAATTTTACAACCATTGTTTTAGTGTAAAATGTAGGGAATTCCGAATTCAAACTTATACATTCCTCTTAAATATTAAATTATATGCATCAGTTGCATGCCTATACTCCTACTCTGTACTCGGTGTCAGTAGGATACCTGCGCCCTTCATATAATATTTACTTAAGAAGCCCCTAGCCTAAATTTCCTAGGTGCCTATATTTATTCCTCAAACTTCCTATAATATTTTATTCGCATATAAATACCATTGAACCTTGTCTATATCCTAGCCTAGATTCCTGTTTTTTTCATTCCTCCCTAGAATTTTTGCCTATAAAAGGGCCTCGTACGAAGTAGTTTTGTCCCGGAGTATCGTTAATATGATTGTTGTGAATCCTTCCGTCCAACCTTCGCAAAAACAAATTCAGGCAACTGTCCACATTCGTTTAACCGGCTGAAAAATTGTTCTGCCGCCTTCAATAAAGCCTTTTTTGGAAAACTGGCCCTCAAAAGGCAGGATATGTATCGTTTTAGTACCATGCTTATTGTTAGTTAGCCACTTGAAAATTGTTTTGGAAATTCATAAGTAATTCGGGACCATCACTATAGTTACAAAGGGTTTCATTTACCCATGTACAGATTTTTCTGTCGGGTAAATGAAGAAAATTAAATGTTATCCTCAATATATTGTATACATGGATGCATAAATTGGGTAGTATTTTAGATGTGATATCTTAATCTTAGTTTAACCAAGTCGTTTTTTATAGTCAAATCCTTTTTTACTTACATTGGATTAAAGTCGAATCGGACGGGGACAAAACAGTATGTCGGGGAGGACAAAATTATTTCCGCAGTGGGACCATTCCATTTATGTAAAGAATGTGTGGATAACTCTTCCTATAAGATTACACCTTTTAGAGTTGTCACTCTGAAAGGTACTCCTTAGAATGATGGCATTTCGGAATGGATTTGATCGGGACGGGAGAATTTTAGGACTCAAATATTTTCCCCGTATTATTTCGTGACGGTATCAAAGGCTACTAAATAGTCTCTGGCCCTGTCGGTTCTTCGAGTTTATTAAACCTTATACAGTTATCCCTTTATATGGTGCAATCTTGGAATAATGGGATTTTGGTATTGTTTTGTTCGTGACATGTATAGAACTTAAATGTTTTACCCGTTTTATTTCGGAAAGGGTTCGGGACGAATAATTTTAATGAAGTTTTCTTTTGTGGCAAAAGTAGCATCTAAAATGTTTGGGTACAAAATTTATGTATACCCATGTTGTACCTGCACATGGACCTGTACTAGAGCATCTCGGGCGGTCAAAATTTACGGGTAAGCCCGCAAAAAGCCCGGCCCGCACGGGCTTCGAGCGGGTACGGGTAAAAATTATTACGTTTGACGGGTTACGGGCGGGTACGGTCTTTTCATCGCGGTTAAAAAAGACCGTGAAACCCCGTAAAAGCTCGTGAGAAATGCCATTAGTTGTGAATGCAGGAGCAGCGGTTGTGAATGTACATAGACTTGAATGACTTGAACGAATTTCTGACGTTTGCAATTTTAGCTTTCAAACAAACTAAGGCTTGGTGTACGATAGAGCATCACCCCGTGGGATATTTTAGGCTCGTGCCCGTCTGGACGACGTTATTTAGTAAGTTCCATTTGCTCCTCATTACTGTGGAAAATTCCATTTAGTCTAGAAGATGAATCCTGCTTGTAGTTCAAGTATTTGTAATAAGAATCCAGAAGTTAACATTGTAATAAATTCAAGAACGCCACCAGAAGTGCTTACCAAAGCCGAAATAGCAGATTAAGCTTTTGTATTGCCTTCTTAATAAACAAGGTAGTTTAACGATTGTATACAACAGTCAAGAACACCAATATTTTAAAATACAGTTTTTCCCTATTTAAGATGTATGGTATTTGCGGGCGGGCTACGGGCTTTTTTTAATTTGCGGGCCGGGTCGGGCTTTTTCGATAAACATTAATTTCGGGCCGGGCGGGTACGGGTAAAACGTTACGAGCCATGGACGGGCACGGGCCTAAAATATCCCACGGGGTGATGCTCTAACCTGTACCCTACTACCCGGGTACTACCTATATCCGGGTATATAGGCACTACTATATGTCGCACTAGGTTATAGTACGACAGATGTTATAGTTACCGCAAATATTAAAACTGGTATGATATAAAAACTATTTGGGTTAACTGGTTAAAATTAAAAATTAAAATTTTGGAAAATGACAAATCAGAAAAGGTTGTTATGCAAAAAACATTTCAGAAAAGGTTGTTATGTAAAAAACATTTCAGAAAAGGTTGTTATGCAAAAAACATTTCAGAAAATGTTGTTATGCAAAAAACATTTCAGAAAAGGTTGTTATGCAAAAAACATTTCAGAAAAGGTTGTTATGCAAAAAACATTTCAAAAAATGAAAATATTCAGAAAATATAGTTTTTCAGAAAAAAATCAGAAAATATTGATTTCCAGAAAAAAATTCAGAAAATATTGATTTTCAGGAAAAAATTCAGAAAATATTGATTTTCAGAATAAATTTCAGGAAATATGGATTTTCAGAGAAAAATTCAGAAATCCTTTTCAGAAACCAGGTTCCGGAATAAGTTTCTTTTCAAGAAACGTTTTGGGATAAAGGTCAGTGATAAGGGTGGCAAAGAAACGAAAAACAGCAGTAAAAATAATACTGTTGTTTAATACCCAACGCTCTGCTACCATGTAATGATGTATTGTTTATGAGATTAAACTAGTACTTCTGAACGCGGATAAAACAAAACTCAAATTTATTGTAAAATAAAGTCAGAGTTGAAAAATGAACAGCATAACGGTGTAATAGAGGCTACTTAGATTTAGATGGGTCTGAGCCTTTCAAAGGACAATGAGAACTGAAATTAGTACCAAAACAGAAAGGTCATTCGGTCACTTCCAAGAACATTTACTCACAACCTATGGTGATAGATAAAACATATGCCAGTATTATTAGGATTACTACAACAGAACAGGAGAAGTAAGGATTCATCATCAAAGGAGGATTAACATAAAGATAAGATATGTAATGAATCATCATAGTCTGTGGACCTTGTAAGTGAGTACCAATATGATCATCTGGTAGCAGGACTCCGGTTAGATCTCGTGATAGTTGTAACACACGACGCTGAACTGGATTAATTTATTTCTAATTGTTCTCAAAGATATGTGCAAACTCGTATATGCATGACATTTGCGTTACGTGTGTGCCAATACAATTGAACCACAATCACGTCGTCACTACAATGTAACGGCCGATTTAATCACCTTTCGACCTACCGTTACATAATAACTGGCTCCCATAGAAGAGAGAATCAAACTATGTTTGAAAAAATGGGATAATAAAACACAGAAATTCTATGAGAAACCCTACATTTGTGAACCCTGTGATTTCAAATATTGACCCGGAGCAATAAATTCAATTCAATTCTGACTAGTTGAAAACGATTTAACTGCATAATGGGAGGAATCAAAAATGTTATGTCACATCTTTACTTGAATAGAGGGGCGTATATGATTAATACTTCGTGTACTTTGTTCCATGCATGCAACAATTCATTCATTGAATTAGTTCGTTAATTGAACTTTTCTGAAATATTTCAAGATTTGAGTGAACTTGAGTGAACTCAAAACCTATCAATTTATGTAACGAATGAGTTTGAATCGAACTATTTGCCAAATGCAACGAACGTGAATGTCTAGGTACGATTAAGAGATCTGAATTGAACTGAATGTGAGAATACGTATTACGGAACTCTGATTTAACGTATATGTTCCTAATGCTTAAGCGGTTTCAAACCATCAAAGAACTAAATAATTTCGGTGGATATCCCTGGAAATATCTAATTTTTAACTAAAAATAAGATTTAAGATTGAAATAGGAACTTTGAATTAAATATTCATGATTGAACTGAATGGATTCACGGGACGGATAATATGAACGTGAATTGAACTCTATTTTACCGTTCAATTTGAGTGAACGTGACTGAACGCAAAAGGACCTTCGTAGGAATCAGGCCTGGCCTCAAGTTCGGTTCAACTCATGATTCGCACTTGAACTTGACCCGAACTTGATCAATCACCATAATTAAGATCCGAACTTGAACTTGATTTTTTAAAAGTAGGTACGAACCGGAGTAATCAAGTTCACATAATCAAGTTAATTTCGGCGAACTTGACCATGAATGGAACTTGACCATGAACTTGACCATGAACTTGACCATGAACTTGACCATGAACTTGACCATGAACTTGACCATGAACTTGAATTTCTAGTTATAGTGTTGTATGTATACTTATAATTAGAAAGGCTAACAAATTACCTGAGATTTAATTTCCATTTATTTTTTAAAATTGAATATCAAAATTTAGAAGTAATGATTGATAAAACTTATAATAAGAGAATATAAAAATAACTAGATTTCCCGTAGAATTTTTTGAATGATGCATGGATTTCATCAAAATTGGTTTGAGATTTGAATTTCAACCATCCCTTCAAGCACAGACAAACACAAATGATGTCTTCTAACATTCTTTTAGGAGTTAGTAGGTCTGTGCCAGGACAAATGAAACAGGTATATATATATATATATATATATATGAATACACTTACGAGCAGTGTTTGCAGCTGTATTTTTTTTGTAGAATCGCAAAATGTGAAATGCTTGTGGACCTTAGGTCATTTTTTCCGGCTACTTGATGCAGTTAGACTTCCAGGATCAGCATCTTCTTCGCACTGTTGAGACTTTTCAGATGTGCTCATTTTCCAGTTGTTTTTAAAATATGATTATTCAAAAATTTAAATCAAGTTAAAATTGAAAAGATGTTGTGAAGAAGAAAATACAACAGGATTTAGCTTGTAATATTTGAGCCCGGAGCACATTGCTCGTTGAAAACACAGAAATACCGGTCTAGCATTTGCACGCGAAAACGCTGTGATTTAAATTAGCGTTTACAGCTTCAGCAAGGACATCTGCATAAGAACGATTATCTACAGCGTATTATATAAGTATAAGAACTTGACCATGAAAAGTCAAGTTCATGTTCATGGTTTTGGGGTTATGTGATCCGAACTTGATCATGGCATTGATGTCAAGTCTATAATGAAGACCTGACCATGAACTTGATTCGAGCCTTAAAATCAAGTTCAAATTTCATGTTGACCCGAACTTGAGATTTCAGTGTCAAGTTCAAATTAACTTGTAACCCGAACTTGACTTGAACTTGAACTTGACCCGAACCTGTCAAGTTTTACTTGAACTTGAATGCCAGGCCTGGTAGGAATTGAACTGAGTGTGAATGGTATAACCACTAACAATGAACTGAGTGTGAGTGAACGCTGCACGAAAGAAAAGAAAAAGAACTGAACTTGAATTGAACTTTTCCCCAAAGTTGCATGCATGCTTTGTTCTGTTTACAGTGTTCTCTAGATTTATTTGTCCCGCAGCCCAAATACAAAATATGTTATCGATCCTTCACAACTGTGTTGTGGCGTGACTGCAGAAATTTTCATGAGAACGTGAAATAAATTTAGGAAATCTGTAATAATGATTCTATTTCATATTTAATAGCTTCAGGGAATCGGATGTTTCTTTAGGTTAATCCTTTATTGGAGCTAGAGGGACGCTGTGATTATTAATTTAAAACCAGTATAATACGGCCGATGTACATTATGCACTATATATCTATAACAGTCACACAGTCTCGGCAGTCAAAATCCTGAAAAGTCTTGAAAAGATAATAAAAAATACCGGTGCTTAATTAAAGCTCATTTTAATACTGACAATGAGGCCGGGGCGAGATATTTTTATCGCTACGGTTTTTAATTATTTGAGTACTAAATTTTCATATTTGAGTGCTGAAAATATTTTTATTGGATTGCTTATCAAATTTTGGAGCTTGTGAAAAAACATTTTCCCACCAATTACCACCATTAATATGCTATAATCCTTTTAATAAAAGTGCATTTGAACCACCTATAAACTCACATAGTTTCAGCTGTAACTTTCACAGCAAGATTATTTTATAAATTGATTTAATTATGTGTACAGTGACACTGCTGAGGTTATTCCAGGCAGGCAAAAAGATGTGAACACTTTTATCCTACCGCTACAAGTTTACTCAATATATTCTCATTCCTAATGGATTTTTCATTGACACATACATATATAAATATATAACTTTTCCTCCAGTCGGTACTCCGTTCTTATTTCTACCGGAAGAACTTAACACACATTTTTTCCCTGGCTTGCAACCATTTGATTTGGGCTACACAATTTCCTATAAATAATTTATTTTAGTTTCTCCGTTCATTTTGTTTCTTTATCATTACTTAAGGAACTCATGGATCTCTCCATTACATCCAGTTCCTCCATAAATTTGGTTAACAATATTCCAGCTGGTATTTGAGTTCCAAAGAGATTGTCTACTGCATTGAAACAAACTCTTTGCTGGTTGTTCACACCCCAAGATGAGATGAGCATTCCTAAAGGAACAAGACAAAACGGGATTTTGCCTAGTCATTTTAATTAAATTGAATAAGACCTATGACCTCTAAATTTTACTCTTACCCATGCCACAGTTTGGATTGACTGTAAAAAGGACATCGATGATTTCCCCTCCATCCACAAACTCTCGGGTGGATGTACAAGGGAAGGCGGTAAAGTCAATATTGCGAGTACCTTCGCTAAAATTGAAAGCAATATACCTTGCCATGCGACGTGGTAGCAGGGATATTAACAGGACACAGTAATGCATGTTGAAATTTCGTAAATTCCTTCCAGCTTCCATGATCCGAGTGTCAGTGCTCAAAAGACGATTAATAGGAGACTCTGAATTGCATGGTAGCTCCAATTCGCAAGCCACCCTTTTGTAACAACAAGAGTTAATTATTAATCAAAAATAGGTTATTTAATGTATAACTTACGAGATAATTGCTTTGCTAATATTATAATAATGTATAGATATATAACAAAACATTTGCATACAACAAAATCACAAATCTACCCATAATTGCAAAGTCCTCCTGGGTGATCCGAAAGTGGAAATGAGGACATCATTGCAATGGTTTTTGGAGGTGTCCGTCTGATTTCCTTGAAAACCTTCCAAATGGCCCCATTCACTGCGCTCTGCATTACGGACGCATGCGCAACCCCAAATCCATCCTTTATCGCCTTGATCCTGCCATTCTGGATTTTGGCACTGATGTCACAATAGCAGGCAGTGGATGTTTCGCCACCGAAGTGACTAATCTCCGGGGAATAGGTGAAGAGGGGACGTAATGCAACGTATGGTAATGTCAATAGGATTTTAGATACTTGCCACGGAGTTAAAATACTCCTGTTTATGGAACGCCTGGGCATCGTTAACGGAGTCCGCAACAAATGTCGGCAGAGGCCCATGAGACTGTATCCGTCGCAAATGCTATGGTCGATGCGAAATATAATTAGAGTTTTGCACTCATCACGTCCCATCTCATGGGAAAAATTCGGGACAACTAAAACCTCCCAATGGCTTTGATTTTTTTCCCAGGGAAGCCTTGCCAGTTTCGGCAAGACCCCTTCCAATGCGGACATATCCGTGGGGGCTGGGAGTTGTAAAACATCAGCGTAATTGTAGATCCGGACGTGATTTTGAAGACTAAAGTTTCTATCTTGGGTCCAGAATGCATATCCCATAAAGCCCGTCCAGTACTGTTTCAGCTTTTGGTATATTTTCTCCCCATTTTTATTTTTTAGTGTGAAAACACGGTCTTCGAAAAATTTGATAATTCTTTCGGGGGATATTTGCTTATCAACGACCAAGCAAATAGTTATATTGAAAACAGCAATCTGAGGGTTTTCCGTGGTGTAAACGGCGTCTAATCCTGTGTCAAATGGCTTCAAATCTGGCCGACTAAACTTCGAAATAAATATAACCAACTGCCGGTAAATTACGAGGAGGAGAAACCCGGGACCCACAAAAATGTAAAAAGTGAGTGAAAATAAAACTGGGATTAAAATATTACGAATACCTTTTATACCAAAGGATATAAATTCGGAAAACATTTTGCAACTATATATTAATTGCTGTTTATTGTTAGAAAGTGAGTGCTGGGATTCAAAGTGTTGCAGTCTTACTATTTGTTCAATCAGACTAAAGTTACTGAGTGTCCAATGTTTAAACTAGTCCATAAAATTCCATACGTCAAGATTGTATCTACGGCATATTTAAAGACAGGAAAAGCTTTGGGGGTGTTCTGTAATCGCTATTGCGCTTGTCCTTTAATCTCTATTTATTGTTACTTTACATATGTATGAAGTTTTTCTTATCGATAAATTAGCTCCCATAAGCAAACAAATATACAGTTGATATGCAAAACAGGCGGTCTGTCTATTTTCCGACCTTTTATTTGATGCTACTGAATTTATTTTGATATACATGGAAATGAATGACAGAATTAAGGATCTATTGTGGAATATTCATCATGTAATTTTATTGTTTGAAACTCAAGAAATCTTTGTTTTGAATAACTAAACGCAAATATTATTCCTGCACTAGTTGTAGCAACTGTCTTGGAAAACACTGGAAACATTACGTTGCTAAATATACAACATTAAATATACATACAATATTAAATAAATTTATGCAGAAATCCACACTTTCGCTTCTGCCCTAAAAACGGCATGGGTGTCCAAATTATCGTACTTTCAGATTTGATCATCCTCTGGCCCCCAAGCGGCTGAATCTAAAGTTTTCTGTTCTATTTCTAGCAGAATTACTGTTCCCTCTCCAGAGCACCCAGCTCCTGCATGAAGGTGGACGACAAAATTCCAGAAGGTATTCGACTCCCAAACACATTTCCAACCATGTTAAAACAAATCCTTTGGTTCTTATTCACTCCCCAAGATGAGACCAGTATTCCTAAAAACCAGAAAAAACTGAGTTAAATTCTTCGAAGGGTTTTGAAGTCAATTGATGTAATCCATAAGAATACTATATTAGTCATTACCAATCCCAGAATTAGGATTCAGTACGAAAAAGGTATCGATGATCTCCCCGTTATCAACGAATTCTCGGGACGATGTGCAAGGAAGACTGGTAACATCGACCACGGGACCCAGTTGAGTACCCATTGACACAATGGTTCTTGCCATCCGCACAGGTAGGAGTGACAAAAGGCGCATACAGTAATTGTAGGTGTAATTTGATAGTTTCCTCTCAGTTTCCTTGATGACAGAGTCCGTTCTCCGAATGCGATCAGCTGGAGACTCGTTGATTTTATATGGAAATTCCAAGGTGCAAGATACCCTACAATGAAGGATCCAAGCTCAAAATGATCGCTATGTTATTGTAATAATTTGATTCCATTATTATAAAACATTGAGTTCTCAAATATACCAGTGATTACAAACCCCTCCGGGATGTTTTGTAAGGGGAAAAACCGACGTAACCTCGATAGATTTGGGTGGAATATTATTTGTCATATTGTAGGCATAAGACAGGGCTGCACTAATTCCGCCATGCATCACCGAAGCAAACTCCACCCCAATTCTTCGTTTGATTGACTTAATTTGGTCATTTTTAAATGGCTCGCTGATGTCACAAATGAAGTCCTCAGAGAACTTTGACCTGTCGAAGTTATTCTCCTGGGAAAAATTAACCATTGGAAGTAACATTACATACGGTAATTTAAGTAAGACTGTAAATTTCTCCCAGGGAGTTAACAGACGTTCATTGCGGGCTAAACCAGGCATCAGGAATGGGGACTGAAATAAATTTCGAAGCAGGCCGACGAGACTGTATCCATCGCAGAGTCCATGGTCGATGCGAAATATCAGTAGAGTTTTACGGCTGCTTTGACCCTTGTCATGGGAAAAATTCGGGACTACTAATACTTCCCAATGACTTTGATGCGGTTTCCATGGTAGCTGGATCAGTTTCGACAGCACAACTTTTAATGTTGTTATGTCAGAGGGCGCTGGGAGTTGTAACAAATTTTCATAGTTGTAGTCCTGGACGTGATTTTGGAGATCGAACTTGAGGTCTCTTGCCCAGAAAGCGTATCCCATGAAACTTGTGTAGTACTGGGTGAGTTTCGGGTAAATTTTCTCTCCGTTCTCATTTTTAAGGGGGAAAATACGATTTTGAAACATCTCGCGAATCCTAGAGCTCGTTATTTCCTTATCAATCACCAAGGAAATTGTTGTATTTAAAAACCCATGCTCGGGGGGTTCTGTTGTGTACATCCCGTCCAAGCCTACTTCAAATGGTGTCAAATCAGGGCGAGTAAATTTTGCAAATGATATTACTAACTGCCGATAAAGCACAACAAGTAATAGTGCCGGGGCTGAAAGTAAATAGATTGGGACAGAAAAGGCAATAGGAATGCAAGCATTGCCAAAATATTTGATATAAAAGGCCAAAAGTTCTGAAAACATTCTGCAAGTCAAGAATATTCTAATCTAAAGGAATTTTGGGATTCAGAAACCACACGTGGAGTAGTTGATGGCTCAATGTCCTACTAAAGCCTGACAATAAGTACATTTCACTTCAGTTCCACTGTACTTATCAGTAGCTGATGACTGAAGGAAAATTTTGGAGGTGTATTATATCAAACCTTCCATATTATTGTGACATCCAAGCCTTTTCAAAATGCAAAAGGAAAGTCAAAACAGATTAACAAATAAGACAGTCAGTGTGAGGCTTGGAATGCGAATAGGACTAACAATAAGCACACCAAACAATAAAACAACACACTTTATAGTATTTCAGGGATTAGATAAATCGAGAATGAAGTAAAGAGTAAAAGTAAGGGAAGCTGGGAAACGAGTATAGCTTCCCAAGTTTCCAAGACCGTGGGAACAAAAACTGTGATGTAAGTTTGAAAGGATGAAAAAAGTGTTTATTTTTTAATGCACAGCCTTAACCTACTTCACATTTTCAATTCCTGAGACATTCAATTTTTGACATGTGAGGATGATGCTAGACTCAAAATAAAAAACCCAAAAATTTGCTCGAAATACAACGACTCCAAATATTTGCACCGTTCACAGCAGATGGGAAAGTCAGAGCCCATAAAATCTCCTACGACTGAACTTTATTGTTAGAACTATGATTAGAAAAACAGTTTAGGCGGGAATGTTTAATTCTAAACTTTGAAAAGTTTTTTTCAAAAATATCCCGACTTTTCTCTAATTCCATGACCGCTGTATCTGAGATATTGAGCTGTAGTGGATTGAAAAAAAAATATGAGAAATCTGGAAAAATATTGTCTAAATTACAGGGATGGGGGGGGGGGGAATTTTTTACAATCCATCCTTAAATTTTCTATGGTGGCAGAGGCTAAAGCGTTTATTGGTTCTTTCTTTTGCCACAATACTAACTTTTTCCACCTTTTGCGATTAACCATACCTTATGCCTTATGGAGGACACCTTGACCTAGGTCCATTAAATCAATTTTAAAAAATCTGGAACACAAGTTATTTAAAATTGAGAAAATCCTATTTTATAAATAATCATTCCTTCTGAAGGTTGATGTGGGAGGTACAGGTCACAAGTTTTGTGGGACCCGGTAAATATTATTTTCATTCCGAACTTTCAAAAAAGTTTGTTCGCTGGAAATTACACAGTTTTAAATAAATGTTAGATTACCATCTCCATCTTTAAAAATATCTGGGAAACCACCCAAGCTGTTCGTAAAATATTGCATTGGGTTGGGAAGCTGTCCAATTGAAATATCAATGGTTGTACTTGACGTGGGAATTACAAAATCCATTTGGCAGGGAATAAGGAACAAAAATCTGTTTGACGGGGAAATTAGGGATTGAGGAGCAAAATTTTAGCAATGCTCCAAAAATCGTGAATTTTAATTCCAATATGGGATTGGAACTTGTAGGGTGTTATTTTTAAATACAACGTTCGAATTATATATTATCTTAAAAATATATTTTTCCTCAGCTGTATTTACGAAATCCATCTTAAAAAAAATAACTTGAGAATCGAGACACTTCAAATTTGATAGAAAGCTTCCATTCCATAGTTTCAAGTTGGTTTTGAGAAGAGTTCTGCAAATAATTCAAAATTTAGTGGATTGGGTAAGCTGAACCATCATTTAGCACTAATTTTAAAATGTTTTCGTGCATATAATAATAATTTATTACACTGTAATGACTAGAGTTTAGCTTCCAATTAACGACTCACTCACTCAACTCTCTACAACCCCCAATTGATTTACAGAGTTGAACAGGATGAGGATGAACTCACATCACGAAGGATGCTATTCACAAGGACATTAGATTCAAGGCTCTTCTGGCTGAGAGAGATGCAAAAATACAAACTCTGCAATTATTACGTTCCCGAGCGCCTTGCTGTCTACGGGAATATTACATAAGAGCCGAACTGAAGTCATTTAAAAGTGTAATCAGGAATTATGTAAACAATTCATAAAGATTCGCCCAAAGTAATTATCTATATCCTCAAGTTAACTATAGGTGATATGTAATCAAAGGATTTTTGTATTTTTAGGTCAGAATGACTGGCATGAAGATATCAGTGAGTGTCCAAAGTGCTGAGGATATTGTTCTTTCGTCTAAATAATTAGGATCACATTTTTAGTGCGCGTTGATTACTTACAGCTGCGCAGCGCTGGCTCAAGACAGTCTGGGAGAATTTAATGCAAAAAGTATTCAGCTGTCAAAGTAGGAATTTCTGGAAATTATTGCTAAGGTAATAAAATGTACAGTGTATTATTTTATGTTGGATTTGAAACAAAATTATGTAAGATTTGATGGCTTGTTTCAATTACGGTGTATATTACTAATTTGATGGAGTCTTGTTGATTTATTCAAATTCAGGCGCTAGGAAGAAGTTTTGGCATAAAATATGGTTATTAATTTCGTACCTTTTTTGTTATTTACATTCTTTGGCAGGAATGTTGCTGGCTGTGCAGGTCTAGCAAAAATAGCAAATAGTTTTATATTTCTATGATTTCGGGTCACAGTTAGGCGCGTGTCACGTAGCGCGTCGTTTGCTATTAGAACACGTGAAGAGTTGAAAATATCACCAAGATAAAGACCATCCCACTCGTTCAAATAAGGAAAAAGATTTATTTGCAGAAATTTTACTGGAAGCAGAAAAGAATATATGTGTCTCTGAAAAATTTTACAAGGTACAAGTAATGTAACCCAACGATGAACAGTTTGCCAGGTCAGAGTATTGCTGAATGAAAAATAACAGTCGTAAAGTTGCCAGTTTTTGTGTAGCGGCCCACGTTGACATCAATCGAGACCGACTCCGGCCGAATGATTTTCACATGTTTTGTGTCACATATAGCACAGGATATAATTTAGTGCATTTTGTTCTGTTTTCAGACACTAGAAGACTAAAAAGTTGAAATTATCAATTCCTACGGCTGTTTGGATTGAAATTATATGTCACAACGCTACTTCTTTTTAAATCCCATTGAAAGCAAAGTTGGGCATCTAAATTGAAGAAAATTCAAACTAGAAAACCACGATGGAGAAAGTTTGGCCGGCACCAAATGTCACCTCCGAATTCATCAATGCTTATAATTTTGAGATCTTCAATGTGGCGTCCGCCTGTAAATCCCTGATTAAGTGCCGACCATTGATGCTGACAGTCATCGGGTGTTACCTTCTGTCGGTAGTCATAAGCCACAGAGCTATGAAGAGCGCTAGACCTATGGAACTGAGATCTAGTCTGTTAATTTGGAATACTCTTTTGGCTATTATGTCTGCCATTGGATTCATCAGGACTTTTCCGGAACCTTTTCATATTATTACTCAGCAGCCGTCCGGAGTTTACAAAGCCATTTGTACGTAGTATGTTCAAAATAGCTATTGACCAGTTCTTTATAATTATTTTAAGTTGAAACCTCCTGAATGATAGATCCATAATCTGTTATTTTTTATTTGTAACTCTGTCTATAATTTCAGTGAATTCCATAATTACGCTACCGGTTTCTGGGCGCTGATATCCGTGATTTCTAAGATTGTCGAACTGGGTGACACAGCTTTCATAATTTTCAGGAAGCAAAAGCTAATATTTTTGCATTGGTAAGTTCAAAAAACTGAGTAGTAATTAGACCAAAGAAGCTAGTTTTAAAATTGGATTGTTGTAATTTGGGAAAATTATGTGACACTTGTTTTGAGTAATTGTCACAATCATTTACTCAATTTTCAGGTACCACCACACAACAGTAATTCTACTCACTTGGTTTGGTTACGAGGCCTATGACCCAGTGTTTCGGTGTTTCGTCCCAATGAATTACTTCATACATGCTTGGATGTATACTTACTACGCTCTGAAGGTACAGTACTTTTCGCTCTATGAGATCTATGTATATTGTGCATGTACTTATAATGATTATATAATAGCGTTTAACATTCAGGCTGGTAAAGATTTTAGTTGTTTCCATTTATCAGTATTAATATTTGTCCATATAAGAGTTCCGTTTGGGTTGCTCAAATAAAGACACTACGATCCTAATTGTCAGATTATGTACTTTCCTACAGATCTCTTTCAAGAAAGCCAATTCCAAACAAAGACAATATTAATTTGGTGTGTTAATTTGTTAATTTTAAATAGTCACAAAAAATATCCGTTCCGAGCGTGGTCTCCATGGCTATTACCGCTACTCAAATCACTCAAATGTTTGTTGGAGCTGGTCTTAGTATCTACAGCCTCCATATTCTCATGAGTAAGTACACATAATCGTAATAATTACCCTAAGTTTTTTTTATACATCATGTACAAATGGATCCAAATGATCAGCAAACAATTTTACAAGGTGCAATTATTTTACTTATAACTATATTTTTTTCTTTCAGACACAAATGATCTATGTCATCGTCCCTTAAGAAATGTCTTCTTAGGTCTCTTCATCTTCGGCTCTTACTTTGTCCTGTTTCTCAATTATTTCTTTCATGCTTACTTCCGCCCATCAAAAAAGACTACAAGTAAAATTGTCAAGACCAACTAGTGTGGAAATTATCATGAAGTACAAAACCTAATTAATTATAGGAGTGCACAATAGTTCGCATAATTATTCCAAACAATCTTTCCATCAAAAATATTTGTCCGCGTATTTATTAAAACCTTTTCACACACATATTTATTGTAACACATTTTTCCATTTACTTATTAAAAAACATGTATCCAATGAATGTGTAGTTATGTAATTACAAGCAAATTTCGCTATCAGGGATGTTTTGTTTTAAGCTGAACTGCCTGTCTTGCAACCAGCCCCAATGTTTACTACACCTAAGAGTTGTGCAGTGCAAATAAGGGATCGTTGTATTGCTGATAAGCATCGGATGCCCCGTCGGAGAATCCGTTATTGTATCTATCATTGATTGTCATTATAGTTGATTACAATGTTCTAGTTATTTAGTAAAAGTAATTATTAGTTAGTAAAAATAAATAATAGCAGGCTCAGATCCAGATTTTTAAAAAAGCCTGCGAGAGATGTCTCTGGGAACTCTGCTCCAAAGTCTAGGGCATCACTGTGAGCCATTAAAGAGCAGTAAGCTTGTAGAGTATAGAGTTGTTATCTCTGAAAAGGAAGTGGAAAGGATTTGTTGTGGTTAATAAATAACAAATAAAGAGGGATCAGAGTGATTGGGTCTAATTGAAATATGCATATGAGTTGGAGGGAGTAAGGGAGAGATTTGATGAGGGAGGGTGAGTTTTGAACGTGTGGTTCGGAGGCAATATGCATGGATAATTGTCGGGAGGAGAGGAGTGAGAAGAAGAAGAAGAGAGGAGATGGCAATCAGGAAATCATATGAGCGTGTCAAATGTATATGCTGCTGGTAGCGAGCTCGTTCTGCATCCCTGCTCTCGCCTCCATCCTCATACACTCCCTACATATGTACATACATATGTACAGGCAGCTATGTACAATACCCGGATACAACTACAAGCAACCGGTTCCCTCCCGGGTCGGATGGGCCGAATGTACGGGAATTATGGATAACGCATACCTTTCCACATATCTCCAGCTCTTTTAACTGTATCCTCATGTGTGTCAGTCCACAGGGTTCCATCAAACATTTTTCTTCCCCAACAACCCATAGCTCCCTATCATCTAACACAGGAATTTTGATCTTACTCTTTACTCTGTCTCTCCTTAAAATCCACCCTTCCTTATACTACAACTTCCTTCAGAATTAATCTTGTGTATTTTCCGTAATCTCAATTCATATTTTGTTCAAACTCTTTTGAGTTTTTGACTTTCTCAAAACACCATAACTTCTACACATGCCCTGCATTCCTGACCATTCGGCTGTCATGTATTATTAACCCAGGTCAGTTTTTCGAATGACGACATCGTCAGCAGATTTCCTGAAAAATGGGAGCTATATATTACTCCAATGCTGTCCTGTATATATGTAATTAATCATATTTGTATTTATAGACCTTTCCAGCCTTTGGCTATATTTACAGATGGATTGGACACATAAACGGTGGGATCGGATTGAGAGTATCTAAATATACAGCATCGCTTTTTTGATATTATTTAATTGATAGATATGCAATTTTTTTATGACAATTTTTGGGAGAATTATATCTCTCTTTAAACGATCCTCATCCCATATGGATGGGACTTGAGGATCTTGGGAGGGAAGAAGTTGGGAAGGTCCCTACAGAGAGACATTTTATGTAATTATGTATATTTCCTTCTACATATCTATTACCACGGAGATATGCATAATTATATACATAGGCATGCCCTCCAAAGTTTAATAATTATATATGTGGGAAATGTGAGTAGTGTTCTATGTTGATTGAGTATATCCGGGGAAGGAGGACCGGAGTTGGCGGTAAATAGCAAAGGCCTCTGAGCCTCCTCACGAGAGAGTGATTACTGGGAGAGAGGAGAAGAGCGGAGAGAGAGAGAGAGTGAGAGAGAAAAAGAGAGAGAGAAAAAGAGAGAGAGAAAAAGAGAGAGAGAGAGTGCCCATGATTGAGAAAGGAGAATGAGAAGTTTGTGGAGGAGAGAGCGAGAGTCGTGGTGTGATTACGACTGGGGAAGAGGACTTTTGCCTCGTAATCAAAATTATTCAAAGTGGATTGATAAATACTACTCATTTAATTTCAAATTCCATTTCTTGTTTGAGCAACTCCCGTTTATTAACAACCTCGAATTCCCTGATTAATGGCTTACTTTACATGCAAATGCTGACTCAATCTCCTTCCTCGAGTCAAATAATCTACCTTTCTCTGGGAGCACCCGCCAAAACTCTTTTGTATCGATTTCCTCCCATTTAAATCTCTTCTCCCCCCACACTGTGAAATCTCCAAAAACCCTGCGATTTATGGCAACCATTGATTGACTTTATCTCCGTCACAACAACTTCCGAGAAAGAGCACTCCTCCCGTCCCTCCAAAGAACCAACCCACCCCCCCCCCACTCCTTACCCCACCTCCACCTCCACCCCCATAAACCCATATTAATTAACCCTTGTGAAGGTGGGGCTAAGGTATATATATCTACAGATATAATTATATTTTACTCTATATATTCTACACACTATACAAAATATATTACTAGATCCTTAAGACGGAAGATCCCGCACAGGACCATTACTTGAAATATGAAATGTTAATTCAAGCACACGTGAATATCGTCCAAGAGCCTATTTATCCCTCCGAGTCAATTTACCCGGGCTTTTATGGGACCACGAAATGGATTCCCCATCCGAATAACCGACTTACACTCAAGCACCGGAGCAATTCAGAGATTTTAAATCCATTCCAGGGATTCCGAATAATAATCATTCCCCAGATCGCCCATCATATTTGTCCTCTCAACCAGCAATAATAACTTACTGAACCTCCCATCCTTCATCGCTCATCTCCCTGTCTCCCATCCCACATAGCAGTCACTCAACCTATTCTGTCATATACAGTCCACTCTCACTAAAACTTCCACATCCCAACTATTTATTTTATACTCTCATTTAAAAATCCTTACACTAATGTCATGTCCTACACCCAACACTGTCCTCTCAAAACTTTTACATTCGTAGATTGAATTGCAATCCAGAGAAAAAATACTCACGAGTATTTTTATTTATTCTCAGAAACCGTTCCTTTCCTTTCGCAATTTTTTTTAAAATTCTTAAATTTAATTTTTGACAGTAACCGCAGATAGACCATTGAATTTTAAATCCATGTCATTTTGAATAATGTTAATTCGGGGAAGGGAGTAATAAATGCGAATAGATTGATGCGATGAAGCGAATTGAAATGAGTCGTGTACGACAATCTCTCATTCTAAATTTGCTCCAGGATAGTGTTTGGTGAAGTGAGAGAAGGAAATGAGAGAGAGAGGTAAATAAAAAGATGGGATGATGCCTTCCAAGAGCTCATAACTCAATTACACTGCAAACAAACGGGGACGAAAAAGAAGTCTCAACGAGTTTCCTGTCTATAATATACCCTTATACGACCCGCTTATGGCTCACACAGTGACAACAAGTCCTCTCCTGTGTCCCTCACTCATCGTCACTCATCCCTCCAAAAAACCGACAGACGCTCATACCATATAGCCCCTCTCTCTAACACTTTGATTTCTGCAGTGGAGTCACGCCACATGGGGTTGTCTCTCTCCACCACCAACGCCACGTGTGTAAACTGTAGATATTATTACTACAAGTATCGACACGAGCCTGGATGGATTCTTGAATTGGGATGAGCTCAATACAAATTACATATCTTTGCGGGTAGTATGAGACTCCAGGATTCCTACATACATTGTTTGGTGTCCGTAATCCTTTAATCCCCTAAACAGAGGCCAACATAGGAAATACTATGTGTATTTTGCAAAAAGGTGTCAGAACGTCTTGGGAAAAAATCAATCCCTCATTTTTTAACAATTCATAATTATAATTACGTGTCAAAATTTGTTCCGCTTGTCCAGAAATCCAATGGGTAGCGCGACATTGGGCAGTTTATACATACATATGTAGGTGATAAACCACAAGGAAATTATTTTTTGACTTTTTATTGTCAGATTTGTTATTGTGATTTCGGGGCTAGATTTTTTTTTCGGTCTGTAATGGAAGTGTATTTGACTAAATTCCCCTTACCATGAATTACAGGATGGTCCAATGTGTGGTCCATTTAGGGATGCTCTTCTAGTATAGAGAGGACTGAGCGATCTCCCTGGTAGTACGAGCATTATTAAAGGGGGAAGTTCCCCGAAACGAACAGAAAGGTCTGGGTTGACCTAGCTCTTGAAGATAGCCCATAATGGAATGCGATAAGACATTATAATACAAAGTTCTTGGGAAGTGCAGTCTTAGAGACATTCCCCAGTTAAAAAGAGTAGACATGGGGTATAAAGCCCAGAGTTGCGATTTGGGGGAATGACATTATACATTGGCGATACGGTGGGAGGATTTGGAAGAGATTGGACCCCGCATCCATACATGTATTTAGATATGTAAATACATATGTATCTACAGTTAGTTACATTGAGGAACTCTCGGAATCCCAACTGGACGCACTCTATGGCTTATCACCTTTTGGAAACGAGCCATTCATCTGTCCACAGATCAAATGTCGGTCATAAATTGGCTGAATATTGAGCTCCCGCTCCCGCCGCTTGGAAGACACCCCAAGAACACGGAACAGCCAAAATCTTCCTATCCACCCCAAACTTCCAGGATCTTCAAGGGACAATTATTCTACTATGTACACTTTTTACTGTAACTTACTTTTTTTTTTAGGATTTCGGAATGATCCCCCTCCCCTCCCAAACTAAAGATTTCTAAGTAACTATATATCTAGTATATAAAATATGTACGTCCATGTTCTCAGGCTTGAGGGATAAAGAGTTGCAGTGCTGGACAAACAGACGGACCTTGAAGGAGTGTGGAGGAGGAACTGCGGCTGTAAAAACGTCAATAATTACGAATGGATGGGGATGAGACTATGACTCTATATTGTAGTGTGGGATACATACATAGATCCTATGCAGAGTTGAGAGCCCGGAGTTGAGGAGCAACACGTAGACCTGTTTGAAATTCAAGTGGAATTCGGAATAAGAGAGTGGAAGTCGGGAGTTGATACTCCTCACATGGACTCCTGCAGTATTTTGAGGCCCCACTTATGTGGGGTGAATATTAAATCATCCACTCCTCTCTATATCTGTATACTCTACAGATATAGCTTATTCCTTCAGTCTGGAAAGAAATTCCTGGAGCTCAATGCATCTGGGCCACTGTGAGTATAAGTATAGTTACAGATAGATTTTGCCTCAAAATCAATCCAGTTGAATCCCGTCCCTCATCCTTCCCCTCCCCCTCCCCCTCCCCCCACCCTTTAAACACACAATGTACATACATGTGGTTATAGACCTCGTAATTCTAAAACCAGTCTCTCCTTTAAGAATTATTGCTCAAACAAAAGCATAGACAGTTTCATATGAGACAGAACAACTTTACAAATTCCTTCCTCATTTCAGTTTTTGTCCCCACTGGAAATCGTATCTACCTCCGCAGCTTGTAAAAAATATTGAATTTGTAGATAATTACTTCTTATGCTAAATCTGGTATTTTTATTTATAAATTAATTTTTTATAAAAGGAAATAACACAGAAGCATATTATTATCATATTCTTGACAGAAGACAAATTATCATTTTGGAAACAATCATAATTGTTCGAAGATCCTTTCCCTGTAGGACCTTCTTGTATACGAGGATCTCCTGAAAAGGGAGAACATTGGATATGTAATTGATGGTTTTAGAGCCAAGGACCTATAAAAGTACTCCGAAGGTATGATTTGTGTCTTGATGTATGTAGAAAGTTTTTTTTCGTCCCCTTCTGGAAGTATCCAGTCCTGGAGAGAGAGAGAGAGAGAGAGATGACAATGCATGGGAAGGGTCCTGGGAGAATGTAAACACGGAAGTAATAAGAAATGAAATGGGAGATATATTTATGGACGGGGATATGATTGGAGCTTTGATTCCAACAGCGAGGAATAACTCTAATGAGACATGAATGGTTGGTTGGAGAGACTCTGGGACATTCAATTACCAAGATTAGATTTTTGGTGGGACTGGACCATTTCTTTTTTCCGCTCCTTTTTATGGCACTGGACTCGGAGGAAGATGATGAGAGGAAATGGTGTGTGAGAGGAGAGGATGAGCTTCACTTCCCTTTGGTCTCACTTTCCCTGTGAAAGTGTGTGTGTGTGTTTGTGTATGTGTATGTGTAGAGTTTTTGGGTGGAAGAGAGCGGGAAGGGAAGTTCTGTCTGGTCCAGTCCTCTCTCTCTCCCTCTTTCCAATGCTCTTTTTTTTTAGAGGAGGACACGGGAGATGAGACAATGTAAAGGTCGGAATGGTCAACAGCCGTTGTGCTCGTTGGGAATTGTTGGAACAGATGAGCACCTCGTGCAGCTCGTGATTGAAACAATAAAAGATCCTTCCTATCCCACTTTCCCCTGAATCTCTCTCTCCTCTCTCTCTCTCTCTCTCTCTCTCTCTCTCTCTCTCTCTCTCCCTGTCTCTCATCTCTCTTCAAATCCGCATTTTATAATTTCGGCCAAGAGGACGTTTCCTCCTCAGCGTGCTCAATAAAAACCTCTCGTCGGGGGAACACACACCTCCCGTCAGAACTCATCCCTGTAGTACAAAGCTCGCACTTAGCCCTCTCCCCTCCATCTCAAACCGTCTCATTCGGAGTCTCGCTCTTTCCAGAAAGTTACTTCCACAAACTTAAAATCATCGACAATTGAAGGGAAAGCTTGAGATTGTCCTGAGACCTACGTCCAAGGAATTTTAAAATCCCTTAAAACCGTTTCCTAGATCAGTTAGATACAGTAAATATTTATTTAAAAACTTCTATTTATTTTCAAATTAATTTACTGCAGGAGCTCCTCAAATCTCCTCACTATATTTGTACAAGAGCGAAATCGGGAATCTTTAACCAAGGCTATAGATAGTAACAGGTTCGGCCAAAGCGTATGCTGAAACAACCCCCTCGCTGTGACGTCATCAAAAGTCATTTCTTACTACACATACTACACAAGTATGTAAACAATTCGCAAAATAGTTTGAATAAGGTTTTTAATTCTTTTCAAGTATTACAATTAAATTTAAAATTAACCCACGACAACAACAGAGCTATTAACAAATTGTTTCCTGTTCACAAAATTAACCCGTGACTTCTGCTTTTTAGCAGGGAATTAGTTAAGATTAAAAATCCCAGCTGACACTTGCGTTTCTTGCTGTTTCTGTAAATTTGGATCTTGCTTATTCCATCAATGCCTTTAAATTGAATAACGACACCGTGTGAAACTCGATGTGAACACCAAATCCCGACTAATTATTATTTTTTGAATCAAATTGATAACGGGAAGTTTGGTAAAAATCTCTTCGTCAAAAGTCAACTTGCTCGTTCGTCTTCATTAAGTTCTGTTATTGCAGTGGAATTTGCAAATATTCCTTGGTCACATGATAGGTTTTAGTACTTAGGTACTTGATTTTCAATGCCTTTGAAATATCCCCTATGCTCCAGTTGACACTTTAGTGGCCACTAATTAATTTGGCTTGGTCGGGGGAGAGATATTTAAGTGGTTTGTGTTTACTTAATGCAGCTTTTAGACTTTAGAATCACACAAATAATCTTCACGATTTCACTTCTCTGTTTTGAAATAATTGATCAAAGTTTCTTCATAAGCTAATTATGATCATCTTAAATTTGTTATGCTTTACAATAAGTTGTTAATTTCATCTCTAAATTCTTTTTTTGTGTAGACAGTTGCTTCGAATTAATTGAAAGGAAACTGGCTGAGTTCTGAATGGAAGCACATTGGAAACGGTCACACTTTTTAATATTTTTTTAGGTGTCAACGTGTCAAGTCCAAAAGTTCATTTTTTAAATCGCAGACATAAACACTTACACTGAAATGATGTAAACAAATCCTAGCAGTTACACAATTTACATTTTCTTTCCTCTTACACTTAACAACCCAAACCTTAGCCGTTTGAGAATTTTTAGGGAACTTGTAAAATATTAAATCTGATCGTCTACTCTGTTTAATATTTTTATTGTTTTTACATTCCGCTATTGCACAAATAAAGTTCACATTAAATAATTTTATTTGCTTCTATAATACAGATTGTCAATTAAAGGCAAGTAGAGCGCGCGCTGAGATCACTTTTACTGACGTCACAGCCCCCTAAATTTGTCCACCTCTCCGCCCTATTCATTCTTACGTGCGATTTGGCCGAACCTGTTACTATCTATAGCCTTGTCTTTAACGAGGATGAGAAAGAGGAGTAAGAGAAAAAATTAGCACGGAAACTGTACCGATCACACTGAAGTCTTGAGAATGTCGCTGTTATAAATATCTCGAACGCTTACTAGGAGATTTGGTGTCAGTCCTGGGAAGCCACTATTTAGGAGATTTGCTTGTATAGATTGTACATAGGAACTGATGGGGCTCTCTAGTATAATCATGTACTATGCGGTATGAAGATCAGTCCTGCCAGAAAATAAAGGCGTGTGTAAATACTAAAATGCAAGAAAAGCAGGAATCGTCCCCACTCGTCCTTAAATGCGATTTCATCAAGGTCGCCTCCCCGGGATAGGATAGGATGCATGCATGGTGAGATTTACAGTGGGAGCCAGTAGTATAGGGACTCCATTGGGAACATATGGGAAGGATTGGGAGAATGTAATGGAGTGGAGATGTCATGTGAGTGCATCTCCATCTCTTTTTCTCTCTCTCTCTCTCTTCCAGCATCCGTCGCTCTCTCCTCACGGGACGGATCCTTCGGAAGGTTTGGTGGAAATGAGTGGGTCGTTTCAATCTGTGACAGCACCTCATTTCTTTCCTCACTTCCCGTGTATGATCCTCAGCACAATGACCATGTACAGGACTCCATGACAAGGGAAAGTATGAGGAACCTACAATTTTCACCCAAAATGATCCCACTCACCTGTTCATCCTTCTCGTTCGGGGAAGAAGGAACGGAGTGTTTTAAATTAATTAATTCTAATAAACATTTAAATACTAAGGATTTAATGGCTATGTGAAAGGTGCTGATGTAGTATGTCCAGGACACTCTCCCAGAGCCGTCTTAAAACGTGGGAACTTATTAGTCTCCAAAGATTTCAAGATTCTTCCAAAGACTCTTCCGCTGGAGATAAATCCCTCCAGCGAGGGAGTTTCTCCTAGTCAGTGACTGGACTGTACATATTTATTCGTCCTTAAAAAAAAACATCTCAATACAAAATGATCTCTAAAGTATTTATTTACTAGCACTCTCTAAATGGAGTCAATGGCGGATGAAGGATCGGAAGGTGTGGATTTTTTCCCCCTTTGAATGTTTCTCTTTTTACATAGACGGAATGGACATGACATTACATAATGACATTCCTTGTAAGTGCTATGTGGTCCGTGGGCTTCGGCAGAGCTTCTTGCTATTTATTTATTTGCAAAGGCATCCGGAACCAGGGTGGTGGTGGAGCTGGGGAAGGAGGAAGTGACGGTAGTAGATTACTCCCATCACTTGTCTGTCCCGGAACGGAACACCCTCCAACCCTTTATCTCCCCAAACACACACACACACACACACATACACACAAATATACACACATAAAACTCCCTAAATCTTTCCTACACACAAAAACAGACTGAAGGGTGTGAGACAGAGCAAATCTTAACGACGGATCCTCAGGATAAATATTTCCCCAAACAACTCCATGCATAAATATATGTATCTATATATACCTTTGTATATGTAATTACATATGTATCTACCGGTACTGGATATACATATCTTGAACCCTCAACCCTTCTTGTCCGGCTCTGTCAGTTCCTTCCGTAACTTTTCTTAACCCTTTTAGCCCCTATCCCAATTCAAGCTAAAAACCATTCATTTATAAATACTTAACCCTTTGAACATTTCCCACGAATAAAATGTAATCCTCATAAAAAAAAAGTTGCTAAAATTTTGCTAGATTATAACATTACGCTAAGTAGACTCTAAAATATTTTTACGGCTGAAATAATTTAAATTTTTGAGTCCCAAAATGTACCGCTGACAGTTTTGCTTGCGCCTTTCCCACAGAGGGAATTTTCCCTTCTTTATGGGTGGGAGTTATAAAAGGACTCATGTTTAAATAATTATTGATATTAAAAAAATAATATAATTGATTATTTAGCGTTTTTTAGCCCTCCGTCGTCTTTATTGTATCAGAGCAGGGTTATTTGTCTGCTTCCTCGTTTTTTGCATAGCTTCCTAATACTTAGAATTTTTGTTTGGCTCCTTGTCATTACTGTCAAGGAAGGGGATCAAGAGTTTCAAACAAAAATTCGAAAGCTATTGGTAATTTATGAGATCCCAGGAAGAGATGTGACTTATATGTATCTATCTATAACTATGCATTTAGATGAAACAGGGAAATGCCTAATACTATGGGAAGTGTAATTGAAGGTGAAATTTGAAATGTTGTTGTTTGGAATTTGGGGACAGAGGGACTGAAAAAAAAATAAAATGAGGCCAATCAGGTTTTATGGGAATTGACTCGTGAGTAAAAGTTGAGATGGGGTGTCGTATTTTGTGGGAGATAGGATTGCCCTCAACATAAATGTCTAATTTGAACATTAGAAAACTTTCCCTCCGTCTCTTCCCACATTTCAATGGTCACATTGCCCGCAGAGACGAGAGAGGCAGAGTTGATTTGGGAGACTTGAAGATACGGCTGGGATTATCTCTACATATTTTGAGGATAGGGGATCTCTTGTATCTCTCTCTCTCTCTCTCTCCCTCAATTTACATACATATTTGCAGTGGAGTCGGGCTACAACGGTCCCTCTATGTGTACTTGGAGTATCTATAGGGTACACTGGAGCAAGCATTTATGTAACGAGGGAAATATTAGCATTGTTGGAAATGGGCCTAAGCTCAAAAAAATATTTCAAAGATTTTTCTCATCCCCTGTGTCAGAGATAGGATGATGCTCTGAGGAGGTGGCTTCCACGCCGAGTGTGTACTTTATGTGGAAACTGGAAGGAGAAACTTAACCGACATTTCCTTCATAAAAATGACAGACGGAAATCTTTTATTTTATCTCCGTCATCCATGCCTCGGCTTAATGCCCAATGTCTACAGCACTGTCTTCGAGTATATTCAAATAAGATCCCTTTTTCTGTCATTTCATCCTCAAATTTCTTGGATGTTGTTTTCCACGAAAGAGAGAGAGAAAGAGAGAGAGAGAGAGAGAGAGAGAGAGAGAGAAGAAAAAGAAAAAGTACGGAGGGAAAAGTGTGCTTGGGAAATGAAATTTTTGTTGTGAGAGGAAAGGAAAATAAGATTGGGAGTTTAATGTGATTGGGCCTTTTTTTTTGGGGTGAGTGATAGTTTTGAGGGCGATCCTTTGGGCGAGAGGTGATTGAATGTGCGTTTAAGTTGGGGTGAATTTTGATTCATGATCCGAACGGACTTGTCTTCATTAAAAAGGTCGACAAGGGAGCGGGAGTCGAGCGGAAAAAACTAGTTTAATGCTCCACTCTCCTTCACTCCCATTCGCACATCCACTCCGGCCAAATTCCCTCCATCGTTATGACCTCCCTATATATAGTAGCTACCACTTTAGAACCACTACACACTGCAGGGTAATGGACGGAGGTGTAATGTAATGCAATTTGAGCCTGATGGGTGGACAAGTCAAGCTCCGGAGAAGGAGAAGTGTGTGTGTGTGTGTGTGTGTGTGTGTGTGTGTGTGTGTGTGTGTGTGTGTCTATGTCGAAACAGAGCTCCAAACGAGTACATTCGAGAAAAACCCTGTCTTGGAAGTTGATTTTAAAATTTGGCGGGAGATTTCATGTAGACATTTTTAAATGAACTCCACCATCTGAATCAAAACTTGAGCTGGAAAATTATGAAACAAAATATAACGCCGAGCCTTTTTTTTTTAAATTAATTTCAAACTGGGCAAATAAAATTTACCTGAGCGTCAAGCTATAAGCAATAACATCAACTCCAAACCAGAGCTTCATATCGAATTTAATGATTCTTCCACGGTCTGCCTTAACATTATTTTTCGAATTTAGAGAAGTAATTATATTTCTGCCCAATATTTATTGACGACCAAAACCAATGTATTTCGAAAGCTACTACAACTGAAATTATGTGTAAGAGTTTCTGAGCTCTGGCCTTCAAGACCCGTCCCTAAAACCAGGAAATCGCAGAATTGTGCTCGGAATAACGTCAACGGAAAGAGATCCGACCCGGATAGAGCACTGGTGTTTGTTGGATAGAGAGAGAGAGAGAGAGAGAGAGAGAGAGAGAGAGAAAGCCTTTGCAGAGTGTGAGAAGAAACAAGTCATTTTTTAGTGTGAGGATTGTGGTATTTTGTTGGACCTGAGGAGAAGATGCGATCATGGAATTGGGCACGGGGAGAAGAGCGGAGGATGGAGGAGATAAATTGGATTAGCCTGTCCTCTCAAGGAGACTGACTGTTCACAAGTGAGCTCGGATTTACTCCTGGTCCTTGAGGGAATCCCTCACCTCCTCCAAACCACAACAATCATGCAAAGTAAACCACCCCTCGGAGGGTATTCCCAACTTATTGCAAACGGATTTACACCTATTCCATCTCTCTCTCTCTCTCTCTCTCTCTCTCTCTGTCTCTCTCCGTGTCTGCTGTCTGTCGTCCGGGCTTCCCCAAACCGAATGTTGTCGTCTCACACAGCAGCCGGAGCCAAGTCCTCGGCCTCTTTTTCTCCGAGAGGGGAGCATCTGGACGTATGACGGTACTTACACGCGGGGGGACGGAGCGTTTATCGGGATATTGGGAAAGCATATCAGTCCATTGCTAATGCATGGGGCGAGATAAGACGGGCGGGAATGGGTGCCAGAGCGCACTCGGTCACTCTTAATGGTCGGGATGATGACTCTTGGACTGGGCTGCGGTGAGGCTTACGAGGGAGGTAATTTTGGTCCTTCGAGCCGGATACAGGTCGTTGGTCACACTCCAACCACCTATATCGCTCCCATCGCCTGGGCCATTTGAGGTGACCGAAGGAGTCTGAGTGTTGGCAGGCATGGACGGGAGCATCCATCCTCCCTCCTGTCATTTGAGGAAGTATTGGGAGATAGCGGGGACGGATGGTCAATAATGGTCACACTTTTATGAATTTCAGGGGATCACCATCATCATCCCCGCTGATTTATTCACGTCTTATGAGTAATGGCTCTCCGCTCCGGAGCTAACCTT
Source organism: Allacma fusca (assembly GCA_947179485.1). Taxonomy (NCBI): domain Eukaryota; kingdom Metazoa; phylum Arthropoda; class Collembola; order Symphypleona; family Sminthuridae; genus Allacma; species Allacma fusca. Next base: position 72,664,861 of record OX359246.1, on the reverse strand, counting down.
TTTTACATATGGACTCCCAAGTCATTTCCATCCTTTAAAGAAAGAAAAAAAATCATCCCTACTGCCCTTCAGTTTACTATTCTGGGAGCTGCGGCCGGAGGAAGCTTTTTGGCGGTAGAGGAACGGAACAGTTAACTGCAAATGTTACTCCGCTTCCTCATTTCATGCCCCCTCAACCTATTTTACATGCATTATCTTGTATCTCTCCCCAAAAACTCTTTTCATTCACTTCCAATGCACCGAACCGCATTCACCAACTCACGTCCCAAAGTCTTCCCTATCCTTAGTATTTTTTTTTCTGGCCGCTGCATGTGCAATAATAAAAAAAAAAAGACAAAACGCTCCATCAACGTTTGCTCCATAACGGCTTTTGTGAAGGGAAAACATTATGCTCTGTCCTGCCTTGAATAGTTTTACATATCGCCTTTCTGTCCAGGAGAAGTATCTGTACATAGGGTACCGTTCCTCATGGCTATGGAATAAAGAGCATATGCTAAGCATGGAGGCTTCTCGAAAAAATAATTTTTAAAGTTACTATTGTGTAGTATCCAATTCTGTGTCCGTCTCTCATATTTGTCCTCACAGTAATTCCAACCTGCTTGTACTGTAGGTATGAAGCTGAGGTCCTTTTGCTATGTCATAATTATTATAGTTGAATAATAATTTGTAAATAATTTACATACATGTCTACATATGCATTGAGACTTTGAGAGTGAGTACAGAGCAGAGGTCATTACTGAACTATGTAAACATTTCGTGGCAGTAAGGAGATCAGAGATAAAATTAGAAATTATTCCTGAACACCAACCACAACCCTTCCCCCGTGACTAATCCTCTTATGTAAGGGTTGATTATTGACAAGACACTTCTGGCTATAGATTTGTAAATTTCCTTTCAGGAGCATGAATAAAACCATTCAGGATTATTAGTAGAGTTAATGTAAAAGAGATTATGCAGCCAACGTGCAACACGCATTAATGGTGGGAAAATTTAATCGCTTGTAATGAAGTTCAGGGTTTGAAATTGCGAAACGTAATGAGTTGCAAACAATGTTGACAGATCTTCGGATACCTGCACATTTATATAATGCGGGCCAAAATGTAATTAGGTGGCGTCAAATTATTTTAGCAAAGGCATGCGAGGACAAATGATATTATTTTAATTAATTCGGGAAATTCAATCAAAATATGATTGATTTTTGGTGAGCTTTAACATTGAGCATGCACTGGGACAAGCCTTGATTTAGTGACATAATCCTTATTTTTAAAGTCACGATCCCTAAATTTGTTGAGCAGCAGGACAACATTTTCGAAAAAAAAACCTAGACCTGTTCTAAAAATTAAAAACCTGCTTTAATTTAGCCCCTTACAGGTTCGAATAGAATCCCTGGACAGCGCGTCCAGCAGAAGTCGGGCCCCTTGTCTATACAGTTCGACTGCAAAACTCCTCGCGGATTGGCGAATCAGTTTTTAGGGTCAAATTTTAAAAATTTTTAATTCAATTACAACAATTGGACAAGCACATTACACATTGGAGACCAGTGGAATGGCATTATGTACATATAGTGTCGTAAACTAATTTTTCCAAGCGTAGATACGTCTTTTGTATTGTCAAATGTGTTTTCAAGTTTCCAATTTTGGAGTTTGATTTAAAATTTGGCCCCATAAATGTAGCCGTCATGTCCAAGTTTGTTGGTGGATTTAAGTAACAGGATTGGTCACAATCATGATTTTCACCTTGGAAGACAAGGCTGACAAATATCTAGGGGACAGTTTTGATATATGTAATGCTCAATAGTCCTTTCTTCAGTTGAGGTTATTCTCTTGGCACTGTTTCTTGTCATGACCTTGTATTCTACAGAGCTACATACTTCGACATGATGAATTTTACTTGACACCGATTTTGTACCAAATGCTACACAAATCAAAATACTTCAGCTTGTCGGAAAGCTTAAAATCCTCAGTAAATCATGTTCAGATGTTCAATCGGAAATCGGAACCTACAATTAAATACATGTCCTCAACAACGGTCATACCAGCTGAATGTTTCTTCAGAAAGGAATATAAACATTTACGCTAGAGCTGAACACTTCTTCCGTTATACTGTTAGTGTAGTTTGAAAACAAAACATTCCTTTGATATTACAGTTCTGATTTTGCTTCACCCAAAGGAAAAGCATGAAATTATTTTAGCAGTCACCATAAATTTCGTCAATCTTCATTCCTGAACATTTACACCCAAGAATGATTTCCTTCCTTCCTCCTGAACAATGCCCTCCATTCCTGAACAGTTCAGGCAATCCTGAATGTCTGGCAACACTGGTAACTATGAAGCCAACAATCACCTGTGAAATAACCATTGCATGATTCACAATTGAGGAAGTACTTGTTCCTAAAATCCGACAAATTATCAAATTAAGGCCAAAATTTGAATAATTACACGAATAAATAAGGAAACCAACTTTGAAAGGAAGTAGGGCAGAGCAAGCTATCCTTGCCACTAGATCACATGGGAAAAATAATTCTTTCAAAACTACCTCTGGCTTCCAGTCCCATGAGTAATACTTGCATTCTGGGGTCAGCCAACCTGACGAATTTCCGAATCAATATTGACAATAGTCAGTTGGAGTGTAATTAGCAATCGACAAGCAATATCGTAAATGAATGAAGTCACTCAAAGGTTTGTAACATTCAGGGTAATACATTATGCACATGCAAAGTCATGAATAAAATTAATCCAAGTTTGCATTAGTAATGTATCTACCGTTCTAATTAGACTCAGGATTCCTGGGAATTCATGCCTGTACGAATTGCTCTAATACCTTATATTTGTATTGTGTACGCTAAACATAATAATTTGACGCATTGAAGAAAGATAACTTCTGTGGGGATTGACAAATACTATTGTCATCTGGAACAAGGTCCTTGCCTGCATAGTTTCTACTGTAATAAAATAATCCCATGAGAAGTGACTCTCGGACAAGTGCAATATCGTCCTTTGAATTTTTAATTTGAGGAAACTGTAAGTGGATACGAAGTAATAATAAAGCAATACATTAATTCCTGACACTTGCCCTGTGAAGACAGACTGAGAGAGAGAGAGAGAGAGAGTAAACAAGTCAAATGACGTGACTCGACCTGGAGGAAATCCGATCCCTACGACGTGATTATCAGGCACAACAATTTGTTCCAGTGTTTGGATGTTCTTGAGCCATTAAAAGTCCATGTTGACAATGTTCCATGGCTGATTTGCTCCGAGTCTTGAGCATGAGGAGAGATTTCAATATAAAATTATGGGAGCAATTAATGAATACAAGTGTACATTAAGGCCTTGGGAAGGATATTTATTACCCGTGGATTTTTACTCCCTATACATGTCATCCCACATCTTAATTACTCCTCTTGACTTGAGGACGTGTGAATACGCGAAGCATTGCAAGGAGATGATTGAGTCAGAGAGTCCCAAGGCTCACATTACATACAATAATTATATATAAATGTGTGTCCTCATTCGCTCATAAATTCTCAACTTTGTTTTTCATTCCTCAAACAAACACTCGGATGTATTTAATTATACACAAATAAATTTTCCGTCATGAGTTCCTAGCATGGTGCAAAAATATAAATATCCTACACACGTTGTATCTCTATCCTCCAGCTCCCTATCATAATCTAAATGTTCCTCTCATCATTTCCTATGCATCTCCCCCATGTATTAGTAATTATTTAGAATTTTTATTTTATAACGTACAGTCATCCCATATTATATCTCATTCCTTCAATTTACATATACATTACATCTTATAAATTACATCTATTCAAATATGTAGATACATACATTTAGAATCCTATAACCCAAAAAATCCCTTCCGCCCAAAAAAAATGTATTTTACAGAAATTTTTACCTTTTTCACTTCTTCGAATCCATTCAATTTCTTTTTTTTTTCAAACACAAATAAAATTGCAAGTCCCTCCGTTACTCATACTTTGTTTAGAGTGTATAAGGCACGGAGGGAAACACATTATGAGGGACCACAGACCCTAATGCAATGGAGACGTTTGGGAAAAATGCTACTGTTGTGATGAGAGAGGGAAGGACTAGGAAAATCACACTCCTCACCCACCTCATCTCATGTTCACTTGTCTCGACAGCATCAGCACTTTGACGAGGATTTTAGCCCACATTTTTACCCATTAACGTAACACTAGAGACTCATGAAAGGGAATCTGGGAGCATTAAAGGGGAATCGATACTCACCACACTCCACAAGTCCCATCAGCTCTTTTTTTTTTATTGTGGATAAGAATTTTGTGAGAATAAAATCAGGGAAATTATTAGGAGCCCAAAGGGAAAGGAGCAACAAAGTTTCAATATGGAAATGCAGTGTAAAAATAATGCAATGGGGTAGAGATTTTATGAGATTCCAAGGATCTGCTACAATTCTTACATCTTTAAAGCCGGGCTTCCTCAATGGGACTGAGCTTGTATCTGTGCAAAAGGGGGGCTTTGGGAGACTATATCTAAAAAAAATATGAAATTTCTTTGAAGAGGGAAGATTTGAAGGAGAGAGAGAGAGAGAGAAGATGCGAAAATGAGAGTAAATATCAAGTCGGCTGGTCCCGGGCCAAGTATTTATTTGGATGCGAAGAGTCGGAAATGGGAGGAACATATCCCCACTTCCTTTATGTCAAGTCGTAACCGAGTTATGTTTTTTCATCAGTCCATCTCCTCTCCGTCGAGAGCAGAACTGATCACATAACTCCCGTCGTACCAGAAGAGAAATGGGACTTTTCCAAGGGATGAGAGCCGCCTCAGTTTTGCGGAGGACCAGGAGGAGATCATCTTTTGATTTTATGTGGACAATTACCCGGCCCTGGCCCGTCGTCCTCTTTCCTTCCCTCAATCAAAACTCATTTAGGAGTAATAGAGTGCGGTGGTGGAGTATAAGGGACATATAGAGGGCTATATAGAGGCTCATCAGGACTACCGGACCGTCCCAACTCTTCCAAATCTCCAATGCTGAGGAGTCTCCAATAGATATGTACAGGCATGGATCCCTAATGTAGTCCAGAGCCCTCCCCCCATTCCTTTCTGCATAGAAAGTCAATATATTGGAAATCCACTGCAGTCATAAACTCTGGCTTTCCCTTCCAACCCCAAATGCACACACATACATATAGCATGAGGAACTATTCCAACTTCCTCTTCCATATACAAACTCCCCAACAAATCCAATTGCATTGTTTCATATACATAGTCCCTTTGTATACATATACGTAGATTTTTACAGTTCATAAATATATGGCTCTTTATATTATATGTAGTTATGTAGGGGTTTGTATATAGTGTCAATGTTTGCGTATGTAAATACATTGCTTATTACAATCTCTGAGTATATCCCGCACCATGCAGTGTAAGTACACATAAATAGCTCCAGTGGAATTCCACATTACTCTACGCTGCATACAAATCTCAATTGTATGTCCTGAGACTGCTGAATTCTTTTTTGTGGTTGGAAGGATTTCTGGAATGTATATGTCCGGGATATGTTTTCTGGTCGTGGAAATGTTCACATTTTTTCGTACACTCTTATATTCTCTGGATGTAGTGGAGAATTATAGATATAGTCTGCTAAGAGGCAGACTATACAATAGTATGGAAGGGGTTGGGGTCCAAAAAAAATATTAGGACAATTAGATTAATACACCCCATGTTCAAGGCACACTTTTGGGTTCCCCTGACTTCTTAATTGGTTTTAGGGAATTTAGGACAAGATCCCATCCATGGCCTTGATGTTGCTCCTTAGCTGAAGACATCATGTAGGTCTTTGCATTTTGTATGCAAGTGGGTGCAATATATTTACAAATGCAGCATATTTAATACGTACATATGTAATTACATGTGCAACACCTATGAATATATCCTAGAGAAGATAGTCCAGTGAGATCGTCCAGTAATAGCATATGATTTATATGTAACTGGAATCCTATACCTGACTATGTACACATGTCCTGCATGGTGTATGCTTAAAAGCTTGGAACATACTGGCGCATTATGTCTGTGCAGTACACTTGTCCTGTAAAAGAGCCTTAGTACAAAGGGAGGCTCTCAGGATAAGAATGGAGCGTCACTGTTTGTTCCAATTTTATTTTGACTGGAGATAAGAGCGCTGCGCTAGAAACATATGTGATCACAGGGGTGAGTGTATAGTGAGACTCTACTGTGTAGATGTAAAAGCTTCTAGCAAAAGCTCCTATATAGCTCTAAAGTCTATATCCTGTTTGGGTCTATGTATATAGTGAGCTGGGCTAATATGTACGTGTGAATATGTGTCCTGTGTTGCAAGCGTACATATAGATATGGATATGTGAGTGCTGGATTTAAATGAATGTAAATACATATACATAGGTACAGGAACGTTCAAGTTGTCTAGTCTATATTTACTGTAAATGTAAAAACGTAGGCTTGTATATTTACATATGTTGAAGCGTACGGTAGAGAAAGTCTGGATACTTCCATGCATATGGACTTGCCTACATACACATGTATCTACATATGTAGATATGTGCAGTTGTATTCAGCGAGCCCGACTTATTCACTCCCAGGGCATGTACATATCTATGTATGTTCTTATGCATTGAATTTGTATTTGGGTAAGCTATGATGTAGTATGTACACCCCATGTTTGAGGTTGGTAACAAAGATGCTACAGGATAGCCATAATTCATGTTTTTTCCTCATCCTGGCTTTTGCTGGACGATCTGTGTCTCCAGAATTTGATCGTTTTACTTTCCTCTCGTTCTTTTTCTCTCTCACAATTTCTCTCTCTCTCTCTCACTCTCTCTCTCTCTCCCTCACACAATTTCTCTCTCTCTCTCTCACTCTCTCTCTCTCTCCCTCACACAATTTCTCTCTCTCTCTCTCTCACTCTATATTTCTCTTCTTCGATCCCTCTCTCTCTGTAGAAGACTCAAGCTGGGACTTTTTTGGGACATTGGGCATGAGACCAATGGACCCGTTGTGGATGTTCAAAAGGAACTATGCCGGAGGAATTCCCTCACACAGTCAATATTGATGGAGATGAAAGAGTGGAGCTAATTGGCCATCCTCTCATTTGACCAGACACCAATGAATCGAAGTTGGAAGAAGTGTTTAGCTCTATTTAGACACCCAAACCTTATTTGTTAACATTGTGCTCGGAGTTGTAGGAATGACAAAGTCAATTGAGAGATCGTGGAGGGGGTGTGTAAACTCCAGGTTTGATTTTTCCCAATGGAGAGAGAGAGAGAGAGAACTCGATATTAGAGAGATGGGGAAAGAGGAAACAGAGAGAGAGAGATATAGAGAGAGATCCAGACAGACAGACAGACACAATATACACACTCCGAGTAAAAGAGAGAGAAAAAGAGAGAGAGAGAGAGAAAGGAGGGAGAAAGGACCAAGTGACCATGGAGCAGTTTGGAAGTTGGTTTTTGGAAACTAATTAAGTTGCAGCCAAGAGATTTGTCCCACTTAGATTTATTGAGATGGAGAATCCTCCTTCTTTTCCTTTTTTGGCCAGGACTCTCTTCTCCTCATCTCCTCACATTTATTCCGCTCCTCTCCATGACTGGGCTTCTCGCTCAAGAGTATTTTCCCTTCCTTCTGTATATTTTTCCCCAGTTCTCTCTCTCTCTCTCTCTCTCTCTCTCTCTCTCTCTCTCTCTCTCTGTGTACTATTTTCCCTCTCGATCGAGAGGAGCATCGACAGCCTCCATTCTTTATCTCCTTCTTCCTCATTTCCCTTTTCTGGCCGTCCGAAGTCAGGAGAGATAAGACTCTGCTTCCTTCCTTCTCTCCTTCCTCATCGCTTCCCACATCATCCCCAACCTATACAGTCTATATAGTCGCTCCTTTCATGTGGACCTCGGAGCAGCTGCCAAACTCTCTCTCTCCCTCTTTCTCTCTCTCTCCCTCTCTCTCTCTCCCTGTCCAAGTCTTTCACTCTCCCCTCCTCGCATCTCTATATTTCTCCAGTCCCTGACCCAGTATTCTAATTCCCAACAAATCACTCTCTCCCCCAACTCTCTGTAAACACCAAGTCATTCTCCTCAAGTTATCCTCGAAAACACACTTCCTCTTCCCTCAAATTCTTTGCAAAAACATTAGAATTCCTTTCAATTTTAAGCTGCATGGGTTATAGGCCAAGATCCTCCAAATCAAATGCACATGAGCGTCTCAAATTATAGGTAGAATACGGATGCAATTTATACGTATGAACAGAGGCAACATTCCAGGAATCCCCCAGCATATGAACCATTAAGGAGTCCAGTATTAAAAATCTTTTAGTACAAGTGTCACAATCCTTGAGGAAATGTACATATACATACTTGCTCTGGAAATGTGTGCGCAATCAGGCTCAGATCTGTACAGTATAGATCCGGGATATGCAGACATATGGTTTTAAATAAAAGAATGTACGTGTAGAAAGATAGAATGATACATTTATATAAATTTATTATTCAGTGGTTCCTCTAAATATGTAAGTTGGGGAACGACGGAGGAATGGGAAAGATTTGGTGGGGAGACCTGCTATCGGACGGGGCTGACAGGGCTTCTTGTTGTTTTGTTGTAGGATTTTGGGGAAAGGAGGGAAGTGGGCTGACTATGAATACTTCACACTACCCTTGACACGTTATATGGATAGACTGCGGGGAGGAACGGGAAAGGATTGAAAAGGATTCCATGGATGGGCTATGCGCTGGGAATACTAATGATGTCAGTTATTGATTCCTCCGGAGCCGAAATACCAAATTACCCGCATCCTCTACACCCTTCCTTCTCTCCAAAGGAATCCTCCACACACAAGGAACAACAACACACGTCAACAACTTCCGAGGAGCCCATTGCTATATACATAATGGGCCTTCTAGTACATAGGGATGCTTTCACCCTCCCCTCTCTCTCTCTCTGTCTCTCACTCTCACTCTCTCTCTCTCCTCTTGTCTTTTTCTCCTTCATCCTCTTCCTCATCTTCTTCTCCCGGGAATATCATCGGCCCGGATGGGGATCGCTGTATTTACCACAATCCTTCTTAACAAGCATTTAAGGACCTTACCTGGGCTGGGACCATCCCATATCCTCCTTCTGCACAAAGGGACATCATCTGCCCGCATCGTTTCTTTACCTCATCTGCATTCACACTTTGAGAATTACACATCATTTGCCCTTGTACAGTGTACTATCGCTATGAGTCCATCCCTAAGCGAGGATTAAAACTTATGCACTTGTATAATTACACACACTCACAAAATCAACCTCACAGCTTATACAGTATAGTACAAGGTTTTGAGGTTACGGGACTATTTAATCCTCAGAGTAATTCCAATTCAGAGTATTGCAAATCATAGGTGAATATTTAATAAATAAATAGAAATTACTCAGAGGATTTGTAGATCCTCTGGTTGTTTGCATTTGATTGGTGATAGCTACAATCACTAGGAAATGCATCACTGGGAAAAGTGTTGTGGACGATATAATGAGAGATTATTAAAGGTCATGGAACATCATATCCGACTCTAAATAGAGAGCATACAGTCCACTCTGGATTTGGAAAAGTCGTTCCTCATAACAGTTCTTGCTATTTAAAATCGGATTAATAATTTAAACTCATCTGTAAATTATTACAGGCCCTGCTGGGATTTATTTACCTCTTTTACTGCGGGAACACACACGTGACTATAGGAATGAGATCAGAATTTGTGCCTCGTTCCTGGACTGCCCTTACACAGAGCCAGGACTGTATGTATAATTACACATTGGAGTTTAAGTAGTAAAAGGACAGTGAGGGTGACAGCTGATTGTGAATAGGTAAGGGAAGTATCGCGGCGCCTCCGGCAATACTCGCTCCTGCATTCCGACAAAGATAAAAAAGATAATAGTGCATAACCTTTTGTGTATACGGGGAAACTCAGAGAAATTAAATTACTGACCGATTAGCATCCTAGCATTATATTTCCATTTGGGAAGATGACGTGTAATTACATATACCTAGAATATGGAGTATACAGTAAAGGAAATATAAAATGTTTCGAGTTATATAAAACAGTTGTTTGTTACTAGCGGAAAAGGGGTTTCAAGGCCTTTTGTGTTAAAAGTCTACGTTGATGTATACTATGAGATGTTTGGAGGAGCACAATAGCCCCCGGAACGTGTTGATGGAAGGGATGAAGGGAAAAAGGGGAAGAGAAATGGAGCTGAAGATTAACAAGTTATAATTCGCAAGGAATCTTGAATCTCTGCCAAATCATTGAATTGACAGGCTATGAGGAAGAGCGAGACGTGGGCTATGATTGAGAGAGAGATGAGAAAAGGAGAGAGAGAGAGAGAGAGAGAAAGAGAGAGAGAGAGGGAGAGGGAGAGGGAAAGAGAGAGAGACGGAGTGTGATGATGCCTTGGGAAGGATTGCGGAAGATTCGGACGTGAGGCATCACGTGGTTCCCTCCCGTCCCTTTTGTCTCGGACGTCAAGTGAACATTGTGCAATTGGGCTCTATGGATTGGTGATTCCCTTGGGAAGAGCCGCTTCTTTAGGTTTCCACGGGAAATCAAAGACTTTGGGCTCCAACCAGAGTAGTAGAGAAGTTGGGATTCTCAAATCCTCTCACCCCCTCCCTCTCCTTTCCCTTACGCAATCAAGTCCCGGAAAATGTTTTGAATTAAAAATAATTATTTAAAAAAAAAATCTTAGATGCATTAAATTTTGAAAGGGATTTAATTAAATTAATTTTTCTGACATGGGTAATTACATATAATGATGTATCTAATTACATAAAATGATGCAGAATTTGTAGTTGAGTTTTATAGGAGGAAATGATAAGGATATTATGAGGATTTATTTAATTACTGTTGGATAAAAAGCTGGGAATGGCCCGACAGGGAAGGAGATATTTGAAGGGACTTTGTACAACCACACTTAGGGCTAGAGCGAAGCTATACACATGAGGAGGATCCCGGACGAAAGGATGAGAAGATTGAAGTCTGGTCCTACTATATACCCCTTTGAAGAGGAACGTGGAAGACGGAGAAGAGGCCGTCAAGTGATTGTGAGATGGGTGAAGGAGATAGAGCAGACCTCAACAAGCGGAGCCGGAGTTTACTCGCGTCACATGATCCGTCCCTTCACTTCCTCCAACACTTCATCCGCCCAGACGTGCCTAATGAACTAATATGCTAATCATCCTCATCGTCATGAATCCCAGGAGAAATCCTCTCTCCCTCCTCAGAGGAGCCTCACCAGTAAACCTCTATGTGTCTCCCATATAATATCCCACACCACTTTTCCCCCTCACACACACACACACACACACACACACACACACACACACACACACACACACACACACACACACACACACACACACACACACATACACAATCCCCACTCAATTCTTCCGCTCTCATAGAGTCACTCTACACAGAGGGATTCCTTCAATATGGACCCATAGCCTATACCGTCCCCATATATAATAATAACATCCGTCACAGTTCAATTCCCTATCAATCCTCCACAAATAATTTATCTTCAAAGCATTATTACTCCTCTGAATTTCCCCATCTTATTTTGTTTTTACTATCCTATTATATTTATTTATTTATCTGCGGGCGGGTCGTAAAGCTGGGAACATTCCCTATGTAGTGAGGACACCAGCTCCTGGAATTACACCCTCATTGAAATTGGCCATGGATTGTATGCACATTCTATAGATTAGTCCCTGCTCAAGAGCTTTTCAAGAATAGCTCCCTCAAAAAATATTCTTACTCCTGAAGGAATTATTAGACATGGTCTTTGTTAAGGTTTGTTATGTCCGGAGCATCCCTGTCTTTTAATTTATGTGTTGGACACATGTTCAGGAAATTGCCCGGTGTTTACTTAAAGTTTAAGTTCTGTGGTTTACCATGATTTAATTTAAGAGTAATTAATTAATAATAATATAATTATAATCCAAGCAACAGTAATGATAGTAATAGTATCTGTAGCAATATATATGTGTAAAAAAGCATTCCTTACAGGGCCTATAAGCTCTTTTGTACATGAAATGTTGTCTTATTCACAAGGGCTTTTAGAAACACTTTGGTCATTCCTAGAGGTAATTATTAGAGCCAGAAGAACATTGTTAGAGAAAAATAGGGATTATTTGCTGAAGTCACAACCGATATCATATTTAACTGTCAGGCATAGATACAAGTATAGGCTCCTAAGGTTATCGGTAACTTGAGAGACTGCATGTGCTGAAGCCTCACATTTTAAGTCTGATGGCTGGCACAAATAATAAAATGTATCAATTTACCCGACATTTTTTTTTATGTTGTGCCTACAACAACTACAGATCCTGTAGACTGTCAACAACATTGGACTTTACAATGTACACCCTTGCTGTGATTGTAAAGGACCCCTTGTAGGGGGAAGCATTTCCTTACTAAAGTATAAGGACCCTAAATTCTGGGACATTTAGAAACAGTTTAGAAATCTTACCTCTACAGTAGTTTAAATAATTATTTTGAATGAAGTTCTTAAGGAATTGGAGCAGTTATGGTAAATACGCCAGGCCTCATCAGATGTTGTAACCTCGAGGTTGCACATCCTTGGGGAATGAAGATTCAGGAAGACATGGACATATGAGTTTAGCATAATGTGTGTGTGTATGTGTGATTGTAGAGACAGTGGTTAAAAGTAATTTTATGAATGAACATCAATCGCTGGAATAATTAAAATATGGAGATGTTCCATACAAGAATCCCTGGCTGATGACAGGCTTGTGTTAATGCTCCAGGATATACAGGGATGAAATATCTATATATTTGATTTGATTTGATTTATTGTCAGTAATGCATACGTAACACTAGCACTGTATTCACCTGGAGTTAACCTGTGAAGTGATTAGTGTTGAAGGTAGCCGACATGTAATTACAATATTTAGAGAAAGATTAACAATGTAGAGATTAATGATTAAATCACGTAGCTTAGGTTTAGTTTGTTATATTCAGTATCATCAAGTACATTAAGCTGCCTTATTAAAAACGTGACATTAGAATTATAATACCTGTCACGTTTACATAATAATACATAAATATGGTTACCACTTCTAGTTTTATTATAATTTGAGAATTTCAATTTTAGTATGCTGACACACATTTATTATTAAGGCGACTTAATATTGGTTGGAGTTTTAAATTCCTTGAGTGTTTTCAAATAGTTGGATCGTTGTGTTTGTAGCGATGATTGATGGGAAACAATATTTGTAAATATGGAGCTGGTGGCTGTCATGATTATGGTGTCTGGTAGATTCTTGGTTTGGTGATTGATTTACCGGTGAGGCTCACAGATTAATGATTCCGTGTAGTTTGGAGTTTCAGGTGTTCTGCTCCGTCTCTTGGTCGATTTGTTTCATTTACTACCCGATCTGCATCGCTTCTTGACGCTTCTTCTGTTTATACCTCGAAATAAATATTGACATCTTTTGAGAGAGATGTATTCATTTATGATTTAATGGATAATGTGCGGTACTTCAGACATAGTTTTAATGATATATGATTGAAACGAAAAATTTTGCCTTGATTGATAGCTTATGAGAAGAGTTATCATTAAGGCATGAGAGAGATTTGCTTAGGAAGTGTCCTTTCAAATCTCTTCTCGTAAGCTTTGCTCCAATGTTGACGAATGCTCCGGTCTATTTCTTCAAGGATCGGTTGCTTCAGCCACGTTGCACGCACTTTACTTATGTGTAGGTACATATACGCACACTAACGGGTTAAAAGTTCTAAGTTCCTATTGTAAGTTTACCGAATAATTTGCTACATTGTTTGATTAAAATTACTTACAGGGCACATACGGGACACTACGGATGATTTTAATTGATTTGAAACTGCGTTAATGTGCAGTATTTAAGTAATTTTGCTGATTTGTTTGAGCATCGCATCAACGGCAGACATAGTCGCCGGACGCGCGCGCGGGAATGAAATATATAATTATTTGTATGTAGATATGTAATTCCATGCGTGAGATATGGACCCATAAATAATTAAATGTACAAAGTATTTACGTAATTATATGGACGTATTTAATTTAATGGCATATGCATTGAGTCTGTGCATATACATACAGTGTGTGTGTGTGTATGTGTAAACGTTCATGGAAAGAGCTCTCGAGAGTGTATTGAGAATTAACGGCATGGAAAATGTTTTGGGTGAAATAGGACTCGCATGGAAATGATGTGAGGAGAGATGAGAGGAGGATAATTCGATGCAGTTGAGGGCAGATAAGAGGTCAAAGTGTGGAGATAAAACGTTGGGAGCAAGTTGCAGTTGGAGATTGTCATAGTTTTCCTTGTGCAATTTTATGACACATATGTATCTATTTATCTATAGATAGATATACAACTCCATCCCCTGCCTTGTTTTAAGTATCTATCTATCTCTGGAAAGGATATTTACTCATATATTGGATTCAATACAATTATTGTCCCATTAGTATCTACATTTTCGCACATATGTGGAGGCTCCCTCTAAACTTTCCCTCGTCCCTGCCTCCTTCCTCTTTGTATAGAACAATATTTACATTAAATCAACAACTCAATTCCCCCAATTTCTAGCTAATTTTCTACCAAATTTATTCAAATTTACCGCTTCCAATGATTTAAAACATGAAGGGATATTTTAACCCTCAAACCCCCAAATCTGGAATTGTTTTTACCCAAATGCTCTTCCCAATTTCGAGTCATAATTCTCCAAATATTTCCCTAAAAAAATGTAACATTCCAAATTTTGAGAATTTGTTTTGCAAAAACAAAAGAAACAAATTTCCCCAAAAAATATTTTCCGATGGAAAAAATTTGAATTTGAATTCTTTCAATATCTTTGATTTTCCTCATCGTTACGGAATTACTCTCCGACCCCAAATATTAATCCGGGTGATTGAATCAATATTGAAGGACTTTTAAGAAAATTGCATATATTTTTAAAAACTATTTAAGGATAACTTTAAATAAATTTTATAGTTTCCCATTTGAGGGGAGACCATTTGTGACCCATCCTGTAAATTCACACGCAAGGACTATGGACGTAAACGTAGATTGTACAAACCCCGTACTCCACTTGCTATGTATTTCCCCTCAATGGAAATAAACAACACTACAGAATCACACTTCCAGGAAGGTCCCCCTCCCGTATGCATATAAAACCTGAGTGAGTGAGCCCAACTTCAGAAATGAATCATTATATGTAATAATTATATATTGCCTGTGTGAGTAATAAAAATAAATTGTATCGCTCCTGCTCCGTCCCTCATGCTGAAATAAGGAGAGTTTCTGTGTCCACGTAATACATTGTACGGAGCATCAAGTGACACATTAGCATAAAGACTTTGTTCCAACTAAAAACCACATAATTACTAACCCACACTACTTCGGACCCTCTCTCATCCACCAGAACCTGCCTCCTACAGAGATGTTAAATTCTAGGGGAAATATTCCCAATTTTAAAAAATTCCCTATTATTCCCCTATTAAAGAACCTACATGCCTAAAATGTCATTTCCCATCATTTCCAGGGGGTGCTTTTAAAAAGGCCGTTGACTGTACTTCCTTGGTTATAAAAAAAAATATGGAGGGTTTTGCGATAGATACAATGTGTGATAGAGAAACACTCGAGAGGCTCCCAATGGGTCGGGATCCTGCGTGCACCTCCGTCAGTCCATTTCACTAAAAAAAAAAATCTAGATATTTAATTTTCCGCATCTCTTTTCCTCCTTGATGTTTGTCCCTTGATGTCATTCTTATCGGGGCTGATGATTTTATGAGCAATCGGAATCAGCTGATGCTTGAACCTTATCGGAGTAGTGTTCATTGACAATGTTCCATTTATAATTAGTATATATGTGTGTAGATAAATATTATGAGGAGAAACTATGTATGTATATAATTACTACCTCATACATATGTAATTACATACATCCTCCTTAATGTATGAAAATACACGGAGGATTTAAAATATTTTTTCCCCTCAATGTCATACATAATTTCACGTGTTGTTTCAATTCCTCTTAATCTATACTTTTCCTACTACAGTCATTTCCTACATGTGTATCGACCTTCCTTATCTCCCATGTCATGCACTGAGGCAGTAGGCATATGGTTAGATATCTATACGTTATATTTATTTAATTAATTTTTATTTATATGTAGATATACAATTACACACGCATAGTCCCATTTAAACTAGGAGTAGGTACTCCCAGGTTGGATGGAACACACGTAGGTACTGGGATGTACTAATCTCCCTGTCACTTTTCCCATACATTCCCAATTTTAACTCAGGAAGTTCGAAAGTGCAGGAGTTGGAGAAGGTCAGAACTTCTGAGGTTTGGACTTAGCAACGGGAAATCCAATGGCTCTTTTGCAAATAATAATTATTAAATACTTCATCCTGGGAATATTTTTTACAGGTCAAGGGAATTTTTTTGAAATTCGGGTGACTGTCCTTATGACATTCAAATTGTTCATGCTTAAGCTATAGGGAGGATTTTTATAAGACTTAAGTCCATGTGAACCCCTGAAGTCGTTGAAGGTAAAGTTGTTGAAGGTAAACTCGTTGGAGAGAGAGATCCTTGTCTCTTCCATCCCAATACATTGAAAATCATTGACACGACCTTCCTTACATCCCCATCCTTGTAAAATTGATTTATGAAAGTACATATAGAATTCTTACATATGTAGATACATACATATGCATGCTTCCCACATAGACCTAAAAAAGCGTGTCTCTTTTTTTTTCCCGTCGCACCTTGCCCCAGGCGTAGTAGAGATCCTTGGCCAGTGTGAGCTTAAAGCCGGAGAAGTTGGCTGTCGGACGGAAGAACACGTAGTCTGGAGTTTTCCATGGGGGAAACTCCTCATGATTTTCCCTTTTCTTTTCTTCTTTTTTTTTACCCTCACGCCTCACTTCTCCCATCAATTTCAACGTTTCACAGCCAAACTTTCTCTTTCTTCAAAAGTCTTCCTACTACTACCATTCCCCAACATATACATACATAGTTTCTCCTCACATGTGTATGGACCCGCTCAATATTATTTTTTCTCCGTACACATAGATATACATACCTATATCCATATGTACACTACCCTAAACTAACAATGCCTATATAGATATTACATGAACATATACAGATACACGGAAAGACAGGATACTTTCCCTATAACCATAGCCCAGAGTTGTTGTTTCTACAAGGAGCTGTTATCTATAAAAATTAGGTTTAGAATCCCATGCTATTTTTTTGGCAATGCTCAAAAAAAATGTATTTTAATAGTGCTGAGTATCTCAGACGAATTTAACTCCCCTGAGGGATACCTTCCTATACGGAGAGTGTATCTATATTGAAGGAGATGTTTTGGGGGGAAAGCATATCTTGTGAGAAAAATTGAGAGGGCAAAATGGGATCATCTAATTCCTTTCAAAAGTATTAGCCATTCCATGGCCTTTGTCAAGTTCAAGTCCGAGAGGTGTTCATAAAAATATTTCTTCTCTTCTTTATATATATATATATAGATATGTAGATATATAGCCAGCCCTCAATTGGAGGAGTTAGGGATGAGAGGGGGTGAGGGGGAATAAAAGAGTCAGGTCTGGAGTTAAGATTATATGTTGGAGAGCGGGAAATTTTTAAATTGAATTCAAGATCCCTTCTGCTGATTGCCCATTGAAATTTGAGGTTTTTGATGAGTGACTTGGGATTGATGAGCGGGTCGTTTTAGACTGAGAGAGAGAGAGTGAGAGAGAGCGGCTTTAGAAGAGAAAATACGAGTTTCCTATAAAGCGTTAACTACCTCATTGGAATTGAGATAATGGAGGGAATGAGAGAGCTAATGACTTTCATGGGCTTCCTTTTCTGGACTCCTGGAATGAGGAGAGGAGGAAAAAGAGAGAGAGAGAGGGAAGAGTGAGTGAGAGAGAGAGAGAGAGAAAATAGAGAAAAGGGGATTATACGCACGAGGAAGGGCAAGGAGCGATAAGTTTGTGAGAACAGCTGATTCCGCATTAAAAAGCAACTGAATGGATGGAAAGAGGGAAGGTTTTGCCAGAGTAAAAACATTCACTGCGGAAAATATTCCTGCATTTTTGCACAATCCCCCCTTTTTTTTATGTATCACAACAAAACAAGTGTTTTTCTCATGCATCCCAAGAGTAACGTGTGTGTGTGGTTGTGTGTGTTCTGGAACACAAGCTCAGATTTTCATTCACAACTCCAACCTCTGGTCTTTAATTCATATTGAGTCATATATATAGATAGATATTCCCAGCATTCATAAACCTTTCCTTATCTCACTCCTTGTCCCACATCTCCTCTATCCTTAAACATATGAGTACATAATTACTTCAAGTAATTACACTCTTCCCATAAAATCTTCCCTGAATTCCCTCAAAAATTCCCTGTCACTTAAGTTTCCGTAATAATTACAGGGAGAAAAAAAAATGTACAGATCATTTGTACAGATTTTTCTAATTAACTCCTTTATACAGAAGCTCAACTCTTAGGAATTAATCTGCTGAGGAGCTCCTGTAAGGAAACAGAAGTTGAAATTCCTTATAAGGGTGTAATTATACTTTTACACGGTCGAGTTCATACAGATTAATGAATTTGTCTCACTTCTCCCCATAAAATCTCCTTTGGGAATGGGACGCTCAATATCCAAATGCTATTAACTCTCCCTCCCAAGCGACTCTTTTACTCCAAAACAGGAGATACTTCCCTTTGACGTAGTAGTAATAAATTCCCCTGAAATTGTCTCTTCCCTTGTAATTTCTTTTTTTTTTTTTATACAAGGGTGATTGCTCTGACAGGAAGACAAATTTGTGGGGAAAATATTAGATAATTATTGTATACTCGTCAAAATAATTATTATTGAGTGTTCACTTTGCGTTTGGCGTCCGTCCGAGAAAACACTGAGTAAGCATTTTTTTTTTTTTTGAAGTAGATACTTACCTTGTAATCAGGTTCGGTAAAAAGAATTATTATCGGTCAGAAATTATGCGATGCTGTTTTGTTGTGATAGGATCCTCTGATTTTGTTTTGTCCCCCGCTGGGGTTAAAATATTTACATTGCTTTCAAGGAATAATTATTATAGTCTCTGAGGTTCAATGACAACGTGAGATTATATGATTAGGACACTTTGGGCTATGATCACATAATTAGTATCTAAATAATTACAAGACTAATGCACACACATGGAATTGTATAATAATTATACCTTCCTGACAGGAGATATTTTTTCTGCTGACTCATCTCATCAGGGGTCCCCTGAACCCCCTTTTACTTGGGAATTAAATGTAAACAAAAACCTGTGACAATCCTTTATATTTCCAGGGGTTCAAGTAGTATCTATCTATAGATAATTACTTGCTGTAGTAAATTTTAAATGCAATGGTAATTAAACGACAGGATTAAAGTAATTATGCTGAGAATTTTTAGGGAAAAAATGTGAAGCTTCTATGATGATCCAGCGGATGGTAATAAAATGTTATTTTTGGGAAATCCCTGTCAAAAAACATTCCTTCGGAGTGAAAAGGACTCCGTTTAATAAAGTTGGATCGTATAGATTTGACAAATGTGGGGAGGGATATGGTTGAGGAGAGAGAGAGAGAGGGTTCCATACAGTAGTGGCTGCCACCTGGAATGAGTGTCCTCAGGAGCAATGTATGAGCAAGTCTCGGAGGGATTCTGTTCATAGAGCTGAAATATACAAGAGTGAGTGTTGGGTCTCGGGGAAATGCGTTAGCGGAAATGAAATTAGAGGGAATGGCTGGTGTGGATGGGAGTCCATGTGGTCAGGATTTGTCTTTTTTTTTCTCTCTCTCTCTCTCTTTCCCTCAGTCCGTCTCCTCCCGCCAATGCTACCACACCATCTGTATGCACGTCCGGAGTCGGTCTCTCGTTGGTCACTGGAGCTGCATACAAATCGGCTGGACTTTGGGAGAGTCGGAGAGAGTAAAAGAGAGAGAGAGAAAGTGAGAGAGCGGGCCGAGACGGAGGGAAAGGAGAGCGACAATTGAAGCAAATGTCCAGCCAAATAAGTTGTGACATTCCGATAAAATCAAATTACATCAACTGACCACAAGAACAAATCCAATTCAATGTGAGACAATGTCATCTCTCCCGTCCCGTCCAGTCCATTATCCGAACACGTCTCTGTCTTCCTCCCGGAAAAAAAAAAACCCTCCCCACCCAATAAAAATACACTACTCGCTCCTTTCCCTCCTCTCATTTCCAAAACTGTGGGATCCACTCCATCAATTTTTTTTTCTTCTTCCTTCTTCTTATCTCAACTTCAAAAACACATCCTTGAATTTTGTCCCTCCTTTTTGTATAAATTAAATTTTTTTAGATTTCACTTTGGAATTATGTCTGGATCCGGACTCACGAGCTGACCTACACTTTTACGTCCGGGAAAAATTGCCCAATATCAATATGAGTGCGTATCTTCAATTAAGGCATAAATAGATATGTAGGTACATGTGGGGGTGTCCTCCTACACAAATGACAATGTTATGACATGAGAAGCCCCTCAATCTCCCGCATATGTTGACATAAGCGGATTTGACTCCGGCCCATGCTAATCCTCATGTACAGAGATTGCCTGTGTACAGGCAGCACTCCCAACGTAATGTATACACATCCCTCCATGAATATTTATGTGGAACTATTCTGTTACTATAATAATGTATATAATTACGTAATATTTACTGGAGCAAAGTTGAGTGCTCGGATCCATAATTATTATTTATCTGCAGAAACAACTTACACTTTGTCCACACAAACAGGACAGTACACAGGGAAATCCATTGTAAATAGATACAATAATACTTCTGCAATGAAATGCATTAAGAGTGTATATATATCATGTGCTGCAGAGTTATTATCGTGAGTTGTGTGCTATTATTTGAACGGGAGTTTTGTATATGTATGTATCTACATACATATTATGAGAACTCTTCCCCGTGGTAGATAAGATCCTTGGAGCACTGGGCCAGTGCAGTAGATAAATATTCATATGTAATTTTATTACAGTTGTAAATACAGTGGACCTTATAGGTTCCCAACACCTCATATGATGTCAATAGTCCGTTAATGCATGACCATATAATTATATATGATAGAGGCTCCTGGATGCAGATGGGATTGAAGAAAGAATAAGTGAGTGCTTCTAGTAATTACATAAAAGGCTGTATATATTTTTTTAACACTATGTACATTATTTATTCCTTAATTCCCTTCCATTCGCTCCCACAATATTGCAGACTTGTGTTAGTTTTTTCCTATAATAATAATAATTATTATAAGTATGTATGTATGTACATTTCATATATAGTGTCCGATATCGGAAGAATTGAACGCTTGGATCTGGTTAATCTCACCAATTGACAATGTATGATGAGCTAAATAGATTTGTGTCTATGTAATTATGTAGATAATATAGAAGTATAATACATCTTAAGGAAAGAGAAATTAGTTACAAGTTCCCCCAGCTCTAATTGTGTGCCTCTCTGTCTGTCTGTCTTGGGTTGTACATGTAATAATTATATAATTAAAATTAATCATATTTTTTTATAATTATTATAGATAGTGTATATCTATATATCATGGAGTAAAAATAAAATGAAGATTTGGAGAATAACAGTGTAGCTTTTAGGATTATTATAATTTTAGAATAATAATAATTATAGTAGATAGAATTCCATTAGCCTAATCAGGGCCTTCCCTTGATTTTTTTTTTCTTAGGGAGGACCAGACTGTATTTATTTATTTATAGTACGAGTCCTCTCTTTTTATTTTGGGGTGGGGGTGGGGGGTTAATAAAGGGAAGGGGATCCTGGGTGAGGGGGGGGGGGAGGGAGGAAATAGTAGAGTTAGTAAGTGTAATTTTTCTGTACCATATTGAGCGTCTGTTAAAATAACTTTAGATTTTTTTTCTTTCTTCTGGAGAGATGATGGATGAATCTCCTTAAAAAAAAGGATCTCCTCTCAAGTCCCGTTCTTCATCGATAGAATGTTGAAGGAGTTGGTGAAGTGACGGATGGCCACTCCACTTCTTAGCCGTCAGTAGTAGTGTTCGGGGGAGTTGGGATTTGAGCCGGAGGGGCCGGAGGAGGCGGAGGAGGACTGACCTGACCCATCTCCTCCCCCAGTGCTTCCTCCACCTCCACCTCGACTGGCTAGCATGAGGCCCGGTCCGGGCAGGGGCCCTCCTTCACCTGCAAATCAATATAAACTTGGGCTCTCAAGTAGTGTCCTTGCAACAGCTTGGTTGGGTCCTCCCTATCTTATCTATTTTTTGTGTATTAGCTATAATAAATTATATGTATAATTATACATATGAGTTCAATTATTCATGTGTTCCTGGTCAGACGTTATCATTTCTATGGAAAATAATTATTACAAAATTTCCTTCTCAGAGGGGAACATTCCCTGGGAGAGGCCCCTCCATTAATTGTTTATAGGTCAATGTAATTCTTCCGGGTTTTATTCCAATTCCCTTAAAATTATTTACAGGGGAGAATTATTGAAGGCTAGGCTTTCTTTACGACTGTCTAAATTTCTGAAGGATTTATAGATATCTACTCAAAAATCACACTGGAAATTTACATAGGAATTACTATTTAAATGAGATTTTAATATCGGCAGAGCTATAGCGAAGAGAAATGATTCCAGGGTTGGGACCCCTCGAGAAATAATTAATTTTGAGGTGTGAATCCCACAATAGGGCTATAAGTAACTGCATAGAAATGAGTAGGGCTGATAAGGAGCGCTTGACTTGTAATTACAATGCAATGTACATGTGGTAAACCTTCTGATGTTGAGTGAAAATATGAAGGATTGTTAGTCCCTATAAATTGGAATAAAATGGACTATTGTTGGGGTTTCCTCAAAATACAAAATTGTCGTTTTAAATAAAGGCGACATTTCTTCCCTCAAAAATTAAGGGTGTCATTGGGAAGGCGAAGGTTGGGTTGAAAGTAATTAATTAATTATTACAAAAATCTGAAATTTACATTGAAGGGGAAGCTTACCAAAATTTAAAAACTTACAATTAGCCTATCTAATGATTAGATTAAAATACAAAATCTGGGGCGGAAAAAGAATTCAGCAGAGACAGAGAGAGAGAGAGCCCTTTATAAAAAGTGAGGTTCTCAAAGGAAAACTGGGAGCTTGGGAAAATTCAGAGCGTAATAATTACATTTATTTCAAAGCCACTGGAACTATAGCTTTTCCTTTTTATACACACAGATGATTCCCTACACAATGCAAATATGTAATTTGATGTATGTCCTGTCAAATAAATAGTAGAAAGAGAAAAGAGAGCTATGCTTTTAAGAAAGGGCTTTCCGTAAAATATTTGTATTGGCTTAATTTATTTTTTTCTGGAAGGAATTATTTATTCTATTGCTTTTGCAATAGCATGAATATGTAATTATGTATATAGCAATGCATTGAAAATATGTCTATAATTTCAAATCACGTCAAGCATACAAACCAATCTAAAAATTGCACTATAATTTTTGTTTTTTTTTTCTGTGTGGAGGAAATATGTAATTATATCCTAACAATTTATACCGGGATTTAGTTATTACGATTATAGACGAACTGATATTACTAGAACCATATATCTTCCAATAGAATACTTTTATAAGTTTGTAAATAATTATTGTAGGGTGGTTTTTTTTTTTGTATTTTAAAAAATGGGGCTCTCAATATAAAGAGATAGATTGTAAAAGAGCTAATTGTGAGGGGAATGACGGAAGGAATTACCTGGAGGAGGACCAGAGCTCTGAGGATTTTGACCATTGACGTGCCCGCCATTATTGGGGTTGTTATTAATATTGACGAAGTTGGGGTTGTTGTTGTTGTTGTTGTTGTTGGGAGGGAAGGAGCGTCGGATGGCATCAAACTTATTCTTGAAGATGTCCCTCTCCTGCATGATCCGGTGCAACTCATTCTTGGTCTTCTGAAGCTCATTCTGGAGTCGACGATTCTGATCCTCGAGTTGGTTCCTCTGCTGGAGTCTCTTCGTCCGACAGTTTTGAGCATAGCCTCGGTTCTTGAGCGTCCTTCTCTTCTGCTTCAGCCGTACCACAACCTCCCGGGGTTTCCCATGGAGTCTCTTGTTCAGCTCCCTCACGGGCAGCTGGATCAGTTCCTCATCATGGATGTCCATCTCATGACCACCCATGCCCGTGTCCCGGGAGTCAATGCTCTGACTCCGACTGCTACATCTCATCTGGGCTTGCTGGGGGGACTCCATCCCCATGGAATGGGGATGATGGTACTCGTGCTTCGTCCTCAGCCAGAGAGGCTCCATGTCTGTGCATTGGGTCAGGTCAATGGGCTCTTGGTACCTGTGAGGGATGTTCCCTGTGGGGGACCAGATGATCATGTCCTCCGAAGCGAGCATGGCAGCATGGTTCCGTGGGCCATCATGTTCCATGAGGGGGGTGTGGGGGGTGTGGGCCTGGGAAATTATTGGGGGCACTACGGCATAGCCGGGTGAGCCGGGCATAGCACCTTGGGAGGGGGAGGACTCCTCCGGGGTGGGGGGAGGGCTCTCCGGACTCATCCCCATGCTTTTGGAGGCACGGGGTGGGAGAGAGCCGGAGGAGTAGAGCATCGTCATGGACGGGGAGTGGTGATGGTGGGGGGGAGGGGGGTGGTTCCCTCCCGGCGGCCCTATCGTCTCCGTGAGGACATGACCCGGATGCTGATGACCATTGAGGAGATGAGGTACGGCATTGGGACTCCCAATATTTAGTGTGGTCACGTTAGGATGCGGAGGTGGGGGATGAACCAAATGTGGGGGTAATACCCGGATCCGATTATCCGGGCGGTTGGGGTCCTCAATCAGTCCGAAATCAAACTCCTCCACGTAGTCCTCAGCCAGGGGTCCTTCATTCGTCGTCTCCATCCCAGTGATGATTGCCCTTTGATACCTCGTCATGAGCACCATTCTAACAAAATTGTCTTCACTCTCGCAAGAGTCTTTTAGTCTCTAAAAAATAATTATTATAGTCTCTAAAAAATCCGTCTCATACAGAGATTCCCTTCAACTCTCGGATTTTTTTTTTTTCAGAAACTTAACCCCTGGCACTCCAGTCAATGTCAGGGGGAATGGGACAAAAAGAACTTCACTGCTGTGTCCATCTGCACAAGGAAATTTTATTTCAGGAGGCCCTTGAAACTCCGGGAAAGGCGTCGTCACCTTAGAAGAAAAAAAAAATATCTTCCCTTGACAATGTCGAGAGCTCCAAGTTTTTATCAGATGATTCTCCTCAGATGATTGATCTCAGAAACTTCCGAAACCTTGTAAAACTCCAAGATTAGCGTAACCTCAGAAAATTCACTTGCTCAATAGCGCTGGGATGTAAACTTGGTCTAATATTTGTGGGACAACTTGATAGGATCTCCAAAGAGATACTCCAGACTTTTGAGACCAGTAGAGACTACCAGAGTGGAACTTTCCTCACCGACGGTCAGGCTGGAATTAAACTTGGGCTGGTGTTTTGAAGTGGTAATAAGTAAGCTGTAATAATTATTGTTGTAGTAGTAGTAGTAATATGTGTTATTGGCAAAACAGGGAGCGAACTCTTCCCGCTGTCAAAATCCTCTCTCACTGAGGTGGTTTCAATACACGTTTGCTCAAGACACAGGAGCTAGTTGAGAGGGTGACTGTTTTTAGGGAGAGGTAGGGATAGTGTTATAGTTGTAGCTCTGGTTGATCAGGATACGGAGACCTGTGTGGATGGTGTGTGTGTGGACGGAGGAGGAAAGTGTGCCTCAATTTAAAGGGAGAGATTTGAGTGAGAGAGAGAGAGAGAGAGAGTGAGTTGGAGTTGGGTTGTTGTTGGGATAGGGAGTGGGAGAGTGGTTGGGGAGGCGGGAGGACGTCGGTGCGAGTCCGCCCTCAACTCCCGGGTTCTTTTGGGAGATTGGGAGTGAGCTCCTTCTCTGTACCTTGACTCTTCCACGCACTCCACACCTCCTGAGCAGCCCAGGCCTTCGCAATAAACACTCCTCGCAGGCTCGTTAATATTCAGGGCTCAGGATAGGACAATTACCCTTCCCTCTTCCCACCACCCAACTCTCTCCAAATGAAATTAGTATTACCTCCGTATAGAACTGCTCCGAACAACACCTTCTATCAATTTCCCATCCACAATTTCCTTATAACTCGAAATAATTATGTATCTCCTTCTCCCAAAATTTGGTCCACACAGCCTGGACCCTACAAGACCTTCCTTCAGGATCCAAAGCTCCAGAAGTCCTCCGTCTAATTATAATTACGTATAATTACTCCCCCAGAACTATTCCCACCAGAAGTCTTCCTTCAATCCCGGACTCCCAGATATTCGGATTTTTCTTCAGGAACCACGAACCGTACAAAGTACAGATTATATGTACATGCACTAGAAGGTTTTTCTCGGGAACAAAAATGTAATTACCAGAAGCTTATTTCATTCCTGGGAATGAATGCTTTATAGAGGGATTCCCTATTGGAGTTTTTCAAAAGTCTACAAAAGTTTTTCTCTATAGGGCGCGAAGGTCCAGTAGAAGCCTCCTTCCCTTAGTAGGACTCAAAATTACTATAAATTTTCTTGATCCCGATTGGTAAACCTTCCTTGGAAATTGGAGTGCAAGCTGCAGCCGGAGTTGCAAGGAAGGAGAAGTGCATCCAGTGAGTTGGTGAACAGAGCGGAGTTGGAGCTATAGGATTTCCAAGCTGATAAAATCCTATTAGAGGCACATGGTGGGGGGGGGGGAAATAGCATGCTAAAATGCAGTGACAAGTATCGTTTACATATGTTATATCATCTGGGGCTTTGTAAGAGCTGTTGCAATAGGATGGAGAAGTGATACAATGTATGGACTCAATGGTAGAGTATTATATGTGCTTGATTAGATTAGGACTTGGTCATGGTACAGTAGGTGTGAGATGTGACGGAGCTCCAATCAGTTATTTCAAATAGTTTTCGTAGGAATTATACCAATTTTATAGAGAGAGGGGGATTTTTTTTTTTTTGAAGGGGTCCGGATGAGCCAAGCCCGACTGTCCCATGGATTGTGGGATGAGCTTGAGAAGACGGAGGAACGAAAGGGGCAAGGTGACACAGTCATGACACCATGAGGCGGAGAGAGTGCATGCTGCAGGCCCATAATTGCATATATTTGTATCTACAGATACTACAGCATATACGCCGAGTCAAGAGCCAATCTCCCATAAAAATGCACCATGGGAATCAATCCTCCAAATCCAACTGATAATTCTACAATTTATCTTTTACTTTTTAAACATTAAATTGTGGCAGTTTGTGGCCGGAGCATCATCATATCCATCCTCCTCAGCCACACATATAGATACAATGTTTGCATGTTATCGGAAATGCGTGAAGCTACATAATGACGTGTCCTTTATTGACGTCGGTCCTGTAAATGTAATCGTCCGCTGAGAAGCAAGTCGGAATATCCCCGCGAGTCCATATCGTGGATAATTACCGAAGGTTCAGAAACTCGAATTCTGAATTGTTACATAAGACATTAAATTAAGTCCAGTGTCTGAAGAAACAAAATTGAGCCTTGCTATTCTATGTATCTACATTTTATTGGAAGCCAAGACAAGAATTTCTCAAGACTGCATCAAACCATTAGGCTCAATTGACTACACACTTGGCACCTTCACAGATTCGTATGCAACCGAATATCTATCCTGAAAATACTCACTTTTGGATGTGTAGCACATTTTTGCAAGTTTGTCTCCACCCCTCTCCCCACCTTGCAAGAATAACAATTCTCCCATCCATGAATTTTTGTTCCTCAACGGACACCCTGCACATTCAAAGTAATTATGTATGGTTTGGAATGACATAGGAAATTAGAGAAAAGCATGTTAGGGATTACATATAAAAGAGAATACATGTATAAGCATAGGCTTATACAGTAGTATCTATGTATGTACGCTTGAAGGCACATACGACCGAGAATAAGTAGTACGTGAGTCAATGGGAATACAATGTGTGCACATATTTTTGCATGCATTGAGAGAGATAGGAGCTGAAGGAGTCCGTGGATGTGCTAATATAAGAAGCTTGAGTATCTATGTATCTACAGGGGGGGGGGAAAAAAAAGCAGAGGGATTTATCAGAGAGGCTGGAGCAAGTGCAAATACAAACTCACAAAGGCCCATGCACTCCATTGCAATGCTCAAGTGGATGAGCTGCTCTGCTCCAAATAGATTCGCTCCGAGCGTCCATGATAAGGCCGGAGATAGCGGTGGAGATAGGAGAGATGAAAAGGTCAGAGGGAGTTGCAGGAGTGGAGTCCTCTCATGAATCTCCAGTTCCTCCTCACGCATCCATCATCTCCGGATTTTCCTCAAAATTTCCTCCAATTTTCCACTCGTCCTTCCTTCCTTCCCCGATGGGGCCTTCACTATCCTGTCACTAGTTGATCAGGATACAGGGCAAGCTCCCTGTCATCGACTCTCTAGTCGAGGAACATATGTTCTTCCAAAGGGAACCACAAATAAATAGCCCCATGGGTCCAATTCCCTTTCAACACAATGCTAATTTTTTTATCCATCATAGGAATTCATTGTGCAAGGGTGCACATATGTATGAATGCATACATTGAGAATTCCAGCTACAATCCTATTAGTAATGTTATGGATTATTGGGGGATTCAGGTCAGCTCCAGCCCTGTATGGCTTCCCTTTACTTTCCTTTCTCTTATATGTGGGTCTGGAGTAATTATAATTACTAATTATAATTACATAGTTAGTGCACTTTCTTACATCCTCAGGAGCAGCCGCAGGAGCATTAACATCTGGCTCTATAATAATGATGAGCTCTTGTAAGGAGAAAAGTTATAGGGTTGGGGTAAGTGTGAAAGCACTAATGTTCTCATACTATGGGCATAAGGCTCTTATAATTAGCAGGACTCAGGTACATAATTATAATGGACTGTATTTCCAAGGAGCCTTTCAGTAGTCCCGTGGAAGAACGAACTGTTGGAAGTGCCTCAGAACACAAAAATTATTTTTGTTTTCGTAAACCGGGGAAATAAATCTACAGTTAATTACTTTGGTGGAGCGAGTATTCCGAAATAGAAGTGACTACAAAATCTGTACAAAATCTGCAGTCTGTATCGTTGTATAAGCTCATCACATCACATGCAGTGGGTCAAGTTTATATTGTTGTTGATTTTTGGTCCTGTCAGGGCATTGTTGATTGTTGTTATAAAGTCAGCTGAAAAATTATTACTATGGTGGCAATCAAAGATCAGCAAATCGTCGGAGTCAATACTGTAATATTGTCGCATCCTCAACTTTAAATTAATTATCTGTTTTGTTTTGAAACAAATTTTACTTTTCGTATGTAAATTTGGATGGAAGATTTATTGTTCCTTTGACCATAGGTTTTAAATTCCTTGGCATTGTTATATTTACGTAATTATAATTAATTACGTTGTATTTTTAGAATATATAATT
The DNA here is from genome assembly GCA_947179485.1 of Allacma fusca. Lineage (NCBI taxonomy): Eukaryota > Metazoa > Arthropoda > Collembola > Symphypleona > Sminthuridae > Allacma > Allacma fusca. The sequence goes on along the minus strand of OX359246.1, from coordinate 72,635,302 downwards.
TACAAATATTTAATCCCTGAGAGAGAGAGCATCAGAGAGACAGACTTCTATGGCAAGAGCTCACTGTTTATAAAATAACCCTTCAGAGATTTACAGGGATTTCAAACCCCAAGTAAAAAAGGGTTGAGTGTAGACAGTATAAAGAAAAGTAAATTCTACAAATAATGTAATGGTACTATAGTAATGATCAGAGGAGAAAGTTCCCTACGGAAGCATATACAGTGACCTCACTTTTATAAGAGCTCCCATAATTGTCCCAAAAGAGGGTTACTTCCCAGGGGGTCTGCTATAGCGAGAGTGTACTTCCTAGAATGTGTGGTGAGGAAGAGCAGGGAGAAATGAGGAACCGGAAGTTGGGTCTAATTTCCCTCAACATAGTCGTTCCAGTTGAAGTTGTTGTAAATAGTATTGGGAGAGGAGGACTAAATTGTAATAGGGATGGTCAGCCGGCTTCTTATCCTCATCTCCATACGGATGACAATTGTGTGTGTAAATAGGGACGTATGTATATCTATAATTATTATGTATATGCATGTATTTAATAGAACCCGGGCTGGACAATGGATTGGGAATTGGGAAAGAGACACATAAATATTTCCAGGGAATAAACTTTCCCCATCCTGACTCTCCGTTAATTGTCGATGACAAAAGGGAGGGCTCTTTATTGGAGGTTCGACAGACTGAGCGGAACAAGTAAACATTTGTAATGAAAATAAAAAATAAAAAAAGTCCGCCGTATATGAATTCCCCCGTCGTCTGCATTCTAATCCTCAATTGTAGGAATTTCGACTGTCAACTAGTATGCGTGTGTGTGGCCTGAGGTTCTCCTCCGTCTCCCTCCCCTCCAAATACCGAGGCAACACGGGTAATTGTGAGGATCCATCGAAACTTCCGATTCCCATAAATGCATAACAGTCCGTCCCAGTTATCTGAATACAGTACCTACACTCCCGCTATAATTACATAATAAAAAATACTGTTGTAGTAGAAACATTTCTATAAACATTTCTATGGGAGTCTCAAGGGAAGTACATAATAAGGTATAGTCCAATTCACCATCAAAAATCGTCGCTTCGCAAGGATTTATGGCAACACTAACGGGTGCCACTGTGAACGGCGGGTAGCGCCAGTCCTGTGTAACATCAAACTGTTTAGACCGATTCATCCATGATTTTTTCCGAGGATTATGCTTCGAATCAATATGTAAATACCCAGTTTGAACAAAATCGAATAACAAATAAGGAGAAATTGAATATTATTTTAAAAGCCACTGCAAATCCAAAATGGATTTTTAATCGATTGAACTTATTCCTCTACGTTTTGGTCCTCTAGGCACATTTTAGTCCCCTAAATAATTACCATTTGGTTCTCTAGATACGTTTTGGTCCTCTAGACACCTTTTGGTCCCCTAAATAATTACCTTTTGGCCCTCTAGATATCTACGCTTTGATCGTCTTTTGATGGGGTTTAAAGCCTTTCTAGGAAGTTAGGCTGCGTCAAACATTGAAACTTCGTCTTTATACAGTATAACATTTTTTTTTTATCACAAAGGGCACAAACCATTTACCTATGCAGTTTTGGTATCTACCTACATTCTATCCCACTAGAGAATAAAATGCTTCATATTATCCCCATAGTGACGTTTGGGGTAGAAAATTGCAGGTTTGAGTAAGCTTTGACACATCACATGTAAAAACCGCCGTTTTCAATGAAATAAAGTGTTGCAACCGAAATGGATTGTTCATGTCTTGATTGAATTCAATATTAAAGGGAGAAGTAGGATTTTGTAAAGAAAAGAGTAGGTTATCTGCCAGAAGTAAACTCATATTCCGGAAAGTGTAATGTATTGGGATAGAGACTTGCGAAATGCCTTTCTTGTAAGCACAAAGGGCATCTGTTTCGTGCTACTGTATATGCTGGCTTTCAAAATACGGCGCATTCGTAATATGTAGTCCAAAGAATCAGGAAGGAATTAAATTAATTGTCAAATACGGATAACAGAGTAACAGTTACACTCAGAAGTACCAGATACGGGGATGATTTAGATATACATAATTAATTATATCAAGGCCAGTATTCTACGAACTGATCAATCGTAAGAAATTACTGCACTTATCTACATTTAACTCGTTAACGCAAATTTGGATAAAAATAACAGTTGGGATGATTATTTTGTTACATTACCATACAAAAGTTACAAAAGGAAGTCTGGGATCACCAGGTCATGATAATTTCATCCCTTGTATCTCCTTACATACAATGTGCATGCATGTAGGTCTTCTGCCGGGACCATTTATAAGCGCATCCCTTGTGATAATATCTGTAATTTATTATATTCTTTGTAGCGGAATTTTACCCTATTGACCAATTGTATTAGGTAATATATTTTATCCTGCGGAAATATTGTCTGCGTAAAATATTGCGACTCATCAATTAATACAAAATATTTCTGTAGTATTTTTACTTAATTGAAAAACGACGCTAGGATTCTTGAAAAAAAGTGATTTACATCCTGTCCGTCATTTCTAACTTGAATTTAAAACAACAAATATTTTGTAGGAGTCATTCTTTTATGTTTTGAGTTCGGAGCTATTTTTGAGCCTCTAAAATAGCCCTCTTAGCCCACACGAGGGAATAAATATGTACAATCACAATGTATGTACATTTCACATTTTTGGATAATATCGGGAACAGGTCTCCAAGGTGGGAATTATGTACACAACATATAGGTATCTACATATATACAGAGATTGGGAAAATTCAGCTTTGGAAGCAAATATACGGGAAAAAAGAATTCATGCTCTTGCCTTGAAAACATTATAGAATGTAGCAAATTACATGAGGATTCCTATGAGTCTAGCATCATCTTTCTATGTATGCCAAATATTGGGGTTGAAGAAGGCCTAAGTTTGTAAGGGAAATTGAATGAATTGTTTTGAATAGCGCAATAAATTAAACATTTTTATTTTAATCTCTTCTCATATTCTCGAGTAAAAATATTGCTGTACTAAGCGGATATTATTTGTTCAAATTAGAGTAAACTTGATATAAATAATTCACATTATTTCTCTACTTACTTATAAGTCAAACGAATCACATAATTATTGTTGTAAAAGTTTTTAATGTGAGATGAAACTATGTGTAGCCTGACACCTTCGTAAAAGTTATCTTTTAAGGATGACTCATAATGACAAGTATTGCGTTATTGCTATTTGGAGGCAATCGTCATAAGTGAAAAGTCTCTTTTTCCCAGCCTCAGCATCAGCTCATTTCTTTCACAGTCAAACTCCAACTTTTAGTCCCGAAAAAATCACATCCAAAGTACTGCAGCAAGTCCGCTAATTCCTAATTAATGGAGACAAATGCTCCACATAAAAAAAGTATCCTGTTCAATATCTATCTTCCGAATTGGCTCTTTATTATTACAATTTAATAAATATCAGCAATAATAAATTATTACAACTGTGGCAATAAATAAAAAGAGGGAAAAGTGCTATATAAATAATTTATATAGATTTATTACTAAAGGAAACTTTCCTCTATCAATGATTACCTGAACTAATTGTAATTAAATAAAACTATAATTTGATGCTAAATCTGTTACTATTGTTGATGATCTCATCTTTCTTAAAAATACAAAGTATAATTAGGACTGATAAATAGGCCTTCTTAGCATTGTTTAAAACAAATTCATGAGGAGGGGAAAGAATTCAGGAAATTTATATCCGACCGGAAAAAGTAGGTAAAAAAAAATTATTATTATTAGTTTGAACTGGCTTGAACTATCGGAGAGGAATTGTGGGATTGAAAATGATGGCCTGATTGCAGAGAGATCCAAACTAATGAGCTGCTCATCCGGTCTCAAATTAATTACTCATCAGAATTAGATACATTTAACACTTGAGCAGAGCTCCCTGAATCTGCTGACCACATCAGCGTCCATGATTTTACGACTCTCGTCATGCACCCTGGGATCCAATTACGGTTGTCTCAGAGTGTAGAGTCCAATCTTCTTGGGCTTTCACAGTCCTCACTCTGTGTAACAACCTTCCTCAAAAAAAGATCGGTTCATCGGGATTTCTTCAAAAAAATTAACATTTTCAAAGATGATGTGATTCCATCAAAAAAATGGATTTAATTATCCCCAGGGAAAATCCCGTTTTATTATAAGGAGTTTGTTATATCAAGAACGGACTTTACTCCCACACGATCTTCAACACGTTGCTTTACAACAGACCGGCAGTTTCCACTGGTTCAATTTTTTTTTTGTGTGTGTACAGACAAAGTCTTCCGGCACTGCTGAGAAATGCAGATTATAAGATCCTCCCTTTAATTATGATGAGCGAAGACATATTTTGTAATTTTTAATTGCATAAAAATATAAGCAAATTAAATGCTAATTTGTCAGTATCTATTAATAATAAGTATAATAATTGTAATGCAAGGGGATTTGTTGGAGAGTCACTAATTACTGTATATAGGGCTCCTATGCTGTAAAAATCCTTTATGGTGTTTCTCTCCCAAAATTGTCAACTCCACAATTAATTACCAACACTGGATAAGGATTTCCTCTGTTTATTTCCCATTTGAATCGCTCCTCCGTCCTGTAGGAATGCTGAGGAGTTGGATATTTCTTGAGAGAGGAATTTTTTCAGCAATGGAGCCTTACTGTATGGTGTTGTGTATCTAAATTAATGTTAGATTTAATACCACTACTCCCTATTATGTGCTTGTAAAAATGTGTATGGATACTCCATAATGGTAAATAATCCCTGTAAAAAAATATTATTACTGCTGCTGCTGCTATTGTTGCTGTGGTGGCATTAAAACTATTTTAATTCAACAGCAAAAAGAAGCTTTATTGTTGGATATGGAGCACAATTATTAGCATTTTATTGACGACTCACTCGTTCCCGATGGTTAAATGAATTAAATATTCTAGCATTGGAAAATAATTACACTGACTCAGTTCCCATAAGAACATCCCTGAAAGATTTTGACGCTAGATGGAATTATTCAAATAATTATGTTTTATCACTCTATGATGTAGGATAAAAAGTTGAGCCTCTTTATAAGGACTCTCTGTTTGTACAACATCTTTTGTATAGGCACTGACTCCCTCTGAGATCATTCAATTCAAACGGATAATTACAGATCAACTTCCCACTGATACTCTCATCCTCATCTTAAAATCTGTGGTCAATGGAGTAGCATTTAAGGAGAGTGGACTGTAGTATGTACATAATTGCAATGGTTGCATTTTGGGATGTGAAGGCTGCTGGTCGGTTTTGCCGGCTCCTTTATTGGCATTCGTTTAGGATATTGGCTCTTGTGTGTATAGTGTGTGTGTATGTGTGAGTATGTGTGCCTGTATGTGTTTAGGCTAATGATTTAGTAATCGGAGGAGGTGAGGACTTGACAAGTGGAGATGGCTCGGGCTAAGTGAGTTTGTTTCGGAGCTAATTGGGCTGAGGGAAATGTTATTTAGTGGATTAGAGGGAGAACTTGGGACCAAAAGGACTGGAGACTCCGAGCCGGGCCATTCCCCTCCCCTGACTTGTGGTTATGGGTAAGATAGGCGGATGAGACTGGGATTCTTTTGCTGAGTCGATAAACCACTAATCTCTCACAAGGGACTCCCGACGAAAGGCAATGGAGCTGGGGCGTGAAACACTCCACATTGCCAGATTAGTTCGGATAATAGTCCGAGTCATAAGCACCTCCATAAATCCCATCTCCGGGCGACTCCTTCCCGTCTCGCCCAATTCTCCTCAATTCTCCTCAATTCTCCTCCGTTCCCCTCAAATTCCCAGCTCTTTCCAGGGCTATCCGCTCCAATCCAAAACTTAAATCCATGTCCTTTCTCATCATCCTGGCCCTTCATTCCTTTTTCCTTCCAAAATTTCGGACCCTCCTGAAATTCCCAAACCTTTATTTAGAAAATCCTACAAGCTATACATAATTACATATGTATATATACGTATGTACGTTCCATTTGGCCAAATGGATTCCATACATTTTCCTCCGGAATCAAAATGGTCTAGAGAAATTCCTGCCTCAAGGCAAAATGAAGAAAGTCCCACTTGACCTTTAGTTTGAGGATCTCGGGGGGGGGGGTGGAGAGATAGAGAGAAAAAGTACTCAATGAGTTTCCTATTAGACATAAAATGATCCACTGACTCTCACTTAATTCTCACTTGAGCATTAAATGTAAAAATGAGCCAGTCCAATGAATCCTGAAAGTAAAAGTTGTGTTATCTTCCTGTAATTTATCTCCCCCCTCTCCACAAATAAAATTCTTTTATGAAGAAAATCCCCAACGTTTGGGGGAAACAGTATGTGGAATTTTTGCCCATATTTGTAATAGAATGCTAATTTTTTTTCTTACATGTAAATTATAATTAAGCAAGACTTTACGAGGAATTTGAGGGATCTGTCATAGTGAGAGCGGACTGTGATGATTGGTCCTCCTGTTTAAAGTTAAATATGTAAAAAGGCATGGGACCGGATTTTTTTTTTAAATTGTTATAATAACGGAGACTGATATGGAGGCATGAGTTGAAATAAAGTGATGGGTCCCGGGGTGGAGGTTAACGAGGACATGGAGGTTTGTTGGTGGCGGGGGATGCAGTAATATAAATGTCAGTGTCAACAGGATGGCAGGAGCTACGTGTGAAAGTTGGGTTTGTGAGCGGCAGGAGCCCCTCACTTCCCTCACTTCCCTCACTTCCCTCACTGACTGTCAACCACCAACCGCTAATGATTGTCGCTCCGTTGACAGTCAGTCCTGGGTCCTCAGACCCTCACGAGCACTCTTTCTCCTCCGACCTGACAACTGACACAAATCCCGCATCTCCATCACCACCCCAAAATAATAACTACACTCATTATCCTCACACCCTTTCTCTCCTGTCCCCTTAAATCATTTCCCTTTCTCGTCCGCTAAAAATCAGGATGTTAGATTTACCTATCTAAGTTATATGTACATCATATCTACATATATACAAAAGTGTACCCTACCTAAGTCTCACCTTGCCCCCCTAACCATCATGAAGGAGAATACAGATGTACTGTCCCAATAAAAAAAAAATTAGAAAGTCCCCCCTCTTCAAGATAAGAGCATCACATTTGAATTTTGCTCAAAACTTTTAAAATAGGAGTGAAATTATTTTTTAAACTTGAGGATAATTAATTAAATCCAATATTTTTGGGAAAGGATGAGAAGACTTCCCAAGACCCTAGTAATTTTATTCAACATGACTCTGTTGGGATGCTTGTAATTTAATTCTAATGAGCCAGCTCTTAGAAATTATTTGAGGCTTGGAGGAATAATTTAAAGCAATGCGACTTAAGTATTGTGCAAAATGAGAGAGGGTGAGATATGTCCCAGCGCAAAAATGTGGGACTGTAGTAAAAATCCAAAGTACATGGAGAAATGCCATAAAATCCTGATTTCCTGGAGAGATAAAAAGTGTATGAAAATGATGGGGCAGAGTGAGAAATAGCTGTGAGTCTTTCTGATTGGGATTTTGTGACTGAGAGAGAAATGAGAGAGAGAGAGAGAGAGATACACATGGAAGCTCATCCAATTAGCCACACATGAGTGAATGATTCCCCTCACTTCCTCTGTCGCTTGTCATACATGAGTTTCAACGGCCACTTCATCTCCCTCAATCACCCTCCACTTGATTCACTGGATCATCAGACTCTCCTCATACGTTGTACATATAATTTCTAGGGATATGGTTGTGCTACAAGGCTGGCTCGGATTTGCACTTAATAGACTCGGAATGCGTGTCGGGGCTGTATGTATATGTAACTCCTGGGTTGTATACGTATGTAGATATGTATATGTATGGATGCATGTATATTTAAATGGGAGTCCTTGTGTATACATATACTTGTGGGAGAATGTCACCCTCCGGTCCGATTACACGCATTGGGACATCCACCGGGAGGAACTCAAAGAGCTCCCGCAACTACATCTTGTTAAGGAATACTTGATTCCATTTCACGTGCAATCAACACTAATGTCTCAAATCAATTCATTCCATTTGATTAACAAGCCCCGCTTTGTAAGTGATAGGACCTCCTCCGCGCCTCTTATCTCCATGTCCACGCTCTGCATTTGCATATATCTACAGTGTCCTCTCCTCATAACAAACCCTCATACGGATTTTTCTGTTCGAAGGAAATAATATTTGAACACAAATTTCCCATTCTTACAATACCTTGTAATATAATTGTCAAAAAATTCCTCAAAATCCAGCACTAGGAAAAAATAACAGGTAAATGTGAATTTCCAAAAATGTTGGCCCCAGTGAAGACAATACTCTCAATAGCAGATCATTCATAGAGCACAAACATTTCTCACGTATTTTGTCGTATTGCAATGTGGTGCGTTCCATAGGGTAAGAGACAAATTTTTTAGAACTTTATAGAGATGCTTCTGAAAAAGGAATTCAGTGTGCATGGACGGCTTGGGGTAAAAAAAAAATTTGGAAATTATAAATTGCGTAAAATCATCCAGAGCTGGGTCATATGGGGTATTGGTGGGATCCGGGAGGAAGGAAAGGGTCCATTAGAGCGGGATGTTTTCTCTTGTTCGCTCCGTTTGGCTCAACCTTGTTATAAATATAGTGAGGTTGTGGAGGAGAGACGTGTGGGAGGGAAGAGGAGAGAGAAAGTTGTAAAATTATAAGGCAGGAACTTCGGGCTTGCCTCTCTCTCTCTCTCTCTCTCTCTCTCTCTCTCTCTCTCTCTCTCTCTCTCTCTCTCTCTCTCTCTCTCTCTCCTTTGAAGTTGTTAAAAAACTTTCCTGGAAATCCTTCGACTTTGACCAAATAAGTCTCACTACGGCTAATTCCACACCACGATCGATTTGAATGCGTGCTCCTCGCTCCAAACTTTTATTCCAATTATGTGGACCAGTTAAGACGACCAAGTAGGGGCTTCTCTCCCCAAATCTCGCAATAATCATTCTGCCCGACGGGAGGAGACCCGCAAATCCTCATCGATTTCCATCCGCGGATCATTTTTCAAGTACAAAACTATACATTTGTGTACTCAACCGAATCCCACCCGCCGTGGCTTACTCAATTAGTAGAACTTTTTTCAATTGTACACCAAGTTGTCTCGGTTTATCAAACTTGTGTGGGGTTTATTGCGAATATATTTGTCACTCTAGGCTTATAAGTGACCGTCAAGGATTCCCAGGTGTCCTTGATTTGGCGGTTTGCGATTCGAACTCTCCATGGGTCACATGTATCTAGATATGTCCTAGACCTAGCTCTTGCTCAGCATAAACCTGGAGCTGGAAATCTGCAATTTAACGTGATAGCATTGTTAACCATGAACTTAACTGGTAAGCGTCCTTCGAGGTAGTCATCGATCCGATGAAGATTCTCACAACTGTGTGGATACGTATGTAGTCCTGATCAATGGTCAACAGCTATAGGAATTCATGAAAATAGTCTGAATAATTTGAGCTATAACTTGATGTAATTAATTTTCTCAGAAGTACATGGCAGCAAATGATTAAATGCATTCATTCTTGAAAGCGAACATTGCTGAAACGTCAGAACTTAGAATTCAGATGTTACAAAACTATCCTCGCCACTAGATCACATGGGAAAAATAATTATTTCAAAGAGCTTTAATTAATACCGGGCGATGAACGCAAAATTGAAATTCAGGTAGATACAATAGAAATGAAATATTTAACTTGAAACATTCAATAACAAGTTTTTGCGTTTCGACCGAGAGCAGTAGACCTGAGGCAGTCACTTGCTAGAAATAGGTACTCTGTAACTAGAGATCCAAACACAGGAGACAGATAAATGGAACGATTAGACAAGATTTTGGTCCGACACAATTTTAAGAGACTGGACGGGAAATCATTGTGAAAATGGGAAACAAATTCATGGTCATGCAGCCATCATTGAATGTGAACCCCATAATGGCACTGGTAAGGTCAAACTACTCCAGAGCAGGTAGAATTCAAAAGGGGAAATCTGAGCAAGCTTTGACCGAATTCGGACGATAAGAAAAGCTGGAAGTGATTGAGGTTACAAGCAAGAGGGCATCCTTGAATGACTGATACTCTTTCTATATATATAACCATATACGAACGTACGGGATATGAAATTCGGGTGTTGTCGAGAGCTCAAAGCTCGAGCTCATGAGGTTAGTGATTTGGGGGATGGATGGACCGATTGGTGCAAATCACATCTTCTATTGGGAAAAGCCAATCAGCCGTTGCTTGGGCTTAACAAGGCGTAAAAATGTGTCCCTCTTGTAATGCGGACATGGGTCCATGGGAAGTATATCCCATGGAATTCCCTCGTGTTCACTTCCAGCTCCACAATGCAATTACCAGTGTCAAGAATTTCAAATAGATTCCATTACTTGGTCATTCCGAGCCTGGTCCCAGTCTGCCTCCCGGTCATCTGCACTTTTCCCGCGTGGCTGGAATCCCTTGTCCTCTCTTTATAATGTGGACAAGGTGACAGAAACCCTACTCCCCCTAACCATTGGAAAAGGACAGCGGGAAAGCATAATAATTGCTCCACTTTATGCCCCACACTTCAAGCACATATTAATAGCAAACAAATTCCTCCTTATACAAGTCAATTATTCAGGCAATTTGCGTTCAAAACGTAGAAGCCGGGAATCCAAAAGTTTAAAAATGAGCATTTTATTATTCCTCTTTTTTTCAAGGTATGATTAGAATAGTTTCCTTATTTTCGCTATTGTTACCATACATACATTTTTACTGAGACTTTCTTTAAGATTCGGAAGATTTCCCAATGAAATGAATATTTGAGACAATTGAAGCTTAAAGGACTTTAGGGCGGGGCAGATTTTGAGGCACCTTTGGCACATCCCATACACGAGCTTCTTTTTTTTCTTTACATCCTTCCCTAAACTGAACGGCGATACATTTATTTGGTCCAAGTTTTATTATTTCAAGAGTTTCGTGGAAGAAAAAAAATGGTTACAGGGAGTTTGTTTTCTCAAAGGGATTTTCTAAATCCTAAGGTACTACTCACTCATAAAGGTTTTAGTCGGGGAGGATGAGGTAAAGTAGGAAGCAATTGGAGGTCAAAGACATGATCGAAGGTTGTGGATGCGGGAGGGGAAAGGGAATGGGAGAGAGAAAATGCTCTCTGTGAAACCCTTGGAGTGAAGGAAAGCCATAAATTGCATGAAATGTTGATCCTTTTGTGCTTGTGTATCTACACGAGAGAAACTTTAGCAATTGTGGATTACAGAGGAGAGCTTCCTTGGATTTCCAATTGATAATTTATTGGAGGCAAAACCCCCTTCCTAGATCACAGAGGGATTTCAAGAGGAACAGAAATATAGAGGAAAAATTGAGCCGGAGTACATTAAGAGAGTAACTCATCTTCTTTATTCCCAAAAGCTACAGGGAAAAAAATCCAGGAGTACAGTAAACAAAGAGGTCTCTCCTCATGACTCTATGTTATCCCCCCAGCATTATGGCTTATATTCCGCCAGGTCTAGTCAATTTTTTGTCTTTCTACAACAAAACTTGGATCATTTCCTTTGCTGAGAGAAAAGTTCAAAATAATTATTATTTACTGCAATAATAATTATTATTATTATTACAGAAATGCCCATGCATACAATTTTGTCCAGCACTCGAACAAATATGGCTCAAATGCGTTTCCTTATTGGCTTTTATGGATCTGTGTTCCCCAGCTCCGAGGGCTTGAAATAATTATTAAAACTTTATTTACGAAAAAAGCATTACTTAACTACAGAGACCTACATAGTTGTAACGTTTGATTAATTACTATTATTGGCTTAATTTCTATATGGTTAGCTTGGGCGCACAAATAAAAAAAAAGCTCTTAAAAATATTAACGTGCAATTAATACTAGAGAATGCCTACTTTACGCACGTCAATAGTATTTATGAACTTTTGTGATGGTAGCAGATACTTAATTATATATATATGTATAACATTAATGTATTAATTATATATCTGTATTATTGGAAAATTATTGCTTATTCTTAGGAATTGAGCTTCCGTGTCAAATTGCTTACATCAAAATTTCCTAATTTTACTTCTCACAGACCTTGGGGTTGTAAATAAAAATCCAGAAATTAAATGATAGCTATACGCATTTATATACATATGTACGGGTATAGCTGCTGTGAGGGTGACTGTGAACAGAAATTGTTTTTGTTTTTGTAACAAAAATCATTAATTTTTACTATAAAGTATAAAGTGGTTTTCAAAACTTCAAAACTTTCAATACTGTGGCAAATAACGTTGACATTCAATCAATACTGACATTAAAAATGCGTTGATACTTTTTATGACACTATTTGACATGGTCAATTTGCCAAGAATTAATATTCAGATTTTGAGAATCAGAGTGACTGAGATTGGAATAGGGCCGGAATATTTTAAGTGTAGAGTTCGTACATTGCGAATGCAGGACATCTAATGGTGAAATATCCCATTTCTTGCATGACTTCTCTCCCTACGAAAACTACCAGCGTTCGTCCCAACGTGATGTCACTGACAGCATTCGTGTGAATACGGTTCGCTCAAGTAGTTAAAATTTGTGGTTCTGACTTGTAAGCAGAGATGTGTAAAATACCTCATTTTTGTTTCAAAAATACCAAATATTTTAAATTTTTTTCGTAACACAAAATACTAAATACTAAATAAGATACCAGCAACTAGTTTTGCTAAAATACCTAAGTAAAATACATTTCAAAGACCGCTCCAAAGATACTTAAGTAGAAAATACTATCTTAAATACTTTAACAGCAGGAAATACATCCTCAGATTCTCGTGCATGTGGGTTTTCACTTGTAAAGTTTTTGGAAAGAATTCAGGCAGACTTGTCCAGGAAGTTTAGTCCGTTCCCGTTCCCTTGACTTCAGAGTTTTATACTCCTCATGATCTTCGGGTGGATTTTCTAAATCACATAAAACGTAAATGGGGTCAAATATGCTTTGTGACTTCTACACATAATTTTCAAACAAACTGATATTAACATTGTTGATAGATATTCTACAAAACTAATTAGGTACAAGTGCTTGATTCAAATCTACGCAAAATAATGTTGTAATTAATTTAGTTTTATTTAATTTCACAAGCTAATTCAATAAGATCCCAAGATAAATATTGTTTGCGTACCAAGTGCTTTAAAAAATTTAAAGTTGATGACAAAGCTCCTTTTATTATTCCACTAGTTTTACTATAGTCCTCGCCGTTTTGGTTCCAACTCCGAGATTCTTTTCACAAATAATACACTGGGTTACCACACTTTCATTGTCTTGATCAATTACCCGAAAATAATTACCGTCCAGAATTGTGGGTAAAGATAGCACCGAGGCGAGGATGACATTTCGAAATGTCTTATACTTTCTGAACTGCCGATTTCTTATGATTTATAATAAAGCATGATAACGGAAGGACCATGCTCTCTGATTCTACTTTGATGTGGATGATCTGATGAATTTATCCCGTTTAATATTTCGCGTACGTACGACGTCTGTTAATCGCTAAAAAACGTTGTTCCTATGCTTAATGTTAAGAATACAAATAGTTTGACAATAGCCACGTTTGTGGCAATTTCAAAATATTGGGTACTTAAGTATTTTGATAAAGTACCTTATTTTTTAAATACTTATACTTACTATTAATGGCTGCAAATAAAATACTAAATACTTACCAGCACCGCATTTTGTAAATACTAAGATACAAAATACCTGGACGACCCCCCACACCAAAGTCGTGTTATGGTAAAGTATAACAAACCACAACAAACCATAGTGTGTCAGATTTACACCTAGTGGCGCTTCAATAGAATTGTCATGGAATGTTATAATTGTACTACAGAATACAATAACAAATATTGCATCAGAAAAATGTGAAGCATAATGACATATTTAGGGGGAATAAAAATGTAAGTAATGATAACTGCTGGAATAATTTGGATTTTATGCCGTAAAAGTCCTCAGGCTTTACCATGATAATTTTTATTGCAACTAAATTTATATCGGTTCACACACCAGTCAAAAGGAAAATTGTAATACAAAATGGTAGTAAGGTGTCAATTTTAGCAGCTGTTTCAGTTACTCAGTGGACTGGAATATATTTTGTAATTCATTTTGAGGACACTTAAAAGATCCATGGACCCATATTTAATGATAAACCTCGCTCAGTGATTCAAGACATCATGAAATCAATTAAACCAATGAGACAATATAGGTTTCAACTATAGGTGTCAACTTATACTTGTAGAACTATATTGGGTGTGGATAAAACTCTGCTGTTTCAAGTACCCCCTCAATTGGGACTGATTGTAAATAAAATTGAAGCGGTCCAATTTAAAAACTTCTAACCTAACGGCAAAATTAGGCTGTTAAATAATTTTCATTTAATCATTTTTATTACCGTGATTGTAACTTTTACCACAAAAATGTCTTCACCGTGGCAACAGGCAAATATGTCCAAAAGTGCTTATTATCGGTGTTTTAGAAAAATAAATGCAGCAAATGGGACCCAAATCAAATTTAATACAGGTATATTATATGTAAAATTTTTGACAAACCTTAAAATGAATCGTGAATATAGTTTGCTTGGAATTTTAAAAATAAGGGTATCTGGACTAACGTTCGCATTGATTTTTAGAAGCATTGAGCTCACAGAGTGTGGGAATAACTGGAGATGATGATGAACGACAACCGAAAATGCATCCACCTGCTGAAAATGCAGATTGTAGCAACAGTGATTACTCAATGCAGATAAATAGCATTTCCACTGATGCGGACATTCCTGAAGACAACAAGTCAGAACTTGCACAAGATATATCCGATGACTTTTGTACAGCCCTAGCTTATGTTGCCAACAAGCATAAAATGACAAATGAATGTACACAAGATCTTTTAAAGATCTTTCGCAAAGTTCAGCATCAAACAGCAGAAAATATAAAAATGAATATCCCCGAAACGTATTTTGTTTTTCCAAACCGCCTCAATATGCAAAAAGCGATTAACGTATCTTACGGGTGGATGTGTTCAGGGTGTAAACATTGTAGCGTAATCAACTTTTGGTCATCAAGACGGAATTCAGACACTTGCGAGGTTTGTGGTACTTCTCATAAACTGCAAGACAGTGCATTTGTGATTTTCGACGTGTACAAACTTTTACAACTGTTACTTCGAAGCGCTTCAGAAATTCTACCCAATCCAATTAGAACCTCTTCTGAAATCTACGCCCCGTATCTACAACGTATAAGCGATCTTTCTAGGACCATCAATGCAGACGATTTAACAGTCACGTTAAACACAGGTACAACAAAACATGAAATTACGGGTTACAATTGAATCCTGAAAATTTAAGATTTTTTAGACCAATATCAAAGATTTAATTTTAACATCAAAAAGTTTCAAAAGTAGAATTTAGGAACAAAGTTGAAGCTAAAGTCCATAAAACCTCATTTATTTAAAAAAATAAAATAATCGATACGATGCTTCATATTTTGACTACTGCTAGTCATTTTTAGTCTACACGGCCGTGAAGTTGATTTTAAAAAATATATTAAATATTTTACTAGAATCTGAAGAAATTACAAGTTCAGCACAATGTTACGGTATGAGCACACTGAATGAAAACGTACATGGGTAAATTCTTTGCTATCAAATGATTTGAAATCTGTAAATTTATTAAAGGTTTGTGCATTGCAGATGGTGTGCCTTTATTCAAATCCAGCAACTGTTCCTTTTGGCCGGTTCTGTTTTCATTCAATGACATTCCTGTCGACCAACAGAAGAAATATATTGGAATGTGTGGCTTATGGATTAGTTCTGAAAGCAAGCCTTCGTTTGAAAATTACTTGACGCCCGTAGCGAAATATTTTGAAGAGTTAGAAATACGACCCGTAATTTGGATGGATTATACCAACAGAACGAGAAGCAGCAGAGTGTTTGTCAGCGCAGTTTTGTGCGATTCAATTGCTCGCCCATTGGTTCAAAGAATGTTCCAATTTAATGCAATTTATGGATGCCCGTATTGCAAGTTCAAGAAAATTGATAGCAAAAATCATTATTTTCCACATGTTTACCCTCTGAAGCTTCGAAATCACGATGAACACATTGAAGAATGTTTGAAATTACCTCGGTGTGTCTCCCAACCTAGTTCTGCTGGTAACTTTGGAATAAAAGGTCTACCATTTTTTTCTACATTGAAAACATTTAATTGCATTCAAGGCTTCCCCATTGATATTATGCATTGCTGCTTCCTCGGTGTTACCAAGCAAATTGTTGAGGCGATAATAAATACAAATAACTGGAATCAAGAGTTTTACCTTAAGGCAGAAAAATTGGCAAAAGTGAACACAATTTTGAAGAATATCAGACCTCCGTCTCGAGTTTCAAGAAAACCCAGACCATTAAGCTGTGCAAAATTTTTTAAAGCGCATGAGTGGCAAATGTTTTGTTTGTACTTTTCTCCAATCGTGTTTGAAGTTGTTATGCCAGAAAAATATTTTAAACACTGGCTAGATTTCGTTCGCGGTGTTTCAATTATAAGTACCGACAGAGTTACATGCAATGATCTTGAGGAAGCCCGGTTATGCTTTTTTAATTTTTCTTCGAAAATGCAGGAGTACTATGGGTTGAATCATTGTACATTCAATGTACATTTACTCCTGCATTTATGCGACACAGTTGAGTTTTATTCCTCACTTAAAAATATAACTATGTTTTCGTTTGAAAACTACAATATGACCATTACATCAAAAATTACAAGCACACAAGGAATTTTTTCGCAAATAATTACAAGATATGTACGAGAACTTATGTGTTCTCTCCAGAGTAAGCATCTTGCGGATGGAGAAAACGCTTTCTTAGATGACATTATTGCCAAACCGAATAGTACACTAATTCCACGTAGAACCGGAAAGTGCATTGGAGCATGCAATTATATTCTTACTGACGGCGATAATCAAGCATTCGTTGACGCCAATTTGGATTTTAATACTTGTAAATTTTTTCAAAGAGTTAACGAAAATGGAACTATATTACAAAGCCGACACTACAAGCGCGTTCAGCAAAAACAAAATAATTGTTTTAAGCTTTCAGAGAATTTATTTTTCGTGGTGGATGTATTCGTCCAAGATTTAGTATCTCATAATTTATTCGCTCTGGGAACCCAATACTATGCACAGCCGCATTTGTTTTGTAATGAAATACAGTTGAAATACATTTACAAAACTGTTTCATCATTCCGTCAGATTCAAGCATCAGCGGATTTAATAGAGATTGTTATGATGGTAACAAATGAATTGGACACTTTTTTCATTGGCTTTCTTAATTCGTATGATAACAATCGTAACTAAATTGTTTGTGAAGATACTCTATTGTCATCGAAGAGTGTAAAAACTGTGAATAAATACAAGGGAAAGTTTACGAAGCTGATTAGCTCTGTAATGCATTGTTTGTTTGACTACTTTATGTTCCATCAATTAGTACTCAATGGCACATTGCGTCTGAGAGGGAATGAAACAATACAATTTTCTCATAACGAAACATCCAGCCGTCCACCATTACCATTCTAGGCATTGTAGTTAGTCATGTGTGATTATTTAACAACAGGCACTCCATACATTTAAGAATTATGAATTCGTTTGAGCTCGAGTATGTTTCGCCCATAGAAACAGATAATTTGGAATCCATCAAAGCTTTGGTAAGTATATTTTCATTGAGTAGTATAGTAACTCATTGTTATTACCGTTTTTGTAAGTTGTGGAATGCATATGTATGTAGTTGTATGTACATAGGCTGGTACAATTTCTCCAATGATAACTGAAGACTTTCAAAAAAATGTTCTGGCATATTTGATTGCAAATGATAGACGGTGCCGTCTTTTGGAATGTGGTAGGTGTATACTATAACAATAAGTATGTCACAATGCGTCATGTCCATATTTAAATTGAAAAATGATTAAGTTTCTCCAATTCATTCAGAGCTTTCATCTGTGAAAAATGCATTATCCGAAATAGCGAAATCGACATCGATCGACGACAAGCCAACATCAACGCGTGATTCGGGACCGTCAAAAATTGCACTGGATATTTCTAAGAGAGTAATGTCAAAATAATAGGAATTCTAATAATTGCTATATTATTGAATTACTGATAACAGCGAAAGTTCTATTGTGTACCCGTACATTTGTTTTTTAGCATGTCTACGTGGAGGTACTTTTGGATGGTGAAAAATACGACTACATCGTCGATACGGGAACTAGACTACGTTTGGATGCAGCCATGGCTCCGAGATTTGTGGCAACTATTGTAATTGAGGATAGACACAACGAGGACGAAATTCTTCAGTTTACCGTCTCTGGTTTGGCGAAAGTTACTTCGAAAAAAGGTGGGGAATCACAGATGCCAACCTTGGCATTTCCAAAATTAACGGAGCAAATCATTTACAGTAAGTAATAGCCCAATTAGATTTTCACTTTTTCACCCTTTAAAGGATTTAATTTTTTATATCAATCAATGATGTTATATCGTCAATCGTTTGCATTTATATAATTAATACCATTCACGCTGCTAAAAATGTTTGGCTTCAACTGCCAAAAATATTCGAAATTTTAAAAATTGTTATTTGGTTGCTCGTATAGAACGCTATTGTTGTTAATGGTCCAACGTTTTTTTCACATCTTTGAATTTGAAATCTCATTCAAACAACTCCAAAATGCGGAACGATTCAAAATGGAAAATTATTTGAACAAATATGATTGCATGTGAAGATTTGGTTTTCAAACAAATATTTTATCAAGCTACTTAGACAGCAAATGTAGTATGAATCCATTTGAATTACGAATTATCATTCTGCGGCCTCCGTTACTATTATTATCTATCCCTGAATTAAATTTTCCATATGAGTAATTATTCTTCCTTTTTTAATCCCTTCCCATTTTGATCCTGGATTTGAATTTTTTCTACAATGTTTTATTACGAATCGTGTTTACAAACGAAGCAAAATTTGGGAATTTCGAAGTTGTGCGCAAACCTTATGTTATTCACTGCTGCCCCTTAGATGGGACAGGGGGATATATTTTGACATCAACATTTATCGCATTATTGCAGAATAAGCAATTATTAGTTTTTCTATTTTTGCAGAAATTGTAAGTAAAAAATTTTACGCCGATGGTAAAAACGATGCAAACATGTTCAAAGCAGCCGAAGATAGGATTAAAATGGTTCGTCAAAAAATAAGGGAAGTACTAAATTACAAGAAAAAATGTTATAAAGAGAAATTGTCGGGAGATCAGAACAAATCAAATTTGGATATTACAAATGAAGGTGTGGGTAATTTGGAAGTCCTTGGCACTCCCGTACACAACTTGCCAATCCGCTCAACTAGAAAACGAACATCGGTTGATTTGCAATCACCTGCTTCGGGATCGTCCCCTGGATTATGTTTAGTTGGCGAGACACCTAAATCTCGTCGATTCAGCCGAAGGGTTGCATCCAGTACCCAGAAATCTAATTTGTTTTTCTAGACTTGTATTTGAGCAGTGCCAGTTCAGCTACAATGCATGTGAATTTTTATTACCGTAATGGAGTTTAAATACAAGTACGATATTACTTATTTAGTTACGCTTGGACGTTCTGTCCATTAGTAATCACAACCATTTTAGTTATTTACGCTAGTTGTTTTTTTATTTTTGTAATGTTTCGTTTTGCTGATTATAAGCTACTGTAATTATTATTTTGTTATGATACTGATTGGAATATATTTATGTAAATGTCATACAAGTACATTAATTTGTTTTAATTTTATGGATTTGAAGAAGTTGAAAATGTTATTCAAGCTGAACTAATATAAGTTCCAAAAGAAATAAAAATGTTTATAATTAATATTGGCTTCAATCATGACCTTACTTGCTGCAGACAAACCCATTACAATTTTCATAAGTAAACCGTATAATAATATTCACACTGGTTTATTTCTTTTTTGCATGGTTATTCTGTAACAACATTTACTATAATTTCATATAACATTTTTTGGCAGACTATTATGCACTAGTATATCATTTATTTTTATAGAACATCATGATCGACACATTCAATTTTTACCAATGAATAATCCGTTAGGGTGCATGTACAAACCATAACAAAAGCGAAACTATTGTCATGGTATTTTGGTATGTACCTCTAATGCCTTTTACCATAACACGACTTTGGTATGGGCCCAGTAGGTTTGAAATACAAGATACAAGATACGTATTTTGTATTTTAGATAGTATTTTGTATTTAAGTATTTCAAGTACTACACATCTCTGCTTGTAAGGTTGCAAATAAGCTACTGACTAACAATAAGGGGGGGGAATACTCTACGGTGCAATATATAGGATGCAGTAACTATAATGCTATAGGTATAATAAAATATGTTTTCAAAAATTTAAACATGAAGGTATTGTAACCGGGGGAAATTATGCAAATCTGCGCATACAATATATGGTATATAGTATATATATATATACATATATATATATATATGTGCCTATAACTATATCAGTTAACTGCAATGCAAATACATGATGCAAATATGGGGGCATGAAAGTTCTAAAAGAGCCAGAATTTCAATAAAATAAAAAAAGATTTTACTTATTAAAGATTTTGAATTAGGAGCTCTTGAGTTAACGGTTGATTTAGACCTTTAGACTGAAATTATAACTGACTTAATCACTCAAGAGCTTCCATGCTTATATACACGACTAAGGATTTCGAATAATTTACAAAACGTTTCGGAGGCGTCTATTTTCAGATACAATCCAGATCTTAATTACGTTTAAACTATATTTACATCAAGTGCAATAAAATTCTTATTTTAATTTGCACAGTATTCATGTTACTGGTTACAGGTTACAGTATTAATAATAATTAATATCGTATTATAAGCTAAATTAAATCCATAAACGTGCGATGTAAACTCAATGTAAGGAAAACTAACTAAATTTTAACGCGTCCATCGGATATTTACAACCGTTACAATGAAACTCCATTTATTCCCCGCTGTTTAAATTTTTTGCGCTCTTTGAGAGTTACAAAAATGAACATTACCTACTCGCATCATCCCCATAAAATTCTACAAGATCAAAGAAATACTTGATGTCCTTTTCCGATAAGCAAGTATTGTATAAACAAAAGACCAAATGAGCAGGAATCTTTGCAACGGGCTCCACTGAAGTCAATAATTTGTTCTTATTCAATAGCCGACTTAGGATTATATTTTGTACCTGGAAAGAAGCAATCAACAATTCCGACGTAAATAATAATACGCTGATAAATAACTAAATGAAATTGTTTATGCCCAAATGTGCATATGCATCTTCAAGTAATTACAATACACCCGGATATTTTAAAAGAAATAAGTCTTAAATAAAGTCTTTGAAAAATATTTGAATTTGTAACCTCAACGAGCTTTTCAGTGAATTCTGGTTGACTCAAGTCCTTAGACATCAGATTATGTGGCACGTAGAAAAAATTGATGTTCGTGGCTTCCGGAGGTGTTGAAATAGCTGGGACAAATTTATTTCCCTGACTACGTCTCAGCAATTCGTTGTAAGCATAATTAGTTAACGAGTATGCTTTGTCAACTTGTTCACCGAGGCCTGTCATTCCCTGGAAGGCAATAAATGTTAAGTTATGACCTGTTAATTTCCAGTACATTTATATGTACAGGATACATTTATTGGGATCCGTTCTTTTTATTACCTTCACTTTCCAAAGGAGCCACATTTTGATGACGTCGGGCCTTCTATTTGTTAAGGCATGAGTTTCCCCATAGTCATAGGCCTTTTCATTGTACAAACTAGGATTCAGTCGAAATTGTTGCTTACTCGGTGGGGGTGCGAATTGCTCCACGCTTTTGACATGCCTGGTGATCCATGAAGTTGTGTATCTAAAGTTACACCTCAGTTAATTATTTGATCTATACGGACAACGGATGGATGTAAAGCTCAAAATGTTAACAAATGCTTATTGTATGTTTTCAAATGATAAATCATACTCACCCTGCTGCACATAACATTTTATGTCCATTAAAAGTAAACGAATCCGATCTGTAAAAATTCGTCAACAACTATTAGTCACACTCATCATCAATGAGCATGACAACTCTGAACATGTGAAAGTGAATGGAACATCAACAAATATTTAAAAGAGCACTAAAAAGACATTTTTAATCTTTCAACAATGAAAGTCAGTCTTGTAAAATTTCTGTGCGTCTTTACATTTATTGTATTTTCATTATTTACAGGGTACATCTTACTTTTCTCCCTCAAGTTCATGTAAGAAACGTCAAAGCAAACATATAATCTGCCCAATATGAAACAAATTTTTTTCTAGATTTTTTACAATTTCATTCATTGAACTAGGTCCAAAATTGCTGTTACATTATCCAAAAGGAAGAAGCAAAATCCTTAGAAAATATTAACTTTCCTTCACGTATTTGATAACTGTGAAGAGCAAATCTTGACCGAGATCAATGAAACAATTTTTGAAGTACTAAAAAACAATTTACTTCAAAATGGGGGAATGACGTCTTTTGAGCCCTATATGGGCTAAATGGGGGGAGAGAGAGAAAGGACACAATACACCCTATTTAGACCATGTACAAAATCTATAAATTACATATCCATTATTTTTTCCAAACCTGTCCACGCCTTTTAATCGGGAAGATTGTGATTCGGAAAACGCAGCACATCCTCCGTACGCAGCATCGACATGAAACCACATATCATACTCTTGACATATATCGGCAATCTCCTCCAAAGGATCAAAGGATCCAAGTGTTGTGGTCCCCGCTAGAATTAAATTAAAGTTAAGAAATTATAGCTGTAAATGGATTGTTTTGAATTATCAACATATTTTCACATAAACCACAAAAAACTTGAAATTTTTGAATGCATAGGACGGTAATGGTAAACGCTTGATTATTTGAATTTGTAACGGATCTGGACATGCTATATCCGTTTGTTAATAATAATATAGTAATGTGGAAATAACCTGTTGCGATCACCATAAATGGAATTTTGTTTTCCCTCAAGGCAATTTTAACCTGCTCCTTTAAATCCTTTGGGTTCATTTTACCAGCCTGATCCGTTTTGACACTTACCAGATTATCCAGTCCGATTCCTGGGTACAATGTCAGAAAATATCAAAATAAAATCCTAGTTGACAGTAAAAATTGTATCTAATTTTGTAATTTCCGAATCAAAGGAACTCATACCCATGAAGAAGGCTCCCTTATTCACAGAAAAATGACCCCCTTCACTTAGAAACATCACTCCTTGATGGGTCAGCTTGTGGATTCCATTCCTTTTAACGGAACCAAATTTTCTATTGAATGCTAACGCCATGGAGAGTTGATTTGCCCCTGAACCACCAACCAGTGACATCCCAACGGATGTGGGGTAACCGACCATTTTGCCTACAGCAGTCGTCAGTTCCTGTTCCATGATTGTGAACACCGGTCCGTCTTCATAGGTGTACATTGGGGAAGTAATACAGGCCGTGACGTAATCCGCCATCATTGTGTACGGCTCCAGTCTAGAAAATATAATACTCCAAGGTCAGTAGGTCAGACCTTCCAAACAAAATCAGAGCTGTAAGGATTTTAAATAACAGTAATTATTTTAAATACCCGGATATAAGCTGAAAGATGTAATATGGGTGGGCTAGTCTGGCACTGTAAAAGATAACTCCGCGGACTATTTCCATAATGCTGTCCACCGACATGAAAGTCCCATTCTCCCCTCCGGCCTCCTCCTCAACCAATGAGAAACTAAATTTCTTCAGAAGATTCTCAGGAGTTCGGAAATGAAACGGGGATTCTTCTCTTCGATCCTGGAAGTATGTCCCTAACTCGAGGGCCGTTTTGAAATACCTCTGGAACAGTTCCAAATGCATGCTTTTGATTGGGGCGGAGACGTAGTCTGGGTACTTCAAAGGTCGAGGAGGAACTTCTGGTTTCTTAACCATCAAAATTTCGGAGTCTTCCAAAGTTGGGACCGTACATTGCTCGCCGGTTTCGAAATCCCGTGCTACGATTGTCTGGAGTTGATCCCCGTGATACTCAATCAGGTCCAACATGTATGTTATGTCAATTCTCGATACTGCTGTGTTGTTCATATTCATGACGAAGAATTTCGGCAAATCCATTCTCCCAGGCAACTCCCCCAGTGAAATGACCATCTTCCCTTTAAGGAGCAATTCATTCTTGATTTTCTCTGTGATCTGAAATACAACGGGACTATTAAATTTCCTTACAAGAATAACTGCATAACTGCTTAATTTTCTCAAATCGAACCTTATTTCTCTTGAGGATCTCGTTCACTTTCGGAATATTGCCGATGAGGTCGGGATTCAAATATCTCGGAAGTGCTTTGGGAATATAGTAAAAGCAA
The DNA here is from genome assembly GCA_947179485.1 of Allacma fusca. NCBI lineage: Eukaryota > Metazoa > Arthropoda > Collembola > Symphypleona > Sminthuridae > Allacma > Allacma fusca. The sequence continues at coordinate 72,610,833 of OX359246.1, read as the reverse complement.
ATGAGGTTACTATCGAATTCTGGCAGGATCAAAACGAAATTAGGATGGCGATTTCGAAGTTCATGAATGCATATTCTGGTGTTCCGGTACGTCCCATCGACCTGGTTTCCTAAACCTTTGGAGCCCTGGGGATTATCATTGAGTTCACAATCAGACGTGAGATCAACTAAATTCAAGTAATACTTTGAAGTTTCGGAAATTTGAAGGTAATATGTCTCACTTTGACTTTCCACATGAGCCAGATTTTCAGAATATCGGGTCTTCGAGTGGTCTGCAAAGTGTTGTCTCCTGTATCCCACTTCTGATGGTCGTAGAATGGATCTTGGTCGTAGATCACTGGGGCATCGAACCGGAAAGAGTTTTTTATTTTGTTACTTTCTCTCGTGACAATAATACATGTAATAAATGGGGCGGCCAACATTTTGTCCGGACTCCAAATACAAGAGTGGGATCTGTAAGTTCCAAAAATCCTTTATACTAAAAAAAAGAACTATTCCAATAGCCATAGGAAGGAAACTAGATCACAAATTAAATTATAAAAATCATTCATTTCACCTCTCTATTCCCTTGAGCCGTTGGCTGTGCTTTCGGGAAAAGGCACAAGAGCCCGCAAGATGTCCGTCAACGTGAAACCACAATTTGTAGTCCGATGCGACTTGAGCAATTTCGTCGATTGGATCAATAGCCCCTAAAACATTTGTCCCTGCCGTTGCCACCACCATAATGGGCTCAATGCCATCTCTCTCACAAATCTTCAACTTATTCCTCAGTTCGTCAACAAGCATCCTTCCCTTGTCATCAGTTTGGATACGAATGCAAGCATCCGAGCCCAAGCCTAAGAATACATTTCGTATATTTGAAACAAAAATCCTAAGTCCTCTACTCTTATGTTTCTTAATTGCAAAGCCCCGATGTAGTCATTACCTTCCCAAATGCAATATTTCTCGAAACTGTAGTCCGCTTGATCCGAAACAAAAACTACTAATCGAGGATTTCCAACAGCAAACAAGCCCTTTCCCTTCGCCCCAGGGTACTTATCCTGAATGGCCATTTGAATCGCGAACCCATTCCCGAGCCCATGACTTGGAAGGTTCATCCCATCACCTTGACCTTTCGGATATCCTATCAAGTTCCGGAATTCCCTGTACACCTCGAATTCCATTAAAGTATACACTGGAGCCAGGAAATACGACAGGATTGGCTGGGACATGGTTGTGCTCAGCCAATCCGCTATGATCCCATAAGGGTCCAGCCCCGCGGAGTTTTTGGAGACCATGAACGGATGGGAGGGATGAGGGCTGTAATCGATGAGGAATTCGATGCACTCCAGCAATTCCTGTCTTCCAGCATTGGGGTCGTTGGGTTCTAGCAGGGATTTACGTTCAAGCTTGAAATTCATCCCCTTTTGAAGATCCCCCGGAGCTAGGAACTTGAAAGGGGGCTTCTGTCTCTCAGCCGTACTGTTGAAAAAAACACCTTTTTCAAGGAGCAGATCCACGATCTTCCGGAACGTCTCATCATGAAGGGATTTGACGGGGGAAGATGCGAAGTACTCGTAGGTGATTGGTGGATTCGGAGTTGCCGGCGGACCATGCTGCCCTCTATTGATTTTATCCTCCAATGAAAGTTTTTTGACAGAGTCTCGAACGATATTGGTTTGAACGACTTTATTGAATCTAATTTGTGAGTTGGAAATCCGCTTATACTTTTATTTGCTCGTAGGAATCTCAATGGTTAAAATGATATTACTATAATTAAAAATATAGACGGAGTCTCGGGTGTATGTAATTACATTTATATTTAAAGATTGATCTCGTACCTTAAATCCATTTTACCTCCCGTACAGAATGTGATCTAAAATAGTAGCTTAAAAGTCCTTCGTCGGATCCACCCAACCTCTGAAATAATTTCCAAAGTTGGGGAGAGCATTTATTATTTATGTAGCATTTCCGTGGAGTATTGTTCCGGAATTGTGGGAAAATAAGGGATTATAATTTCCATCGCATAGATTCTCATAAATAGGAAACGTAAAGATAAAACTGTGGGTAACAGGTGAAGCTTAAAATCCAAACACAAATTCATAGTGTCCAAGGTTAAAGTTAGGCTAGGCAGGACGGGTTGATAAAATCCAGACAGGCAGATTGGCCAAGAATAAATCAATTTTAATGAGAAAAGGCAGTAGGGTAATGAGCCTGCCAGGAAGGGCTATAACCACATAGAAAACATAGCACTCATCATCTAAGCCACACTTGGTGTTGTCAAAGTTCAAAGGCAGAGAGACGAAAAAAAATTATTTAACTCGACCTCACTGGTAGTTCGTATATGCTTAAGCATTTGGAATGGAAAGAAGTTATGTAGGTTGAAGAAGTTTTTAGGGTAATTAAAATTAAATTCATAATTTAGTCTTAAACACATTGGCTTATGATAATACACTTCAGGTTAGGATATCAGTCAGATTTTATTAGTCTATTTATTGGAATGAATTAGCAAATTTTATTATTTTAATAATATTAGGGAAAAGACATGAGACGGAAAGAGCAGATGTATAGGTACATACAATTCCAATCTTGTACTCCTTCTCACAGCTTAAAATGTGTGCGAATAGAATCGTTCCGGAAATTGATTATGGACGTGATAAAAGGGTATGGTGCTCGTGTGCATGTTGCATTTTTAATTTCGTCACATTTTTAATCCTGGAATTGTATGCATGAATAGATAGGGATAAATTATTGCTGTATGAATGCATAAGCATGTACGAAAATAAGAGCACAAGGTCGGTGTGTAATTATCATGCATTTATTTTCATTTAATACATGGCCAGGGATGTAATAAAATACGAGGGAAAATGTTGAGAGGGACATTGCTTCTTATTATTCATAGTACAATCATTTTGTGAGTACATGAGTATACATCATCTGTGAATAGTGTGAGCAATTAAAATGGTCCACGTGTCAAAATATGGAAAAATGGACTACATCCACGTATTTTTATGTAAGTCGTTCATATTTAAGTATCTTTAATAACATCATTAGACAATTTTGGAATGTTAGTCTTTACAAACTTTGTAGAAATTTTTACTTCAATATATATAGATATATAACGATGATTCAGATTTGACTTTCAGGAGAAATAAGAACTTTATCTTTGAACTTTATTTTAAAATCAGAAGAAACATTGCCTCACATTTTTTATTATTTCAGCCGCCAATGAAGTTGGTCAATGAAACAAATTTAAGAAAATCTGGAAACGCTTTTGCCTGAATCTGGGGGAATCAAATATTTTAAGAGTCAGTCCCTTGTCACTTGTATAGGCTGGAGGTGGGGACAATATTTTCCTTTCATCCCGTAGAATTGATTTGAAAATTTATTTCACTGATAACCTTCAACTTGTTTTTATTTGTTTCGGGCTCGGCTCGATAGTTCCTCATAATTTCCTCATCAAAATTATTAGAACGTTGATGAAGGTAGTCCTAATACAAAACTATAGGTCTAATGTTGTTAGGACAGAGTCAGTTCTACTTCAAGGAAAGTAATAAAAGGTTTAATGACTGCATTGTATAACGTGAGGATAGATACGAATTTTAATCCTGAGAAATACGTTCACGGATAGGAAAGTCTCAGGCTGAAAGGGCTATGAACCAATGAATTACCTATCTATACCTATACAGAAGTCTCTTATGCTATGACAATTGACAGTAGTCAGTGGTGACATTTGTTTCTTGGGATTGCAAGTTTGCATTTTTCTTTACTTCAACCAGAGGTACAGACAAACAGAGCTTTTCGAATGGTTCCTATAGGAAATACTATATTGTACAAGGAATTGCCTTATCTTTCATACAGGGTCAAGTCCATGGGAATTATCCGATAAGAAAGTTTTGAGGAAAGCTGATATGAAAATTCCTACAAAAAATTCATTTATCATAGCTGAAAGTATGTGAGGTACATTTTAGTAGGACATAAATGTATAAATAATCCATGATCTTATAGCTTTTCTGTATGTATTTGTTAGTTCAAAAAAAGTTTCAAACATTGGGCAACCTGAAATAATTAATCGTACCAAATGAAATGAATTTAAAAAATTTACTGGGTTTCAGACTATTGAGCTGATGAACTTGTTGGATTTTGACGGATTTTTCGTTTCAGTAGTACAAACTATACGTACTGATTTAAAAAATTTTACTTTAAAGACATTGAGTACAGCGTATGATTCTGGTTTGCAGCAATTGAAGCCCCATTTAAAATTGTACTACAGAAGCTCATACAGTTTCAGGACCAGACCAGACCAAAGGACCGCATATGGTCCTGAACAGTGCATCGCGTGGGTACAAAAATGCTCTACCTGGACCTGGACCTGGACCCAAATAGTGGGTACCAGCAAACATCGTACTCAAACCCGTACCTGAATAAAAGTACCCATTAAGTAAATGTTGGTACCTGGACCTGATTATTTTGCAAGTAGTGCGTACCTGTACCTGAATTTTACCCGTACCCAAAATATACCCAATATATGGACCTGTACCTGAAACATTTTCCTACGTACCTGTAGCCAATCAGGTACTTTAAAAACAATTACTGTAAACGGTTCAACTCGATGATTTACAACACAGCAATTACAAGCTAGAAAAAATTCTGCCTCGTCATAATTTTTGCAATACTATACATCTTAATGGAACTATAACTTCTATACCATCCAGTGCTCGGCACGGGTACGAAAAATCGGTACCCGTATCCGTACCCGAAGTGCGGGTATTTCAATAACTTGTATCTATACCCGTACCCATACCCGAGTATCCGGGTACAAATTTTTCGTACCCGTACCCGCAATGTTATCTCAATCCATGTACCTGTACCCGTATTGTACCCGTACCCGAAAATACTCAAAAATAGTACCCATACTCGGGTATCTCAGTGTCGTACCCGTACTCGTACCCGGGTACATTATCCAGATTTGTTTTAATGTAATACATAGTACGTTATATGTAATAATGTATGACACCTGAGTGGGTAATTTTGACTAGCTAGAGAGGTATTTGACATTATATATTTTTATTGAAGAGTAGAAAACTATAAGCGTTTTTGATTAGAAGTAAAATTATCCCCATTTGATTGTTTATGGGCTGATGGGCGAAGTATTTTATAGCACCCAGTCCATATGTACATGCATTTTTGGCTTGGGACTTGGCGACTCGATTTTTCACTTCTTGATTTATTCGGCCTTTTACATTAATTTTCTCACCTCAGTAGCTCTGTGTACATGTTACTCAATAATATCTTGTTACAAATATCCGCCTTTTCCTAATCAACTACCAATTACAAAAAATATCTGGCCATCCAACTCATCGGAACTCCAATTTTTAAATTGTATTCATTGTGGCTAATGAAGTATCATGTGCATACGTGTCAATCAGACTATTTATGCAATTAGTAACAAATTACGACATTATGATGACGTTTTGTATAAAATTTCGTTGAATCCTATTCTCCACTTCTATTTTGATATTATTCCTCGTCCGTTTATTAATTATTCTTCCTAAAACCTGTTTCCATAAAAATATATATTATAGATATAAATATATATTTTAGCAACACAGTCTGAAATACAGTTACTGCATGTTGTAAGGTTAAAAGGGTATTAACAATAAGCTATATGCATTCAGAATTACTAAAAATACCGACAGAATTTTCCAACGGAAGTTCCATTATTTTCATAAAATCCATCAAAATGTCTCAAATCTCAACATATCCAAATACTCGGGTACAATGGTGGCGGGTACGGGTAAATGACACCATTATACCCGTACCCGGTGGGTATTTACCCATTTTGAAATCCTTGTACCCGTACCCATACCCGTATCCGTACCCGAAATTTTGAGCCGACCAAAGTGTACCCGGGTAGTACCCGGAATTGTTCGGGTACACAAAATCCGTACCCGGGTAGTACCCATACCCGTACCCATACCCGTTTACCCGAGTATTACCCATACCCGTGCCGAGCACTGATACCATCTGAGGTATTGCCATCTCCAATTAAATCTTCCACTTCTAGGACATCCTCCATAACCAATATCCACAATATCATTTAACGCCATTTTTACTGAATCACAAGTGGAATTTGTAATTACACTTACGTATTGCTGGCACGTTGTGCTAAGCCAACCATCTCTATTGCATAACCGTATGCTTTTTCAAAAATTGCGACGCACTCCTGAAAACACGCTGAATATCAAAATAAACCTGTAGGTCGGAGAGAGAGAGTCACATACTACACTAGATGCCTCGTAAGATGGATTTTTGTTTGTAAAAGTACCCACATTTTCGGGCATCAATTTGTCAGGTCCAGGTATATTGGAAGCTTGTACCTGTTCCTGTCAGGTACAACCCAAAAAATTCCAAGTTTGTACCTGTACCCAACACCTGATTTTGTACCCAAAATGTGGGTACATATAGCTAGTTCCCATAAAGTACCCATTCAGTTTGGGTACTTAAACAGAGTACCCATTTCGGACCTGGACCTGTACCTGTACCCAAATACTCAGGTACTACCCGTACCCATGCGATGCACTGGTCCTGAAAGTTCACAAAATAAAAATTTATGAATAAACAAAACGGAACAAAATGGCTCATTTTTTGCAATAGAATCAAAATTTGGTGGAATAAAACGTGATTATTTAAATACTCTTTATGGTTTTCTAGACCGTAGTCTTTGGTCTGGTCGGGTCCAGTCGTTCGATCAATAATCTGGTCTGACCTTTGGACCAGACTAGTTTCATAAAATGTGGCAGGATTTAAAATTTATTAAATTTTTGTCGTTTACCGATTTATGATTTTGCGCCTAATTCTTGCTTCACTCTGTCGGAGTATACATATATTCGGGCTGAGATCTCATGGTGTACTTGTTTAAAATCTTTTTAAATGCCCTACCAACAAGTAGTGTCACATCTTATTTTCGTCAAATATTAAAATGTCAATAGAGAATTAAAACGTTGCAAAATTTCAGTCTTTTTTCAGTTATTTTAGTCCGCTAAAATTATTAGTAAAGTTTGGCAGAGATGAAAATAATTTATTGTGAAAAATTTTCTCAAAAATTACAAAATCTTATATTTTTGAGCATCACCCACTTTATGGGCTATGGAGGGAGGGGACGCCTCGGTCAACCTTAAACACATCCCTGGATATCTCCAAATCACAATGAGAATGCTAGGAGCTCCATCTTCATTAAACAAGTAGAGTCGTCCATTTTGGACGACATTAGTTATAACACCAGGTTAAATTGTTTGTACGTAGTTTATAGTTTTTTGAAGTAAAATATCTTGTTAAGAAAGTGTTGACAAACATTATTACAATTTATTATTTTTGCATAAAATTTTAGAATTATTTCTTATACAACCAATAAAAAAAACTTGAGAAAAAAATTATTGTTAAATTTCAAATTATTAATGACCCGCAGTCGAGGTTAAATTCTGGAATAAAAAATTCAGGCTTCCTTCTTTATTATCCACATTTTCCATTGGATTTGGCATTACAGCCAACAGCTATAACATTACAAGGACGGATAATACAAAAACAAATACCTATTTCAAAAGTATCAGTTACTGTAATAAAATTCCAGTCCGAAAAAACCGTTCCGTTCCGATGTAGGGTCCAGATTTCAGATGTGTGGAATTTGGACTGATCCTGAAGACCTGTTCAGTTTCAGTTCGTCCCAGTATTGAGAGATTGGAGTATTTTTTTTTAAATCAGTGTCATGATCTGTACTATAATAATTGCGTGAGTAGTAATAATTACCTTAAAATCAAAACAATGTTGGACCTCTGCAATATTTCGAACTTTGTCCCAGCGCCCACTCCGAAACGTGGAACATTAAAAGTGCATTTATAGATTGAAACGCTCTGCCAAGGGTCCCATGATTTGAAGTTGGATGGAAGGAAAGTCATTAAAATCAAGTGTTATTTGTTCAAAATGCCCCTAAAAAAGGAACAGGAATTACATAGGAGTATTAGCAAATGAAATTTTTGAAAAATATCGTTGATCCCAGGAGGTTCTGTGCCTTGGGGAATGTCAATGTGTTTTTGTCAACCCTTGTGTATATATATACATACATAGGATCACAAATCACAATTCTGTAGCCAGGTCTCGTCTCGACCATCAAAAATAAAAACTGGCCATGGAGTTGCAAATGCGAGTGACAATTGATTTCCAGGTTCTTTGCATTATCTCAGCCGTAAGTTGGAAGCCAAAATTATAAAATAATTATTATCAAAATCAAAGTTATTATTATTATGTGATACAGTGCCTTGAAGTTATCGAATCACAGATCACAGTAGGGCTCTTATTTTGTTTTTGTTCCAGATCCTCGGCTTTATTATCATAATTCTGGCGTCGCTCTACATCACTGAGGAGGTGGACAGAGTCAATACGGATTGTCTCGCAATGAATCCGGCGGAAGTGAAATACTGTCGGTACAATTATTTCCTTCCCATATTAGCAGGTTTCCTGGCCGTCATCCTTGGACTATGTCAACTTGTCTTTGCACTCGTGCTCTTGCTTGTAAGAACCAATTAATCAACTGGTCTTACATTTTAAACTAAATTTTTAAATACAATGATTCCCATTACAATTTTTGTACCACTTCCTGGGAGAATCCTGATTAACATTCCCTGAATATGTAATGTAAATCCTTTTAAAAATCGTTTCCTATTTTTGAGGGTGAGTTAAATTCTATCGATTCCATTATTATAGAGGTGGGATGATTGAGCATATCCTTTTGGTTGACGTCTTAAATGTGTAAATATTTTTTAAATCTTAGCTTTAGGTAAAGTAGCAGCTAGCAGCTGTCAGTGATCATCAGATAAGATAGATCCATATAATAATATAGTTAAGGTTTTAATAAAATTTGCTTGTAATTTATTTTTTTGAAAGAAAGACATGAAAATAATTACTCTGATAAAAAAGATGCTCAGATTTTGTTAAACAGATTTGTCAACAATATTTTGGTTTCCAGGCGTCGTTAAGATTAACAACAAAAAATACACAAGTATTGATCCAGTTTTTTAAAAGAATAAATTCTCGTTGGTACCCTTAATTTTATGACTGCTCGCGGAAATATTTCAATAATTTAATGCTAATAATTTAAGGGATTTCTAACACACGATTTAATGGACAGCAGGAGGATGAAATGTCTTTGTAGGATTGTTTTTCTTGAAAATGTCATTTGAAATGAAATTGAAATAATGATTTGAAAAGTTCATATTATGTGATTTTACTTTGCAGTCCAACAACTTTGGTAATAGCAAGAATTACTTCATCTGTCACCTGGCATGGGGACTCGTCGCCCTCCTAGTATTCGCTGTACTTTGCATCATCATTGTGAATACCCACAACTACTGTTTTCGAGAGGAAGAAGCTTTCTTCACCTTCATCATCCTGGACATGATTTTCTGCTTTATCACCGCCATTGTGCTGGTAACTTGCGGAGAGAAATTGGGTTGGTTCATAAGACACATTGAGATTTAATGAATAAGTTATACGACCTATAAAAATAATTGATGTTTTATAACAAACTCTGGGTTTAAAACAAATATATATTTACTGGTAATTTTTATTTGATTGTAAAATAATTTTCCAAAGGATGTGGAAAGGGAGAAAATTTGCAGCTGGATAAAGGGAGAAGAGGTCAACGTAGTCCCAATAAGTCAGCGCAAGGAAGCCAAGCAGCTGAGCCAATAAAAAAGACAAGGACCCCATCCACTACAAAGGCTGGAAAGAAAAAAAAGAAAAAAGGGAAATCTAAAAGGGGAAAAAAAAGCAAACCCAAAAAGTTGGCAACTGGAGCCGGGTTTTCCTTTGCAAAATGATGGCAGGAGGATTTCCCTATTTTGAATGTGTTTATAAAACTACTTTTAATAATTTTATTATTCCCCTTTCAAAGCTAATAGAACAGTCATCTGTCCAGGAATTTTTTAAAACACAATTTTCAGAGAACGGAAAAATAAACTATTTGTTTTTAAATTTCACTATCACTATAATTTTTATTTGATAGGATTTTTCATGAATGTGAGTTAATATTTTCGATCATTTGTGAGGGAAATTAAAAGCGTGTGAGGGACAGTTTAGGAATTATTTATTTAGTGGATTTTAAAAATAACTTTTCGTTAAAATTTTTCAACGAACGGTTATCTTTTAAGTCAATTTTAAGGGTCTTTAGAACTTTTATCTGTCGCCAAAAAACTAGTGCAAAAGGTTGCATAGAATTTTGCCATTATATCCGAGCGCCCCAATTTATATGAAAACAATACCATAAAATAAATATCCAGCATTAACTTCCCCCATGTTTGAAACAGTTTTGCTCATTTTGAACCCCTTTCGCTTTATCAAGTCATAATATTTATTGGGTGGGAAGAATAATTTTTTTAAAAATTTAATTTAAAACAGCAGGCGTAATAGCGACGAACCTGGTTTTGAAACAACTCTGACGTAATTTTTTTACGCACGAATCCCACAATTCTTCACAGAATGGGTGGGAATAGTCCTGTGAAATTAAAATGATTAGGGATTATAAGGAGGTTGTAGTAACCCGCATAAAATCTGAGGAAAGGATGCAAAAAATATGGGCTTTTGAGAGTCACATGGGTTTGCTTACGTAATCCAGTTTTCACAAATCCAGGAGAAACCCAATCGGCTCAAAAAATTTCCAATTCAGAGTCCGTCTTGTTAAATTGTTGCTTATATCAGTCCTTTGCCAAAAATGCATTTCTACACGTGACCACATAATATGTAATTACCTTGTTTGTGCAAATTAAAAAAATGAGCATGCAGACACTCCACACGGAGCTCCAAAACCTTTCTCCCTGTCTCTCATCCTCATCCAATCTCAAATGGTTTTAACTGGATCTGATACAATTTTTGCATGTATCAAATATTATACCAATACTTAATTTAATTAATTTTTAAGCCTTATCATTAAATTTTGTGCGCACATTTTCCAAAAACATTTGATCGTCCCCTTTTAGATTCTATCAGGTCAGTGCGTATTTTTTACAATTTTTCATGTAGAAATTCTCTTCAAAATTGAGGACTGGATGCTTGTAAGAATTAATTTTTTTCTGATTGAGTTGATTTCATCCTGTGCATAAAATACAGACGCGCCGTATTTTCCATCGGGTTATTGTTCTACAAAGAGAAAAAAATTCCAAGGAAAATATTCTCCAGGGACTTTCCAGTCCGGACCAATTTTGATTCCCAATAACGTCAGGACTTTTAAAGAGATAAGGATTTTTTCCAAGGGAGTCTTAGCATGAGAAAGATATGTGATCCCACCATTACACCAAATTACAGGGAAAAATTACCTTCCAACCTCAAGATCCAAGCATTGTTAACTCAATCATTTGACATGGATATAAAAAAAATGTCATTGATATAATCACACCTGTGATACATACTTGACTCCTTCCACTTGCCACAAGCACAAATTTCCCTGTCAAGCGTGCACTTAATCTGTTCATAAAGTTCAATATTGCGTGTGTGGATTCAAATTGTCTCCAGAGCCTGATATCCCTCACGTAGAAACAAATAGAATTACAGAGAACTCTGAGGCCGTCGTGCGTGCTCCGAAATTAAACTATATGGTCATACAAGCATTGTTATGTACTTTCCCACGTCCTAAACTATAATTTAACCGGAAATTTTCGGAACAAAATGGTAAAAATCCAATTTTTACTCATCAGTTGAGCTGTTGAATTTGCTCCTGAAGTGTAGGATTGTTCCTTGCTTTTATTTGAGCTAAGGGCCTTAGAAATCAAATATGCACGCAGTGTACCTCTTGAGTATTATTTTGTCCGCGGCGGTATTTGGTTACGCCGTTTTGAAGAAAAAATCCAGGAAACTTCAGCTCCTCAAAACATTTTCAGGGCCTAAAATATTACCAATTGTTGGTAACATTTTGCATTTTCTGAAACCTACTGGTATTAATTATTAAAATCTCATAATAATTTACACTCTCTGGTAATAATCATTACGGGTCAATATTTTAGCCGTCCTGAAAATCTAAATTTTGAATAATTTCAGATGTCAGGTTAAAAACGTTGACAGATTACCATAGACAATATGGGAACCGGATGGTGATTACATGTAGTCCCGTGACACTGGTTATCCTGTCACATCCCGATGATGTGGAAGTAAGGATATGTTTTTAAAAAAAATACAGGGGATTCTTCATTTTGAGGTTAAAAAAAATATTCAGTGTTTTAATTTTTTCAGAAAATATTAAGCTCAAGGGAGCACATAAACAAGCCTAGTATTTATGACATGCTATTTACTCCATGGCTGGGTTCAAGTATGTTCTACGCCAAAGGTAGGGCTCCAAATTGTTTAGAAATTAAAATTTTGTCAAAACATATTCAGATACAAGAAACCTATAGCCTAGGGGGGGGGATAATTATTATTATTTCTAGGCCAGAAATATTTCAATATGAGAAAGATGATCTTGCCCGCAATGAGCTCCAAAATTATTGAAAGGACTGCATTCGCCGCCAATCAACACTCCAGAACTTTGGTGAATATTTTGAAGGATAGGGAATTGAAAGGGATTTCGCCAGAGATCCACTGGCTTTTCATATTAATTTCTTTAGATATTACATTCGGTGAGTTTCAGTTTATCTGATTTTAAAAAAATATGAAATATGTAGCTCCAAATTTGTACCAGGATTTCTTCCAGATTTAGACAAATTGATTTCATCCCACTGATTCAAAAACCGTCGATACAAGGAAGTGAAGCCAAGTGAGTGTTTTTTTTTTTGAAAAAGTGAAAATCTGAAAGAAATTTTAGTACAGAAATTTCAAGATTTGGGGAAAATAGAAGTTAATGCTCATTTGTTTGGAAAAAACTTTGAATTAACGTAAAACGTTTTTTTCCAAATAAAATTGACTGCAAATTAATTCCTTGTACCGAGTGATTTTTGAAGACGTGGCCGCCTATGTGGCCTAAACAACGGACAATTGTTTGAAGTTTCTTAGCAATATGCATTTTACAAAAATACTTGGTTTTATTTATCCGACAGATTTTAGCATTGGAAAAAGCATGGGATGCTTACAGAATCTAGAGCATGAGTATGCCGTGGCCATTCATAAGTAAGTACAAAGGGTCAAAAAACTCTGGTCTCAATCCCTTGCTCATTTCAGGAACAATAACAAAAAATATTAAATTGGAAGATTTGAAAGAAGATTCCTTAGTAGTTCGTTTACAATCAGTTCTTCTGATGATGTTTTCCAACTTGATCCCTATAGCGAAACCATGCATCTTTTTGAACGTATGTTCACCCCTTGGCTATGGCCGGAATTTTTGTGGAAAATTTCACCTCTTGGAAGGAGGGAAAAAACGAACAGGAACATCCTCCATGCTTATATAGATAAGGTCACATTTCAAACATGCTTACCACATTATTTAAAAGGAACAATTTATTTAAAGGGATTGAATTGCACCTGAAAGTGGCAAATATTAATTTATGAATGTAATTAATTGCTAACTCTTTGAATCAATTCACGCTTGTTACAATTATTAGATTGTCCAGAATCGTAAAAAAGAAATCGCTGCCCAAAATGCGGGGTCGATGGAGGAGACACAGCTTAAAGAAAAAGGTTTAATTTTTCATCAATTCTTATTTTTTCCCAAGCATTTACTCAACTCTTTGTTTCTCATTTTTGTGTAGTTTGGATTTGATTCATATAAGTGGATGCTATTTGAATATATCCCCCATGTTACGTATATTCAGGACATCTTAATTTCATTGACTTACTCATTCGTGAGCAACAACGGGGGCAATACGGGATCACGGACAAGTACATCCGTGACGAGATCAATGCCAGCATGTTTGCTGTAAGTGTTTAGCAGTTCTATATTTTGTCAGACATTGGATTTGTAGAAATGTCTCAAAATGAATTTACTTCCAGGCCACACCTAAAAGTTTCTTGGATTTTTCGTGCTCCCAAATGTTTTTTATTTTTCTACAAATAGGGTCACGAAACAGTTTCTTCTTGTCTTACTTGGACCATTTATTTGCTTTGTACGAATCCCGAAGCACAGGTATCAAATTTTCCATAATTGCTTCTAACATAATTACTTCAGAGTGCTTGAATACTTTGTCCTCGCTCTATTATTATACTTACACTCCAAAATAATATTTTTGTACGGAGTACACATTGATTTCATAAATCCGGAGTGCATTTCTATTTTGTTTTTTTCTTAGACCAAATTACATCTTGAGCTGGACGAAGCATTTGGAAGTGACAAAAACAGAGACCTGCAATTTTCTGAACTAAGTCAACTGAAATTCTTGGATTGTTGCATCAAAGAATCTCTAAGACTGTATCCTTCAGGTCCAATGTATGTACGAGCGATTGAAAAAGACTTGGAATTAGGTTCGTCATAACAACATTCATTGTTCAATAATGCATACGACGGTGGAGCGGGATTTTTGAAACACAGCCTTCATCATCAATGTTGAATTTAAAAATGTATCAAAATCTGTGTGTCACAGAATGGGACAATATGGTTAGGATTTTTAAAATTTGTAGGTCTCCCAACTGATTCCGCATGTGTAAATTTTTCCCTTCACGAGATTGTTGGAGCTTAACACTAACATTTTGAAATCGTTTTGATCATTGATTAAGATACCATGATGTGCAAACACGGATTTGAGAAATGCAGTCCAATCCTATAAAATAAATTGTGCTTGTAAATGTATTATTTAAATAATTATTGTTACCTGTAGACAAAGACACTACAATTCCGGGTGGAATTAACGTCATAATTACTCCCTGGCTTACACATCGCCTCCCAGAATTTTTCCCGGAGCCAGATAAGTTCATCCCAGATAGATTCTCACCAGAAAACTACAATCAAAAACATCCTTTTGCCTACATTCCATTTTCCGCTGGGCCTCGCAACTGCATTGGTAAATTTTACGGAACATTTCTTAAGGGCTATTCACATCATTCATGGTTTCACATTTATAGGTCAGAAAATGGCTCCTGTAATGTTGAAAATTGTCCTGGCGCATATCTTCCGCAACTTCTTGGTTGAACTTGCGAACCCTGAAGCCAAAGTCAATCCGGTTGCGAATGTCGTCCTGTTTCCTGAAAATGGACTCCAAATCAGGCTAAAATTGCGATAGATATAGATATTGCATTGTTTCTTTTTTTAAAGAGTGATCCATAATGGGTTATTAATTTGTTCAGAAATAAACTGGTTTTAAAAGAGACAAAAATGAAGCTGGTTTTAAAATGCGTTATAATTTCTTCCAAAATTTGGATTTTATTCAAAATGGTCAAATGTTGCAAATTTTGGTTTCAATCTAATAATAACTAAAACTTGAAAACGAATGAAATGTGATTTATTTTAAAGTTTAACAGAATTTGTCATAATTGCGTCAGAGGAGGATAGCAGTTATCAGAATTTAACGCAGTTGTCATTTACAGAATATATCGATATATCACAATGTTTCACATTGCATAAATTCACTGGCTTATTGTTAATTAGCCCGCTCCGTGACCCAGCCTTCCAGTATTGACTCGGAGGCAGTTTCAGATTTTTACTAGTTAATTTTTAATTTCCATTTCTCTACTGAAAGTTATATATTCCAAAAATCATATATGTAGTTCCTTCTCTTAAGCGTCCACATTTCAAAATCACTCAGCAGCAACAGTGTAATCATGTTATCATAAAAATGATCACTGAGAACAGGTTATCTCACAATCAGTGTTAGTTGAATTCCCTTTCTTGAGCTTTTGATAACCCTTAACGCTTATAATATTTAATTTATTACTTCAACTTCAACGTGTGTAGGTTGGAACTAAAATCAAATCAAACAAAGTATTTCCTATTTTTGTTTCATAATTATTAGTACAACGTACAAAGTAATGTATACTGTTGGATTTCCTTTTATAAAATTATCCTGTGCAATGTAGTATAGAATTGTTTAAAAAAATTATGGTTACAAAATTTCATGCAAATTATTCAAAATCCTTCAAACCCACAATCGGAAATTCTCATGTTTAGCCGCAGATAAGAAATTACATTTATTTATATAAAATGTAAATTTCTATTTTAGATCTATGGACATTACACCAACTTATACATAGTCTTAATAAACCCAATTGTGTACTGTAGGGATTTCCAGTGACGGGAAAATTCACATACAAAAATTTCCCCAAGCTTGCTCTAACTCTTTCCTGTAAACCTGCAATATCACCCTTATAGATAAGAAATGTTAATTTATAATAATTCCTCGTAATTAAATATATGAAATGTAAATGTGACAGCTTAAATGCATTTCCGTAAACAATTTCATATATTGCAATTTTATTTTACTTTTTTTTTATATTCAAATTGCATGAACTCCTTCCAATCGCATAACTATACGCTTTATGGAGGTTAACGTTCATAAACCTCTCCACGTCGACAGCTTTCCTGGAATCGATCCAATCATCATCATCATTCGCTGATCCTCCTCACCACAAGATTAAACCTCTCATCCTGCAAACATCAATAATTGTGCGAGGGAAACTTTTACCAGATTCTTGGCTCACCAAAGTCCCAATATGGTTTCTGCACCATCCTCCCCTTACAAGTTGTTCTGGAACATTTATATTCCTATTTTCGTTTCCATACCCATCTATCTAATTCTGGGCCCTGTTCTCTTATTTTTTCTACTGTGTAGGCAGGGAGTGATAGTACTTGCAAAATGTTTTTTCCCTGGTTTAAATTCCTTTGAAATCGGGATGGACTCCATTTATACGTCGGAGCCCCTCGAAGATGGCAGTTTCAATATAACTGGTTGCTTAGTAATTGATAAACAAATAACTCGCCAGCGAATTTGCGAACTCTTTAAAGAGCGTATTTTGAGCCTGAAAAATGATAATGGTCAGGAAACGTACCAAAAACTGACCCAGTACTGCACAAGCTTTTTGGGATATCCTTTCTGGGCCACCGATAATCACTTTAATCTTTCAAACCATGTCCGGGACTACGATTACGGAAACGTCTTACAATTCCCACCCCCCTCAGATATGTCATCATTGCAAACTGTCCTGCCAAAACTGTCGAATTTACCATGGCAAGAAAAACAAAGTCACTGGGAGGTCTTAGTTGTCCCAAATTTTTCCCATCAGCTGGGTCAGAGCAGTTGCAAAACTTTGCTCATATTCCGCTTCGACCATGGACTCACCGATGGATACAGTCTCATCGGTGTGTATCGAAATTTGTTCCAATCCCCTTTTAAGATGCCGAGTTTATCCCGGAATAATAATACTTTGACGCTCTGGAAAAAAATTATAATCCTCCTGACTCTGCCCTATGTAACGTTGGAGCCCTTCTTTTCGGGTCCCCCACCTCCCAAAGAGAAATACTTTAATGGTCAAAATTACTCGGATGTCTGTATATGTGACATCAGTGAGACCTTCCCAAATAGCAAAATAGTGTCAATAAAAAATGAGATAGGGGTAGCGCATGCGTCCGTCACACTGGGACTAATCAGTGCTGCCATTTCCCAAGTTTTCAAGAAATTCAGAAATCTATCCCCCGAAACCCTTTCTATGACATCAGTTCTTCCGCTTGCAAATCACCCCGGAGGACTTTGCAATCATGAGTACTCCAATACTTAATCATTTAAATTTTTTCCTAAACAATGTATAATACTTTTGCGTATAGAAATTTATTTTTTAAATTTTTTTTAAAGGGTGTCCTGTGAATACAAAATACCATGCAAGAGCAAGTCACCTATTGATCACATTTTACGTACTGACGCTATGATCAAGGAATCCTCAAGAAGTTTGTTGAACTTCACAATAGACTATCGTGTTCGGTTAATATCCATATTGCCACTTGGGTTGCAAAGAAAGTTTTTAGCGATTTGTGGTATTGTGGGGGACGGGATAGATGTCACCAACTTCCCCTGCACCTTAACAGCAGACTATGTTGACGGTGGTGAAATCGTGGATGCGTTGTTTACCGTCAATCCTAGTTGTGGCATTGGTAAGTGCACAAAATGAATTTAAATAGGAATAATAAATTATTGCATGCCATCAAATTAAAACTACGCAGGAATACAACAGCACTTCAAATCCATCTGGTAATTTTTTTCCAGGAATTCTGATCACAACTGGGACTGCGAATAATCGACAAGTGATTTGCTTCAGTATGGTTGAAAATGTCTTTGGTACTAAAATACCGTCTGGATTCTTGTCGTCCATGTTTTTGAGGGAGTTGGATAAACTGGAGAAAGCAGTACTTTCGTTAAAAAGAAACAAAGACAAAGAGATAAATAAATAAATGGAGATACTGATTTTAAAATTTCTTTGAAAAAGATTTTGGAAAATGTTTTAAACGCCTCGTTTATGCATTTCCATCCTTAATCAAATATCCACATTTAATGATTTGATTATAAATGTTTAGCAATGACAAACAAAACTGTCTGGTATGGTCTACGTACTGTGGTTGTAAAATTTTAAGTGGAAATAAACAATAAATTATTTTTGAATTCAAAATTAAAATTTTTAATTAAACTCATTTTTAAAGTGTATTAAAAAATGCTGGGAGTTTGGAGCAAAATGTGAACAATCTGAACCTTGGAGGGATAGAATAGCAAATGTCCTGTTAGTTCCGTCCCTTTTAACATAAATTATATGAAGCATTAATGATCTAAAATATCCTTGATTGTTTTGTAATGACTTATTTTCCTAATATAAATTAGTTATTTTTATTCCAACTTTCATTCCTGCTACAAATCCGCATAAAAAATAATTCGAGTAATAATCCTTCCTTAAAAAATATTACGCTATGAAGTACAAAGGTATACCGAAACCGAGTCTTTTATTTTATAGATACAATGGGGACAGTAATAATTATTATTGCTATAAAATCTACCTATATTCATTTCATGTTTTGGAAACATTGAATATGGAAACCAGTCGAAGGTTTTTTAAATTCCGTGGACCAAGCTGCATTGTGCAAGCAATTTAAATGCGATATACATTTAGGACCGGGCTACTCGTCGGGAAATTATAACCGCATGTTAAAATTATTATCAAGGCAATCTTATAGGCGAAAACTCCAGACTATTTTCCTGTCCGCTTACGTAATTAAATTTAAATATTTTCAAATAATTTTTCTTCCAAACACATAGGTTCTCGCATGCTCTGCGATTTACATAGTACAAATTTAACGGTACTATTACTTATAAAAGATATCACAATAATGACCCAGGAGGGTCAATACATATAAATTTTTCTCATGTTAGATTAAATATTTTAACAAATACAGAGGATTTAAATACACAATTGAGACAATAAGTAATCCATGTGAGTTGGTAAAGTTTGGCTCCATAGCCAAACTTTAGTACTGCATAGTACGCTTTAAGAAAGTAAAAAATATGTAACACGGAAGTCAAAAGAGTAATCTCTGAGGGATTATTTTTTAGTTTCCAGCCTTATTAGCATTACTTAATTCCATTAAACAACACGCTGAACATGCAAGATGTCCAAGATATGTATAACCATTTTTTATCACCATACAAAATTTTAAATCATGATTCAAATATTTCCATAAGGATTACAATTTAAATAGGCAGCCTTGCATGGATTACACTAATATACGTCAAACATTTCCCACATGTATCTATATATCTACATACGCATTGACATCACAATATTTAATTAAAATGACCAAAACTAACAATCAACAGTATTATTTTCTCTAGGTGACAAACAATAGTAAAGCTATGAGTTTTTAAGGACACTGTATTTCCGTCATTCCCACATTATGTATAATCAAGGGGATATCTAGTCATTTTATCAGGATTAATTTACGACTCAGAAATCTTAATTTAGATTAAATTTAATTAAAAAATCTTTATTCATTACCGTGAAATTTCGCTGTAATGTGTTCACAAATGACTGGAGATTTTTGCCACAAAAAATATCTCCCTTGCAAAAGCGGCTTCTTTAGCATTAATTAGAGTAAAAGCTAAGGGAGCGAGTGAATGCGGTCCATATACATCAATAAATTTTAGTGAGTTTTTATAGTGATTATTACTCCTATGAATTATTAAATATTCGGGTGAATAATTACCAAAACCTTCAAACAAGTTTAGGATTTATAGCTTCAAAAATATGTAACTTCAGAAACTTTATGATCTGCAGTTTTTGAGCTTGACAACTTCAATGGGTACAAAAATGGTTTGTATTGTAAATAACGATTGAGATGGAATGTATGAAAAAATCAAGAGTAATCTCAAATCAACCATGAGAGCATACGCATTTGCAGTCGAATCTCACTATTAATCTGTCCGCATCCCTGAAAGGGGAAGGAAGATAAGCCTGTTTATACTTATAAGTAAAAACGAAACTGAATATTATAAAGGCACGATCTTAGGATGAAAGAAATTAACAATAAAGTAAAATTGGACAATGTTCAAATATTCCAGTTCCTATACATTTAACAATATCGGAGAAAGTACTTTTATAAGGGAATATTCTATAGAGAGAGAGTTTACTCTAAACTAGATTGAAACCGGAGATTAAAAATAACTTACAAAAATTCGCGATTTTTTAACGCTATGCGGTTCTGAAAACTATGTATTTAAAATCTGGAATTGATCTTACATTTTGCTCCTCACATAACGAGACTTTATAAAAATAATTAAAAAGCTCTCGCCTGTAAACAGAACGTATATTTTTGTAATAATTATTATGTACTATGTTCTTTCTCAATAATAATAATTATTGTGATCTACACTAAATCCAAGATATGCATAAAGTGGATATAGTTCCATGTGTCAATTTAACCTTCACTAAATTAGCGAGATTTTCAAGGCAAGCTTGGCTCATTGGAGGAAAAATCCTTCCTTATAGTTCTAAATATAAATTTTCCTATTTGTTTTTTTTTTGGTTTGGGACACGGAAATTAATTATTTCTAGGACTGCTTAAATATCACACAGCAACACAAGTGCTTCTACAAGAAGAGAACATTGGTCATATCAAATTCGTCATCCCGTGGACGATTGGAAACAACAGGATTGGAATTGACGGGGGTGGAGGACATTGGAACGGGACTACTTCCGGCCCGACGGTGAACAATTGGAACACCGCTTCGAATTACATTGGGTCCGTAATTATTGTAATTATTGTCCATGTAGCCGGTTTTGTCCAGATTTGGATTTCTGTAGTAGCTACTCATTCGGTCATTGGTGGATGAGCGAACACCGTACGAGGACACTGTGGGATCTCCCGCAAAGCTACTCGTTGCACTATGACTGTGATGAAGCACTTGGTTGGGATTGGGACTGGAGCTGTTCCTAAGCTTACTATTGCTACTATTCAAATTAACGGACTGCTGATCCAAACTCTGACTATGACCCATACTTGACACAGATCTACTTCCCACGCCACGAGGAAGACTCGAAGTTTTCAGCCCTTCCATCAACCTATAAGGCAGAATTTGTTGGACCGGTTGGGATGCTCCTCGAGGATGTCGAGGGCCATTCCCTTGACTGGAACGATTGGAGTCACTGATATTTGACTGATTTGGAGGGAGGGGAGGAGGAGGTTTCGTGATTCCTGCTCTGGGCATCGGCTTCGGGGTTTCCATTCCGGGAGAAGGAGGCAATAGTGACTTCACAGCAGAACTGTGGGCTAAGAAATGCGGGATTTGTTGTTTCGCTGGTTTTGAAATAGTACTGGGCACTTGGGGAGTTGCTGGAGGAATTTGGACCTGAGAGACTGTTCTTCGAGGAGGAGGAACAACTGAGGCTGGCTTGTCCGTGCTGGCACTAACTGAGATTGGTGACACGGCTTCTAATGCCGGACGAATTCCTTGTCTTTGCAATGCTTCCAGTTTCCTAAAATTTGGCAAAAAAATAATCGAAATTAGTCAAGTACAAGTAAGGATTTTGGGTGTAAATAATTCCAAGGGTTCCTAGGAGGTCAGAACAGTTGGACACCCGCTGGCCAATCAAATGGAATGAACTAGTTTTTTTTAAACTAGTTCATGGTCCAGAAGATCCATCTTTGTGGGCCCCTTCACCAGTTCCAAGATTAAAATAAATTAAGGAAAAAATGTACCTGTATAATTTCTCTCGTTGTTCACTAATATCTCTTTCTTCATTTTGAAGCATTCCAGCTTTAGTATTGAGAGCGGTTAATTGTCGTTCGATTTCCTCTTTTTGGGTTGTAAACTCCCGCTGCCATTCCGCCTTTTCTGTTTCTAGTCGCTGCTGAGCTTCTCTCAGATCTTCCATTCGTCGCTGCAACTGATGCTGGCTTTGACTTATTTGAGGAGTCAACTGTGGAATCATCTGTTGAAACATCTCCCCACAAAGCTCCGCTAGTTGAATGACCATCTACAGAAAATTAAATATATTATTAGCATTTTCCCACAAACGATCGAAATATGGTTTGTGTAATAAACAGTGTAAGAATTTTACGAACACCTACCTGAAATAGAACCTTGTTGTTGACTACCTGGGACCCTGAGTCTGCTCCTGACCTTTGCTGACTATCAAATCCTCCAAAAGTATCCGCTCTCCGAGGTAACCCTGTCAGCATTCCCGACGTTACATGATCGGCTGCGCAGCTGGCACTTCGATTTACGCCGTTCACAACGCTGGAGTCCATGTTGTGTATCATTCGTTGTATTTCCTATAATTTATGACGGAAATTAAAATACAATTAAAAATGATTTGATACTAAATCGTAGGAACTTCTTTTTCAAAATTAATGTCAGTATACCTCGCTCGCATTTGAAATAGCATTTAATACATTATCCTTCCCATCACATTGATTAGACGACCACAAGTGTGGTTTGTCCGTTTTGAGAGTCTCAACAAGTTTCGATCGTGAGCGCAATAACGTCATTATTTGTCGATCTTGCTCCAATAATTCCTCTGCAATGAATAATCAAACAATTATTAAATTTCAGTTATCCTATATTGATAGTCAAAATTAATTCCCGAATTCGCTTCAAGTTTCTTAAAACTTCTGACAAGAATGACTAAAGTCGGTCAGATAAACAAAGTTTAGGACACTTCAACTGATTTGTGTCACAATGTACACATATTCTTGTTTGGGGTAAACTTACCTAAAGCTCGGGCAGTTTTAGTGTCAGAGTAATCAACAGCATCGCTGAAAAACTCTTCGTCACCTTCAGACAAAGCGTCCCCATCCTCTTGCCATTTTGTACTCGCATCTCGTATGGTGTCAACCCATTTGTCTCGATTTGGTGGATTGATGACTTGAAGTTCAATCATTTCAGGCTTATCGGCCTTGGATCCCAACGAATTCCACACAAGGAACAATGATGTGTTCTGACCAGCATTTTCTCGGAGGATTAAATTATTCAGCGTTACGATTCCGGGCTACAAATCAAACAAATTAAACTGATTATCCCAAACACTCCAATTACAACGATTTCTCCGAAATAAACATCCAACGACAACTGATCAGGATGATATCGGTCCAGGCATGCTATAAATTATTATTTCCAATCAATACCGAAACTTACCAAAATTGGCGGGGACACAAAGTGGTATCGCCCACCAAACTCTTGAACAAATACGAGGCAGTCCGTCAGAACCAGGACGTTACAAATAGTACTTCGAGCAGACCCAGGACCACCACTTCCACCAAACCCAGAACCATTTGCTCCTAATTTGACAGCTGAGGCGAGGCCATTGAACAGAAGTCGACGACTTGGGAGACTCGTCAAGTAATCCTTCCGCACGGACTTATTTTGACCCATCTGAAGGACGGATTTGTGATCCAACTTCTGACAGAACTCAATGAGTCTCTCTCGTTCCGCCACCCTTTCGTTCACTTTTTCGTTCAACTCCCGGGAATCTTTCAGGACCTTCGTGATTTGCTCCCTTTCGTGCAAGTCAGTCGAAGTTTTGTACAGTGGTTCGAAGAGGAGGGGATACTTTGTGATCCGTTGAGCCACCAGCAGGAGACACTCGGGAACGTTCTTCCTTGCCAATAGGGGCTGTTATACATCGGAAATAATTTTTATAAAAGCAATAATGCAAAGCCATCGATTACAAATTTTCAAAAGACAATTTCTTTTACAACTCGGGAGGAAGACGGGATTCAAATATTTGTCTTCAAATAGGTTCTTCTACATATCAAAGGGAAGAAGTTTCAAAGGGAAAGTTTTCTGTCAACCTGGTTTTTAACTAAAAATCAATCAATTATCCAATGTATTTTACCTCTTTGCTCCAACAATTGACCAGCGCTGCAAACTTGGATTCCTTTTGCATGCTTTTGAACAAATCTAAAGAATGTTTATGGGATGCGCAAAGTAATCCGTAGAGACGAACCATTTGTTGCCACTGTTCCCCACTGAACTGCTCGTTTATTAAATCCGCCAAGGTGTCCAAGGGCTGACCCATGTCCCGGAACCTCAGTTGCCTTTCTCTCATTCGCTGAAGAAAGGTGAAATGAACCTGGAATTCAAACAAAAATCCAATTATTATCATTCTCTAAAAAAAACTACCTCAAACAAATTACAAGAACAAGCTTCTTCCTCTGTATCAATCCCAATTAAAATCAGAAATCTTCCAGATCATTACTTGAAGCAGTTCGGCCAATCCTGGAAAAAGGAGCCGAGCTGTCCTGGAATACCCGGCTTTCTTCATCCCTCCGACGAATAGATGATGCATCAGGGCCAAAGTTAAGCAGTGATGTTTCTCCGTCAAAATTAATTCATACCTATAAAAATAAAATCCAAAAATCAATAAATCCCTTCAGGGTCATCATCTGAGTCTAGAATAATTTCCAGTAATAATAAAAAAAAGAATAATAAACCGTCTTTAAACAAAACAATAATTTGTTTGGGGTATTGCAAGACATTTCTCCACCCTTTTGAGCTCTTGCAAAAGGAGTTTTATAAAAATAATTCCTGATTCTTTAATATTTTAGAACTTTCTCTTGAGGATTCTTACAAAAATTACAAGCACTACGCAAGAGGTCAACTCCGAAGGTCATGACGTTTAAATGATAAGGAATAGTTGGGATTTCTTGGGAACAACTTCAGACCCGAGGTAAATTGAGACGAATTTGGGTTGGCTTTCAGATTATATACAAAACAGATTTTTTTTTTTTTTTTTAAAAGATAAACTCACATGTGTTCCTGCCTCTTGACCTCCTTCTCATCCAGTTGGGCCACCAGGTCTTTCCCCATAAACATTGCCCAGCAGTCCACGTCCGGGTCCTGCAGACCCAGGGCTGGGTTGGATAAAGCAATGGAGCTCACACTTTCCTCACCCCCTTCCTCAAATTTCAGGCCTGATGGAACTGACCCGTCCATCTTCAAATTCCGGTAATGTTGAACTATGACCGGGGGCTGGGAATTGATGTGACTACTTTTACTGGGCTTGTGTTTCCGCCGGAAGAAGCTCCGCTTGTAGCTTTGGCTCTGAGAGGAGAAGGACGTCTGCACCTCGGCTGGGTCCCTCTGACTCGACTGGGACACATTCTTATTATTGGGTCGAGGATCCGAACTCACACTGGAGTTTGAAGCAAATCTGAGGAAACGAATATATGCATAATTATTGGAATTTGAGGCAATTGAGAAATCCCCAATCTAATCATTCCATATCCCGAATCACCTCTCTGTCAGTATTGGCGATTCCTACATTAACTTCCAACTAATACTACTAGTGTAGCTATTGACAGTACTCTTTCCACCAAATCCTTGTTGTCACATGTAACAAAAGTGGAATTTTGGGACATAAAATTTTAATCCACAAAATCCTACACAAATAATTTCCACAAAATCCTACACAAATAATTACCTCAAAACCATTATTTCATATACAGATACGCATAGGATTATTCCCTTTCAATTTTGTTTCCCCATTGTGCATTGCAATAGAGGAAAATTCTACGAGCATAAATTCTGGTTGGACTGAAATACTGTAGGAAATTAGTACTAAAATCCTCAATGAATAGGATAGATGAAGTACAGTGCGCTCTCTGTAAATTGAGAACATTTGTAAAAATTCCCGGACCTCTGGCATCACTGCTGCCAATGCACTTTTTTAATATACTTGACGTGCTTGTCAGGCTAATTGATAATAGTTATTTATCAGCGAGGACTAATTTATCCCATAATTTGTATCTTCTGACATTTATCAGTTCCCTAAACTCTGCCGTATCTTTTTCTCATGTATACAGTCCACGCTGGTTACAATGGACCCTGTACCGTTACTGTTTGATTTGTACAGGCCCAAAAATATTTGAGCACAGTTTCCATTCCAGTTTACAAAAAGTTTACATTAATTTTTGTGCCCTCATAGAAGTTTAGGTCTGTGAGAATTAAATTTTTTTGTTCCTTTCGCCCTTAAAAATATTTACTGCATTCGACTCTAGCTATATGTACAGTCATATGTGTATGAAATTATTAGTTCTTCAATATCCCAAGTATATATACTCCAACAACTATTAAAAACTGATCCAGGGAAAACCTTTGCAGCACACTGAGTTAAATGTGTGTACACATAAATTTATTATATATTACAGTGCACTCTCCCCATAGGCTACACACACCCCATATAAGAGCACTGTCTCTCATAGTAGGAGTAAATAATACATGTATGACTCAATCCCACATACACTAAACATAGATACAGTGACCCTGTATAATAGCATCGCAGAAACGATAGAGTCTTGACCCTCATCATCAATCATGGGATGATCATGTACGGAGATGAATTAATTACTTTTGGGGTAAAAGGGAACGGGATTTTTGTGCCGTGGGAAAATTCTTTTGGTATAGTTAATCTATTCCTATGGGTCTCTTATATTGAGACACACTGTAGCATTTCCCCGGAATCAGTACGTCAAAGTAGAGTAATAAAATTGACTGGAAACAATGCATCAATAATTTACACAATTGCAGTAAGGATGGTTATGGGAAGCTCCATTAATTTCGAAATGTACTCTCAGGTACAGTGCACCATTTTACTAGAGCATCCTTGATTGGTCGGAAGTTTTAAGCTTATAATGGTAATTAGGCTCTTGTAAGGATCTATGTAGGTCGGGCACAAATATTGTTCAAAGGGAAATTGTCCTTATGAAAGGGGTCCTCAAAAGAGCGTCTTCTTAAAAATTTCTTCTTTAAAATTTGTCTTTAAAATTCGTTTAAATCTCTTACATTTGCGTGACAGATGGCGTGGAGACGGATTTATGAAGCGACCCCGTCCCAACATTTGAGGACAGCACCAGCTCCGGCCCTTCTGGTCCATCTCCCTTATCTTTTATAGAATTCCCTTCACAAGCCCCAATTAACTTGGCCACGATTCCCGGTTGGATCACACTCGCTGGATTCCCATCCCGAACCACCTCCGACGTCTCGTTGTACTCCTCATTTGTGAGACTGGTGAGGCTGGAGCTGTTGACAATAAAAATAAGGGAACTTCATCAATGGACCCACATTAGTTTAAAAACCCCTTTACACTGAACACCATAACTGATTTAATCCTTCCTGAGTGAACTACTCCAGTCACTTACCTCCGACGAAAGCTGAGTGGTAACTTTAAGGGCAGAGAGCTTTTGAAGAATAGTCCATCCACCATGTCGGAATTGGGGTCGAACGGCAGGCTCTCAGGGGACATCCCATTTTGACTAAAGGCTTCCGGTGGGTCCAAAATGGTCAGATCCGGACAGGAATTTGCTATTGTCAGGATATCAAACTCATGGTGAGACTCGGCCCCGTCCCCCTCATCCTGACCGTCCAATCGAGGTAAGGTCTGTGCTTTCTCCTCGGACTCCAGCCGTTGACCCAACATCCTCCTCAACTCTGTAGATCCCACAAAAACACACACAAAAAAAAAATAATGTCAACACTCATAATATTACTCCCACATTATTTTAAATTCCTCTTAGAACATATTTCTTCATTGCACTAAAATCTACATGGGGGTCTAAAGCTATAGGAGAGAGAAAGAGAGCTCCCAACACTTTACAAATGACACTTTTGTACAATAATTAGCTGGAAGAGTAATTTTAAACTGACTTTTGAAATTCCTCACAAACATTTTCTCTCGCTTTGTATTTACTCCATGATCCAAGTACACGTTGCAGACCATGTCACCAATTAAGGACATATTTTTGAAAAATTCTGACTGTGACATGATCAGTGCTCAGTCTCTGGGATGTGGGACACTAATGTGGACATAGCGTCTCCCTATCTCATCCATGGCTCTGGAAAGGAATGAAAGTGAGCAGGGGGGAAAAAAGCTTATGGTGTAGACAAATATCCCAATAATTCCCAAAGAATGAACAATTGAGCAAATAAATGCATATTCCTGTATTTTTTTTTATCCCTATACTTATACATAGCATACTATAGAATCCTTTCCGAAGATTTTTATTTCCCATGCAAAACCTATACTCCAGTCTCTAAACGATCATTTAAATACATCTCCCTCAGGTAGGTATAATATTATATTGGATTTATATGTACATCTTATTTCTAACGGGATGTAATAATTATTATTATTCTTGTATGTATTTCCTCAAAAAAAGACTACTGCTATGTCCGCATATGTTGGGGAAGATTTTATGCTAATTCTGTACATTCCCACTTATAAATAGATATAGAGCCCTCTCAATTGTCATATAGACTCCCGATT
Source organism: Allacma fusca (assembly GCA_947179485.1). Taxonomy (NCBI): domain Eukaryota; kingdom Metazoa; phylum Arthropoda; class Collembola; order Symphypleona; family Sminthuridae; genus Allacma; species Allacma fusca. The sequence continues at coordinate 72,582,157 of OX359246.1, read as the reverse complement.
CAATGTTACACAATGATTTATTAACATCCCTGACGTCATCCCAACACCTTTCTGCCGCATCCCTTTCTATTCAAAACAGAGACCAGACCACACACTCGCATATAAATTGGAAGACCTGCACCAGAAACCCCTGTCATAATGTTTTCATCCAATGTGAGTAGATATATACAGTCCTCCCTGACTATATGGACCCCCTCCTTGAAGGGCACAATTATTTAATGGGCTAAAAAAAATATGGATATTTTACTGCCCCTAAAATATGTCTCATTTGTTTTTTTGTTGAATGTCACATAGACTGTCTCTAGACAAGAATTGGGATACGTTCTGAGACGCACACTATTTTTTTTTCTTTTATTTGGAATAACTTTTTTTCCTTTCCATAAATGCAGCAAAACAATTCATTGGCATGTTCCCAACAATAATAGTGCAGAATGTCATCTCTCTCTCTCTCTCTCTGATTATGTGAGCTCATTCCCTTAAATGAACTAAAGCTGTGATGAGTGCCCCAATGAGACATAAATGATAAATATGGTGTTAATATCTATATGCAGAGAGGGGCATTAACATTCCAGAAATTTTTGCGGTCACATCAAAGCCAACCACACTTGTGAGTACATTGCCTCATTGTTTTTAGTCATCACACACTCGACTACTAGAACTCAACTGGAAAATAGTCAACTATAGATATACTATTTCAAATTACAATTTTCCCTTGAAAGGTCTGCGCTCCATAACTTCCCATTTTTTTTATATTTTGGCTTGTCATTTCAATTGACCTTTGCGGGTGTAAAAATAAAGGCGCGTGTGACTCCAATTAAGCTCAACTGCAGGGGAAACAATTGAGGTGTTGGGTTACAAAACGACCAATGCTCTGTAAAATTCTACAAAACGAGACTGGAACAAATATTTTGAAATATTTTTACAGTAGTATTTACTATATGAGTAAATTTTATTTAGTGTAAAAAAATTATTATTAATGGTGACCTAATTATTTTATTTTGGACTTTTAGAAGGCATTTCAGTGAGACTATAGTCTCGTTTTTTGTAAAGCCCCCCTGAACATGTGTATCTCTACCTTGGACCTTTAACCCAATTATTTCCCTTGACCCTTGACCCTGAGAATTTTATTCCTGAGTATGACCCTTCCTCTGAATTACTATGACATTCAACATTACAATAATTTCTTCACAAACTAGTCTTTTGCATTAATTTACATTTTGTATGGGAACGTCTCAAAGGAATTAATTTGTATTTCCCTCCCTTCAAGGACTGCTCCTAAAAATACGGTCAGAATTCTATTTGCATTTCAAAAACAGAAAATACCGAGATTTCCTTGTATATTGATGGCTCTTGGACTTTTATAATCACATTTGGGGATTCTGATAATTACATAAACCATAATTCCCAGCTCAGTTTTAAATCCCCTTGTAATTTCATTTGAGCGTCAGAAATGTAAAACCAAAATAATTCCAGGATTTTTTTATCTATATTTCAAAGTTTAAATTCCTGAGAATATTATTGTAGAAGGGGAAATCTTTTTGAAAGTAATTCAGTTATAATTTAATTAAGTATCCATTGCCTTCTGTAACTATACGAATATTAAGGGAAGATCTGTAAAACAAGATCTTCGTCAATATCTGTAACTTTGGTTAAGCCCCATCAAAATATTTTAGAGAAGTTTAGGAATTTTATTGGGACAGGAAATATATGTTGGAAATTAACTAGTAAATTCGTTGGATTTCGGAAAAAATAAAATATTGTGAACGAACCTCGGAAGTGTTCGGGATATTTGATCCCTTCCGGATCCGAAATCAGTCCAAGACCACGGCGCTACTTTTGACTTGAGAGGACAACTTATAACTAGCACAATGACATATAGTACATGGGCAGGATGGATTTGACAGCATTGTGACAAATAATATTTTAATGAGACCCTGAAACACTTGTTGGAGCTATAGATATATACACAATGGGCCACGTTCACCTTCCCCTCCTGTACTGTGCATAGGACAACGACACACAAAAACAATATCAAGCTATTAGTTGGAACCAGGGTCGCTGTGCTTTGACATTTCCCCAAAAACAATGAATTAAATCCCAGACGTAAACAGGATGTAGTAATTATTTGTATTATTTATTCTTAACCAAAAATAATTAGGCTCATAACCGGAATTTTCCAGGTAACCTCAAGCCCGTACACACACAATCACACAAACACACAATCTTGTTACAATTTGGATTGAGAAATGTTGTGACTTATGTGTCTCGGGGTAAGGCTCACAAAGAGGATTTAAAAGAAGAGAAGGTAAGGAATATTATGTAGTGAATGAGGTCTTGGCTCGAGCAAATATCCTAAAGGAGGAAAACATAAGACTTCATATATATCTTACCTGTAGGAACCTCTATACCCTTACTATACAAGCAAGCCTGTGCATAAGCATCCATACAGGTATTTAAGCATGTATGTATATGAAGTGCAACAAGTACTACAACAATCCCGTTGGAAGTTCCCGTCCATAAACCCTCGAAACTGCTTTTTTTTCCTTCAATGTATCTACTCATTGCCAGGAGCTCAATCTTCGCACCGCAACCCTTTCAAGGAGGAATTTAAAGGGAAAAGGCAAATTGTAAAGTTGAGCTTGTCTCAAGGAGTTGACGCCTTTCCATCTTCCCTTGTAAGTGCTAACTATATAAGGGCCAATGTTGAGCAATGGAACTTGTCTACCTTCAACAATCCCGGTTACAATTTATGAAAAATAATATTTTAAAAAATTGCTACCACAGTGTCGAATGAAGCTCTTCGTCTCGGCCTTACAAAGGAGTAGTAAAAATACGCCCAGCCTTGAAAGGGATTATGCAGGGTATATTGTATATTAGGTTCGCAGGATATTGTGTTACTTAGATGGGCAGGGTATATTGTGTTACTTAGGTGCGCAGGGTATATTTTGTTACTTAGATGGGCAGGGTATATTGTGTTACTTAGGTGCGAAGGGTATATTGTGTTACTTAGGTGCGCAGGGTATATTGTGTTACTTAGGTGCGCAGGGTATATTGTGTTACTTAGGTGCGCAGCTCATATTGTACCTTCGGTGCGCAGAGTAGTGTACCTAAAAGCGCAGGTGATATTGTACATTAGGTACGCAGGGTATATTGTACCATAAATGCGCAGGGTAGTATCCCTTAAGTGCGCAGGGTAGTGTCCCTTAAGTGCGCAGGGTAGTGTCCCCTAAGTGCGCAGGGTAGTACCCCTTAAGTGCGCAGGGTAGTGTCCCTTAGGTGCGCAGTGTAGTGTGTAGGTAAAGATCAGGATAAATTGGAGGCAGTCATGAATGATTGTCACTCATTGAGTATTCAATGAAAATACCTGAAAATTGTCGAAATTTCCTTATTTTGTTTTCAAATGTTACAAATATTTTAGGAGATTTATTTACTCCGGATACAATAATCACAACAAATGTGCGATGGCAGGGAATATTATAAATACTTGAATTATATTTTATGGCATGGACATGTAAGTATTTGAAAAGGTACACGGATAGGGTAGGAGCTCACCTGTAGATTCGCAATATTTCAGGTGATGCGGAAAAATCATTGACTCTGTCATAATTTCAGCGAAGCTACCTACAGTTTTCATCCCGTATCTAATTCATAGGACGCAGAGTAAGTGCACCATGTCTTATTGCATAAGCGTCTGGTCATACACACCTGTATAATTATGTACATATATGAATTTAGCCTTTTATTATAACAAATTGAATAAAGGTTTTCATGGTCGGTGGATACACTTTTCCCTCAATATATATAATTATGAACAATACTTGACTACACACACTCCCATGGACATACCCCATATACATTTAAACATGCAGGCGTAATTGTATATATATATGTTTGGAATGAAATACTAAATCATCCTCAGGATTTTACTGTGTGGATTTTCCTGAACAGGTTTAACTTCTATATTGAGACTAGTGTCTGCTCATATAGCTCCAAGTATAAGTATAGTTTTTGTACACGCACTATATCACAAAAACACTATCCATATGTATAAGCAAATGCGTGGACTCAAAAGTCTTGTGTAATACTGAGACTTAAGGACATGAGAATAAGATTCGGCGTATCCTTCTACCCATTAAACTGTAGTTTGAATTTTTCTTCAAGGAATTACATATATGGACAGAGTATATATTGACATTTTTCCTCCATAAACTCCCATCAACATCCATGATGAACGAGTTTTTTTTTAATTTATTGCCAGATTCTATGCAAATAAGTAAAAAGCTGTAAATTACTTGAACACTTTAAAATTGAAAAAGATAATGTAACCTGAGCATGTCCTACGATACGTCTCCTCATTTTTAATTATCCACTTGATTTACAAAAATCCGAATTGTCATTGAACTTTGTTGATGAGCGTGATTCCGACAGCTTCTTATTTTTCCACTTCTTTTTTCCCTGGCTGCTTTGTCAATGACCGTCCTACAAGTCCCATCTGCTAATGAAAGATTCGAGATGACCATTTCAAGCTGTGAAGATGACAAGAGTACATATGACCATAGCACTACAATTCATAGACGTCCCAAACGTTACATTTAATTCAGAATCACATACATATGATGGAATCGGAGGGAAATAAAGGGCAATACGAGACTTACTATATAGTTACAACAAGTTACAAACGCCTATTCAAATATTACTCAATAATGATGATTTTGATTCAAACTGATTTTTTAGGTGTTCTATAATAAAATTATTATTATTATTTAAATACAGAGACGACAGAATCATATACCCAACTTAAGCCTTCAATATATTAGGGAGTCGCTCATTATGTAATAATTCTAATATAGTTTGGAATTTGTGTAAAATAATTTTTAACAAGATTTTCTAAGATTTATTTCATTCACCAGGGCTCATATATTTTATTATATACAAGAAATACGAAGGAAAATCCAAATTTTTGAGTATTACATGAGTATTACAAAATTATTACCAAATGTTTTATTCCCATTCCCATGAGCACAATTATTATTTGAATATTTCCACAGAGGTATTGTAATTGGCAGACACTGGGAATGAGACGAGACTTGTAGGGACATCAGCGGCAAAAACTGGGAAAAAATTTGGAGAATTCAGAGATATTAAATTAAAATACCCTTTTGAACCCATAATATTTAATTCAGGTGGTTAATTTTGCTGCAATGGCTATACATTCGAACGTTCGGGAATTATTTGTAGTGTAAACGATTTGTCCAGTTATTATTGAGAGACAGTCCTTACTTGCTCATTCATTGCTAATATTGAATTAGCTGGTAATTTAAAGCTTGACCAAATCCATGTTCAAGGCTCGGCTTGAATTCTTACTTAACATTCGAATTGTAATTTACGAAAGCTAAAAGTTCTGAAACATACATATTACGTTTTTATTAAATCTCAGGAATTAGGAAGCGGAAGGGGCCAGGCTAGTTGGTTCCTGAGGAAATAGATGGCGATATACACTTGCTAGAATTTTAACTTCAACGACTTAAATCAAAAGAAATCCCTACGAATGTCATACAATTATTAATGAGGGGTTCAAAGTTTATCAAAATAATTTGTCTTTCCAAAGTAAAAGTTGGAGTATCTTAATTCTTATAATAAAATTTAACTACAATATTGTGTACATAGTCAGTGTAGGGGGGGGGGTGGGGACGTTAACATCGGATCATTGCCAGGCTTTGAGCTTCCACTTTAACACTATACTGATTGTGAGCTTAAGCACGTATTTATTCAAAATATTACACGTAAAGCATTATTTACAATGCTGGAGTTGTTTTCAGATCATTGCATTATTTATGCTAGAAATTTACAGGTTCAGGCTGGATACGTATATTTACGTTTATATTTACATTATTATATTTAATTAATTAAATATTTGCATGATTGTAAATCTTATTGTTAATTTTCGACGTATTGCTTAAATTTAGAGTTTAACTTTTGAGGAATTAAAAACTGCATTCTTCCAAATGGAATATCTCGTCATAGGTCTCCCTATGAAATAAAAAGTCCTTAATGTCTTGAGTATATACTCCTAACACTGAGATCGTATGAGTCAGTACGGTCCAGTGTATACTTTTCCAGCTATTTTATTATCAATAGCCGTGTGTGGAGTGTATAGTCATTAAATGTAAAAGTCGTCGAGAGTCAGGGTTCATAGGGTGTGTGTGTGTGTGTGTGAGTGTCTCGTTTCTTGAGAGCATAAAGCCCTACCCGTAAGGCTCGTAAAAGATGTTACCCATTTTACAACTTGTCTATCTATATACATATGCTGGAGCAAAAAAAAAAGGAATGCCAACTTCATAAAAAAAAGCTCACTTCATCTGTGTTATTTCAACTGCTCCTTTCTCATCCCAGTAGACACACAGAGAGAGAGAGGGAATAAGAAAACTCGTCTCAGAACTATATGTTCATTTTGAGCCGTGGAAATATTTTTGTACAGTTGTAGAAATTCAATTAGCTCGATACAGTTTCATTCATTCGGGACGGGACCCAAACCATCCATGTAGTTGTTGTAACCAGAAGGCTCCCCAAAAGTGTGCAATTAGAATTTATCCAAGAGGAATGTGGAAATAAAAATCACTGAGCACAGACGTACGTGTACAGTGGTCCCTCTGCATGAGAGCCTCCCTGTACAAAGCATTAATTTCCAAATAATTCCCCTCATATTACTCTCATTTACTCTCATGACAAAATTCACCCCTGCATTGTACACCATAAGGGCAAAATTTGAGCTTTTACATTTATTCTCCCATTGATTTGACTGACTGAAAAAATATAACGGGGATTTATTTTTTCTAGTCATAAAAACACAATGAGTTCTAGGCGGAGTCCAGGCATCTGGTGAAGCTATACTTGTATCCCAGTAATTACATATAATTATCCCCTCTTATTGCACGCTTAACTTACAGTGCCCACTTTATAGAAGAGACCTCCTTACAATAGTACTCTCGTTGTAACACAAATATATAATATTTGGACACAGTCCCATTTATCCCATTGATAATTGTCTCTCCTCATTACTAGTATTTTACATTTAACTCAAGACTTGGAGTTTCAAAGGGAGGCTCTCTCATAAGGAGATTACACTGTAACTATTTACACACACACACACACATGGTAACAATTATTACAAATTACGAGAGAAAAAACCTGGAAATTGCAACTTGAATCCAAGGGACCTTCCCATTTAATCGCAAGCAATATTTAGATATGTAACATACATTTATGAATCTAAATAAATAGAGGAGGGATCTCTAGATATTTGAACACAACCTCTGGAAGTCCTGTCTCAGAAGATTCACAATAGTACCAACGGCCCTGTAACGTTATCACACACCTGTATCAGTATCTCCATGTAATCGCCGGTTAGCCCAAACGTGAGGTCCTTATATGTACATAGAAGCGGCTTTAAATTAAAAATCATCTCCCAAGACTATCTCACAATTGTACGTGCTTCAAAGATAGCCCTCTAATTTGACCTGCCCAACTTCCTCCCTCAAAAAATGACACCTAACATTTTTACCTAATCATAAATATTACAAACAAAGAAACGTTCTTTATTATAAGTCCCGAATCTATACAGCAGAAATTTAACTCAAAATTACTAGAAATCAAAAGCTGAGCTCTTGATATTGTTCCAAGGTACGATGAAAACAGTTGGATGTTCTCACGCTATTAATTATGACAGTATATGAAAGTGAAATTTAATGGGGTAATAATTTAATGATGCTATTTCAAATGATAGAGTTGGAACACGTGGGAAATAATTTGACATATGCTTTATTAAAGAGCCTTCGACAACTATGTATGAGTTTGTTATGGTGGATCAGGGATAGTCAGAGGAAAAATTAAAAATCTCTGTGTGATAAATCCTTTATATTCCCTAAAAATATGCTCACTATAATTAACATAAGCATCCCTTGTCGACAGGTAATAAAATTGCGGAACTCCTTATTGCGGAACTTCCTCTGAATATACACAGAAGGAACTCACAGAGATAAAGTAATATTATTTGAAAGGTAAATCATATGCCTCCACAACGAAGGGCTTTTATTGAATAGGGCTTTGGATTTCAGGACGATGAGGGAGACATACTAAAAGGGGAAATACGACAAGCGATATTCCGCCAGGATAACCCTGGACCGTCTCTGTGTATAGGGGTATAGAGTCGTGGTAAAGGACAGAATCGCCCGAAATAATGAATGAATGAACTTGACAATTTTTCTATACAGTCCGTGTGCATTTGTCAAATCCCCCATGTACATATGTACTTAATAATTATACAAAAGTACACACAAATGTATACACAGGGAGTTCCGAAGCACTACTGTAAAAAAACAGGACTGGCGAAAACCCAATGAAAAATTTATAACCCCCATATAAGTGCCTGCCTTTTAACAACCGCATTTATCACGTACATTTCCCCCTTACACTTTATATAGGAAGAAGAGAAGTTTATAGACGGAGGAAGACATACCAGTGCGTTGGGTAGGGACGTCCTGGTATGCACCTGAGCTAATAGGGGAGAAAAAGGAAAATAGCAGTAGGTACATACATATAGGTAGACTCATATACGTACATGTGTAGCTTGTATTATAGAGTAGAGCATAGGGATTAATAATATGTTCGTGTCGTTGTAAACGTAAACATTGCTTACATTGAAGTGACTTGAGCTAGTCTTCTCTTTTTTGAGTCCCCCATGAACTACATAATTACGTAAAAAAAAGAATTTACTTGAAGGAACTATATCTCTGTACATTTAAGTACTTACACTGGGACTGTAATCTCATATGTATATAATAGGGATGTTGTAAAGTTTCTCTTAGCATTTATGGTTAGAATAAGCTCACCATACGATCACATTCCTCCTTCTATTTTGATTTGCATAGGAGGAGCCTGGAAGTAAAACAGAATTACTCCATTTCTGTGAATGCCCGAGATTTCTCATAATTTCCGCCCGTTTTCTGCAGAATCGTTCTTACACAGCTGAAAATTACAAACCAGGTCTGATATTTTTAATTTAAGTCAGGTGAGGATGATGAAGGATCACAATGCACAGTGGCGGCAGAACTAAAAAAATCGGATGTTACAATTTTCGCCGAAACTCTTGTGATTTTGAAAAAGTTGTACATATTTTCCGAATGACCATGTGATAGGACATCTTTTCGCAAAATATTACCGTCTAAGATGCACAGCACTAGAATAGCGTGGTAAAATATGTAATCCTCTCAACATTGAGGTAATGGAGAGACGACCTTATCGCCCAGCGTGGTTCCAAAAAGTGGCGCACTGACATCAAAGGTGAAATTTTGATTTTTGTAGCAAAAACCATGCGGTTTTTCTAATATCCCCGATAATCCCGTCATCACGGAATTTTTCTTAAACAATTGAATTTACTAAAGATTTTCCAATTTTAAAGGGGTATGTCTGACTTGAAATTTTACATAATATGAAATCCAATCGAAAAATTGCACTTTCGAAAGTTGTCGAAGATTTTGACGCCACTTTTACATACATATGTTAAAAGTCAGTAAATACCCATCATATGATTGGTTCTCATTCTTATAGTTCTTTTTTTATATCGACAATTTTAGGGTTTCCAATTTATTTCCTTCCAAATAATAGGAAATTATAAAATCTGAACGATTTTTCTTTTCTATGCCTTATTTTCGATTCCGTTCATGAATGCTTCATATACGGTGTGGTTAAAATTTGGTTTTTTGCTAAACAAAAATCAGGGATCGACATTTCACACATTTTCGCTTTTGAACAAACAATTATTGAAATATCCCTAAGTTGAGAATTGATGGCCGGATCGGAAAAATTAAGGAACATGATTTCCTAGATTCACCCACATATACAACGAAATTTCGTAGATTCACCCACATATACAACGAAATTTCGTAGGTTCACCTACATATACAACGAAATTTCGTAGATTCACCCACATATACAACGAAAATTCGTAGATTCACCCACATATACAACGAAATTTCGTAGATTCACCCACATATACAACGAAATTTCGTAGATTCACCCACATACACAACGAAATTTCGTAGATTCACCCACATATACAACGAAATGGGGCTGATTACATAATGATGAGCATGTAGACGCTGAAGCGGCAAAATAGTCTACATGAGCATTTGCAGCACGTAGACCATTATGCCTCTTCAGCGACGATTTGTGGGGAAATCCGAATTTTGAATGTCGAAATTTTGTCAGCCACGATCTGGTCCTCATAAAATTTGCAAGAAGGATAAGCTTATTTTATTTTTTTTAATTTTATTTTAAAAGCAAAAAGTTTCAACGTTTGTTTCGCCCAGTTTCAGTAAATAATTAGGACAGTCCATGTGGATTTTGAAACTTTGACTTAATTATTGTAATAATTGTTTCCCATGACTTCTAATAATATTTTAGAATTTTACCCATCAATGACCCTACAAACTTATGACATCAAAATTATAAAATACCAGGAGTTTCGCAAAGGCTCTCCCAGTCCGTTTTGCATGGATGCTCTTCCCGTAAATACACTGAACGATAAGGGAGAGATCCAGCGGCAAGTGCTCCCATCATCCAGCATTGCTCTCAGCTCTCGAGTGCTGGTTCAGTACAGAAGTGTGAGTGAGCTCGGAACCACTCTCGTAATACCGTCTCTGACTCTGACACTCTACAAAAGCTCCTTCCTTGCCTTTCCACAGAACCTTCAATAATAATTATATTTATGTACTCACTATTCTTTTGTATTAACTTTAGATTAAATATATAGTGGTCCTGCTTTTTGCAGTTTAACTCCCCCCTCCCTGTATTAAATTCTAAGTAATTACTTATTGTTACGCATAAATACATTTCAAATATATTTTTGGATTTGTGAGTGGAAGGTTTCGGAGCTTGCCGTGTGTCAACAAAAACAGTAAATAGTCAACAACAGGACTGACTCATATGTACATAAGTACATGACGACTTGTCACATTTCTTGACTTGAACATTTTACCAGCTATGGAATAATAAGTGATTTTTATTACTTGAATTGATACTGTGGACAACAATGGGGTCGAAACAAATTGGTATGGGACTGTATGAATTCTTAATCGAATCCGAGCTCCAACATTACTACAATGCCATTAAAAATGACTTGAAGGTAAGGGCTGAATTTTTAAAATACTTTGAAAAATTATTTTTGAATTCGGATTCTTATGACTATGAGTTACTAGTAATTATTCATATTTGTTTTACAGGTACAAAGTGTATCACAGTTGAAGTACGTGACGGACGATGATTTAAATCAAATTGGAATGGCTCGGCCGGAAGTACGCCGGCTGAAAAAATTCTTTCAAAAACATTACCCTCAGACGTACTTGGCTAAGATGAAAAAGGTCAGTATTTATCAATTCATAATTTGTGTTTTTGAAATATCGGGGAGGAAAAGGGACCTGGTCGAATTTGTATGCGTTATGTGATCAAGAATCAAATCTAGGAAATAGCGTTATCTAGGTATACTTTATTTAGTATTTTTTGGCGGTTCCACATAATTGATGATGATCTTTTCTTGTGATCTTTTGTGATGACAGAAACTTTTGTACAGACGAGACGATGCTATTTCCGTAGCCTCACTCTCTAGCTATGCCCCGAATGCACCTGGAAGGATGGACAGAAGTGTGGCCCCTGGAAGACACATTATCCAGGCGGAGTCTATTGTCATACATAAGACTTTGGGGTCGGGGGAGTTTGGGACAGTTCAACAAGGAGTTTGGACGTCGGATGATGGACAAAGGGTGGGTTGGCTAAGTTTTTAACTATCTAGAATTATTATTTGTGGTATATAAACTGAAGGGGCTGTTGAAGATTAGGGAATTGGGAGGGGGCACGTGCTTGGAACAAATCCTGGTTGACCTTTGACTTATGGAGTTACGTGGGTGGAGTAAACTTCAATTTTAGTACATGTGTCGGAGTTTGAGAATTATTGAGCCAGTAGATACCATTTCCGACGTAAAAGTTTGGCTGTAGGAACGTTAAAATTTTATATGGCAGTGGAAATGGCGAATAAAGTTATTTTAAGCGTTCGTTTTTTTTGTTTTCTAGACTCAAGTTGCTATTAAATGCCTCAGTCAAGAACGGATGGAGAATAACCCGGTGGAATTTCTTAAGGAAGCTGCAATAATGCATAATGTTGATCATGAGCACATCGTTCGGTTATATGGGGTTGTGTTGGACACGTCTGCTCTTATGCTGGTGAGTATTAGCAAGGATTTATTATGAAAGTTATATAATTTTGGACTTTGGTTTACTCTGGTGGGTATTTTAATAACCTGTGTGGATCGTGACAGTTTTGACATTTTTATTTGAGTAATTTTGATGTTTTGTTTACGTAAAGGTAACAGAATTAGCCCCTCTTCGATCGCTGTTGGAATGTCTCAAGGAACCCTCGATGAGACGTAACCTGAGCGTGTTAACACTGTATGACTTTGCTGTTCAGATTTGCGATGGCATGCAATATTTGGAGTCGAAAAGGCTGATTCATCGGTAGACAAAATTTTATGGTTCTTGTTTTAATGCATTACATCATGCTGAGGTATGCCATTAATTTTTTGCGCTAATTTTTTGCATGTTTTTTTTTCTCTAAAGGGACTTGGCTGCTCGAAATATTCTGGTATTCTCACGAAGCAAAGTAAAGATCTCAGATTTTGGACTGTCTAGAGCATTGGGAGTTGGCAAGGATTATTATCAAACTAATTTCAACGTGAATTTGAAACTTCCAATAGCTTGGTAATTTTGTATTTATGTTTCACTGTAAATGCTAGTGCCTGTGATAAGCAATATTCAGTGGTAATTCCATAAATGGTTTAGTACACATGAATATCGCTAATAATAATTTTTTACAAGTATTTAAGTTAGCCTCAGATTGATGTTCTAATACTGATTAATCATGCATTATTTCGTTAGATTTGCCAATAGTAATTACTGATAGTGTGTGCTATGCTATTATTGATAATCAGGTGTGCTCCGGAATGTATCAACTTCCTTCGTTTTACAAGCTCCTCGGACGTATGGGCCTATGGGGTGACTTTGTGGGAAATGTTCAGCTACGGGTTTCAACCTTGGGCTGCCCTGACAGGACAGCAAATTCTAGAAGCCATAGATGAGCCTAATTACCAGAGACTGGAACGGCCAGAATGCTGCCCGAATGAAATCTATTGCCAAATTATGCTCAAATGTTGGCAGCACGATCCTCTTAACAGACCTTCGTTTGCTCAGCTTTCAAATCTGATTTTGGAGGTAGGGTCATTTATGGTCATTAATTGTATCTCAAATTCTATCCATTACATACTGTGTTTGTACGAAAATAACATTTGAATCTAAACTATGTATGTTTTCCTGTGTTCTAGTGTAAGCCCGAGCAACTTCAAGCTATAAGGGAAAGTGATCCTAAGCCTCGTCGGGATTTCCTCATATATGACGTTGGGGATATTATAACTGTGCTTGAAAAGAAGTAAACAAATTATTGTCATACGTTTATGCAGATATATACATTAGTGTGAGCTTTTCTGGTTACTGGTAATCTAAATCTCCTGAGGTTTCATTCCGCGTACCTTTTTTCGTATGTGGGACTCATTGAACGTAGCGCTGTTTTTTAACATTATGCTTCTCACTCATCACATTGCTATTTGAACTTAATGGGTTTGCCGGAAAGCTCACAAATACTTGTCACATTCCCGAAACAACACCTTTTTGCTCGTTCATTTATTTATATACAAGTACTAAAGCCTTAGCATTAAACTTAATACAAAAGCTGGCACATGTCTTTGAATGTTTAATGCGGCTTGGTTCATTGCTTATTTGCTATTTTTGCCTCATTTTTTATACGATTCTATATGCAATGCTGTTTCAGAAATAGAATTGCTGCAATCTCGCTTCCGTGCCTGCTGTTCTGTCATGCTTTTTTTCGTTTCATCGTAATGGTTGTTTACAATTAGGTTTAGGAACTATTTGTCACTTTGGATGAGATGTTGCGTTTAATGATTATCGTTTTAACACTTCTGCGATTGTAAGAAAGAGGAATTACTATCGACAGCTAATTTTAATCCTGCACAAATTAATATAATGTATTTTCAGACCCCAGCAAAGCTCCGATGACGTCATTTTGTGGAAAGGAGTACTCAAGGATGGGAAAACTGGCTTGTTTCAAGCTGTAAATACTATAACGTATCTCGGATCTAGTCTACCCTCGGTGAAACCATCTCAGAGTCCTTTTCATAGAAATGGTATGTGGTACAGTACAATACGATTTTGTTTTTTTCAATTATAATGCATGTATTTATTTGGTGTGGCAAAAGAATTTTCTACACGCTTCCCATCTGGCGGGATTTACTCCTGAGTTTTCAACTTTGCAGACTCGCGTTCTTCGTCAATGAGAAAATGCCGAATTAGTGCGGATATGATCAGCGGACCCCAAGGTGACTTAAAGCACACTGGACATGTTGGCCCAGACGGACAATTTTTTGGAGACATAACCTTTTTAGGATCCAAAGTAATTTTATTGATTTTGTGTATCAACGTCTCTATAGAAATATAACGCTGAAAAACAATATTGAAAATGATTTTTCCACTAAAGCTGTTAAATAATTCATAGTGCTGGGTCCCAAGGCAAGTAGTGCCACCCTACAAGCCCGAGACAAATGAACCATCTGGATCGACAGCACGTGCGGTACCGCAAAGCTCCAGCAGAAGTTTGAAGGAGTCAACAACTTCGGAAAATTCCAGTGACACAGTTCCCCTGCTAGCTACAGCCTCTTTCATTAATGATGATGGTTCTAATAAAGGCTCAACTTCGTCCAGCTCTGGACTAAAAAGGAAGCCCATTACGGTATCTATTCCTGGAATCAACTACAACGCGGGACAAGACCACGAGTACCATGAAATTTCTGATGAAGAAAATGAGATCATGGAAGCAATGGGATCTTGTTTGGCGTCTACAATTGGTGTCTCAAACCCTGCTCTGAGCTCGAAATCTCAGTCGCCGTTAGATAGTCCTAGATTTGAAGTAAGTCATTATTTTCGGGCGAAATCATTCGAAGTTTAAACTTCAGTTTCACCTGACCTTACTTGTACTTTATCCCGACAAATCGAGTAGAAATATCCAAAATCAGTGATCTGAACTTGAGTTGGAACTTTGAAAACATAAATTGAACTAGAAAGGTCCTGCTTGTTTTATTCTTTTGAAAATCGTGCAAACTAAAACTAACTTTGGTTATTTCCAGAAATCATTTGATCTTGAAACCGGACCTAGTTTGGTGGACGAAGTATTTGGTGCTCTACAACAGGACGCTCATGGGCATCCGGATGAGGCTCACAACGTGAAGAATGAACTGAGAGAAATGGCAAGGGCGAAGAAGAAGTTTGCATCTGTAAAAATTGAATTTAATTACTCTGTTTAACTTGTAACTGCTAGTAATTCACAAGCAAATGAAACATTCTGTATCATATCATAATTCACCATAGGTCAAACCAATATCTTCCTCGGACAGAAGAACACTCGATCACGCCATAGCAATAGCCAACGAGCTGGCCACGCGTTCCATGCTGGATTTGGACCGTTCGGGAAAACATCCGAGCTTTGATGACATTTCGTCCCCCAGGACTCCAAATTCGCCCTCTCATCGAAGCAAATTCTCATTTATACTGGGGTCCGGTAAGAATGATCGCGAGCGGAGAAATTATTCTCAGGAGGCAGCATCCATTCCTGATATTCAAGTAAGTAATTTGATGGAACATACAGTTTCAGAAGTACCGTTTGCTTTGGCTTTTATTACTTGTACACTCGAATATGTTCGTCTGGCTACGTTTGTTCAATGCTTTAGAGGTATATATATCTATATATACCTATACCTAGCTTTTTTGAAAAAAAAACTAGCTGAATCAAAGTGAAAGTTTTTGAATCTCGAAATTTTTATGTAAATGTGGAGATATATAATTTACGATATGGCTTTTAGGCGTGTAATTTGCTAATTCCTTTTTAAGTTACACTACACAGTTTTGAATGGTTGTTGTAATTATGTGTAATGACCTTTGCTCGTATGAGCGTGACAACCCGAAATTTTAAATGTTCTTGAATGTAGGCGTCTAATAGTTACACAGTTAATCTTTCGTGCGATTAATTAAATATAAGCACCGAATTATTATGAACTTATTTAAATATAGGACTGCCAATAAATTCTCGTCCCCAGACAAATACATTTACATAGAAAACCTATGAATTTACATCGTACAAGATTATATGCTTTTGTAGTCCGTCACCTTGATGCACAGTTATGCTTTTTGCTTGATGTGTTCAGTGACCTTATTTTAAATTATGTTGCTGTATTTGTTCATATTCTAGTCGACACTTACAGACGAGGCAAAAGAAGCTTATAACTCTTTGGTTGAAAAACCTTCTATGAACGCACTTGGTACTAAATTTTATTTTTTGTTGACGTTTAGCTGTTTTTGCTACAAGATAATAATAATAATTGTTGTTGTTGACTAATAACATTTTATTCCCATCTCCTCAGGTTTTTTAACTCCATCCTTCGAAAATAAATCAATGAGTTTTCATTTTCCCGAGAAGTGTAGTAGTTTATCAAAAAAATCGGATTTTTTTCAACCCGAGCCCACCATTGGACCACAATCATTAACCGAGATCTCCCCCAAGGCAAATTCCTCCTTGGATCCCGCTTGTAACATAACTAGTTTTCCCGGTAAATCCCACAGCCGATCTTTGAGCAAAAGTGAGGCAGAAGATTTAGCATCTCCCAATTCTCTTTTCCCAACCCAAAAACATAATGAGTATAATGAGGAAGAAGAACCAGATGAAGAAGAAGAGGAAGTAGATGGTAACCCACTTCGATTGTTAAGACAAAATAAACAAGCAATGCTCACCAATGTTCTGCCCCTTCCGCCTCGTAAAGGACCAGGACAGTCTGCACCAACCGTAAGACACCAAAGAAAACATCCACTTCTCATCCCCACTAGGATCTCCTCACTCACTTCCTCTAGTGTTGCTACTAGTAACACCATCTCTGACTTAAGGAATAATGAATCCGCTCCTAGTGGCACCAAAGCATCCCCTCCACCTCCACCACCCAAGCCTCTACGCCAAAATCTGGCGTCTGAAAGTTTAAAGAAAGCGACGGATGAAAATTCTGAAAAGGAAATTTCGCCTTTAAGTAAAAGCCTTGCTCAAAAAGACATTGAAACACCGTCCGACACTGAAATTTCAAAGGGTTCTGAAGCTTATTTTAAAGACATCCGCAACGTTAGTTCAATTGTACCAAGTATTTCCTCAATTGAGTCAAAACGAAGCTCCATGGATTCCGTACTTTTGTATGAAAATGTTTTAGAAGGAAATTGCTCTTCAGAAAAAGACACTGAGCCTAGTGCAAATGATGTAGCATCTTCGAATACTTCCTCAACTGTAAATTCTCAAGACTGTCTGCCGCAGGAAGATGTGCCTACGATACTTCCTTCAGCAACAACTACTTCTCCGAATAATAATAATACTAATAGGTTATCGTCCAGTGAATCAAGTTACTCTAGTTTTAATTCTTCTACCAGTAATAATAGTCGGATTAGGGGATCTACGAGTGCCGCTACAAGTAGTAGTTCTCGCATTGCCCCTGTTGTATCACAACAATTTGGATCAGTTACAGCTTTCAGCAACGACGAGTATTACCCCACTTCTATGGTGTCTGAGAAATCTCACAGTCGTCAGAGTTCGCTTTCGCTTGGAGAACCGGCAATAACAGCGCAATCCTCGATTGTTGAACCTGTTCCGAAACCACGGACTTCCACTGTCAATAACGTTAAAATAAAAACACTGCAACGGATTTTGGGACCTTCGGTAGTGCACCTTTTTATTAAAATTCAATGATTTTAATAGCAACAGTAGATTAAGTTCAAATATCGTTATGGGGAACTCTCAAGGGCTGACCTTTCTTGACCCTTGAGAACTACCTCGTGCAGGTAGTTTCCGGAGCATTTTGTAAAGATTTGGCCGGACCGATACAAGCATCCCTTATATCAAGATTTCCCTTATGAACCGACCCCTTGTAATGAGATTTACACTACATTTGTAATGTACTTTTAAATGCTTTTGGTGTCTCGTATTCTACCTACTTTGTTTCCCATATATAGTACGGTAATACCTGATCATACGGGATTTTTGTTACTAATTGTAATTCCTTCTAAAAGCAGTTTATTAAAACATGCATAAATTGATGGCGGAGCAGAGTACCGGAATGTTTCCCTTATAACCAGAAATCCCTCAAACACCTAGCCGTTATAACGAAATTTACTGTAAAATATTGTTATAAATTTTCTCGGGTACTTTTAATTCACTGAATTATTTTTGTTTTCCTTATCAGACTTCTGAAGAAGATTGTGGCTGGGCATTGGACGCTACGGACTCAGATGCTGCTCATGCAGTGAAGCTATTGCGCTTAAAATCTCTCCTGCCTGAGACCCTCATTACAGCGGATGCTTCAAATCTGGTTTCTGTTTTGGAAATGTCCCATTGGGATGTTGCACGAGCTTCGGACTTTTTGCTCACCAATAAACCAAGCACTACTCAAAGAGGGTCATCAAGTATGAGGGGAAAATTAATGAGACATGGCATGAACACTGGTTCCTTTTCTAACTATGAGTCCGTCCTTGCCAACGTCAATCCGGATTCTATGAATAATAACAGCAGCAGTGACTTATCCGAAAATAACAGTGAGGGCACTACTGGTCGTAGAAGTTACATTAGACCAACACATGTATGATCAAATGCCTACCAAGTGTAAACCAATTGCTATTATTGCTTGATCAGTAATTTTTTATACATATTTTATACATTTATAAACATATTAACATATAAATTGTAATATGTGAAAATTGATCTAGGCAATTTGGGCCTGTACCGAGGCGCACTATGTGCTGTTATAATATTAACAGTTAGGAATACCCTTCGCATTAATATAAGTTATGGTTTGTAGTCAGTCATGAGAGTGCATGTGTTTTAGAGTCAATCAGTTCTTGTCTATCCAGTGCTTCAATATATTACCATAGAACTGTTTGTCCAATCATGTGCCTATACATACATATTATGCTTTATCCAGTGGATTTTCTTATTCATCGGCAATGTTAGGTTGGGAAAC
Organism: Allacma fusca; assembly: GCA_947179485.1. NCBI lineage: Eukaryota > Metazoa > Arthropoda > Collembola > Symphypleona > Sminthuridae > Allacma > Allacma fusca. The sequence continues at coordinate 72,562,943 of OX359246.1, read as the reverse complement.
CTATTTGCTGGAACTATTTCGTGTACAAACTATTTCTAAATCTATAGAAGCTTATGTTCTTGAAGCAAATTATATTTACGTTAATTTCAAGCAGTATTATAATTTTTTTGTCAACTTATGCAGTCTATTCTGAGGATGAAATTTATACGTGTGTGGTATGGAACTCTAAATTAAAACGGAGTGCTTTCTATATAATTTGAAGCTAAGTGAGCAATTATATGAAAGAACAACTCAATTTATATTGTTTCCAAGATGGTTTTTCATGTTGTTTTTGCACAGTATTACACTTCCTAGGTTGTTCTTTTTTTGACTTTTGTACCCATAGGATACGATGGAGCAATTAACACGAAATAATACATTACTCTTTCAGATTTCTATCAATAGCTATGTAGAGACTAGAGACGTAATATTCGAATTGAATAAAAATGAAAATTATTATAAAATTATTTTTATTACGTTATTACCACTCCATATTACCATATTGAGTAGTAGCAAACCCAAACCAAGGCCTTCTTGTCATAAAATAAGAGAAATGATGGGAGACAGGAGAAGTTTGTTTAAATCTTCAGTTGCAATAATTGCCTCGAAACTTTTACAGTGCTCAAAGGCATACAGTCATTTCACATATTGTGTGTAAACAACTCTGCCATACTTGGGGGAACGGAATAAATCTTATTTTACAGATGTTTGCGGTAAATAAGTACAAACCTGAATAAATTGATGTCCCTTTCAGCCCACCTAATTTTTGATTAAGTCGTAAGATATTTGATTCAAATAAATTCAGTTATAAATTCAAAATAAAGCGAATAGTAGTAAATTTCCTAAAATTTGTTCATATTGGTCTATGACAATATTTGGGGTCACGGTCGTGACAATAAATAATGTATAATAAAATGTATTTTATTTGGCGATTTATAAATTTAAACTATTTTTGAATTCCGATAAAAAAAATTTAGAACACAATAATGTTATAATTTGGTTAATATTTTGACCATCGTGAGGTGTTGCATTTTCCTGCCCAAGGCTGGGTCATCATAATGTGATCGTACAAGCTAATTCGATGTATTTTTCCTTGAAACCTTTTTTTGGTAAATTGTTTATACCAGTCCTGTTCCCATTGGAAGTGTCTGTAACCAAATATTGTATTCATGTATTAACTGCATGTAATTAAAAGTATATTTATTTATGATTTCTATAACATGTACATTTGTTATATGTAATCATTTATGATGAAGCCACCAAATAATTTGTATAGCCAGCATAAAGCTACGTCTCTAAATGTAATGTCTAAAAAAATTAACCTCTTAATTCTGTAATAATAATTCTGCTTCAAATTGACAAGGAATGGAATATGTAACAAGAATTATCGGCACATTACACGGACTCTCTCACACTGAGAACCAGGCCTGATATATCCTTCCTGGAAATGACTTTCACATTCCTAAAGGTTCCGCTTTCTGACGTCCTTAATAACAAATATGAACTACAAATTACGAAGAATTTGCCTGCCACAATAAGCAATTTACCCCTTGCGAAGCTAATTTCTTATTTTATCATGCAGACAGATACTGTATGACATTAACTTTTATTATTTTTATTTCTCATAAATAATAGAAAATAAAAATACAGTAAGAGTATGGCTGCTCTCTCTCTCTCTCTGTGCACACTATACATATAAGAAACGAGTCATACAATCAAAACTATAAGAATCCTGTAAAAGACTTGCTCCTGTTTTGCTTGTTGGAGAGAGTAATCAACCTCAACCTTCCATACCCACATGTTTATATTTAGAACATGAACATTGTTCCACCTCATTTCTTATAATTATCCCAAATGTAGAAACTATATAAGCTCCATACTGTTCTACTACAGTACTTAAAGAAAGCGTAATAAAACTAATCTCTTTAATCAACTATGACAAATAAATAGAAGGAAAAAGGAGCAGGCCGGAGTCTCTCCCTCAAGTACGGAGTATTTCATACCCTTGTTCTCCCCCATAATCCACAGGAGGGAATAACTCATAAAATAATCGAATCATTCCCACTTTGTAGGAAATTATTTTCCAGATTTGTCAAAATCTGTTTCATCCACCTGGGTCAATTTTTTCGGTCACAGGGCTCACGGAAAAGTCGGATTGTTTTACGGATTTCGGACAGAGAGCAAGATCCGGTGAATTTAGTCTCAAAAGCAAAAATGGGAAAGATACGCGTGGAAATAAGAATTTGGAATCTTGTTATTTTTTCATGGACGGCCTGGCATTTATAAAAATATACCCGAAAGCTGGGATTGTAGCAAATTTCATGGGGATTCATACGAGTCTAATATCACCTTCTTGGATCAAAAATTGCGGCCTCGGGATCTAAAACAGTATAGCAAAGAGTAGGAAGATCGGAATCCTTTCCTCCCGCATCTTTCCCACTTTTGCTCCTGAAGAAAATTTCCCAATTCTCGTTTCCTTATCTTCTGTGGTCATGTCCACAATTCCCAACGTCTGAAATCTCCGAGATAATTCCCTTGAAAGTCCATAAAATTTCCTACTAACCCCAGTCTCAAAAAGTATTTTTTTAAATTGTCCTGAATAAAGCGCCTCATGAATTCCAAGTCTGGGGCATATCCCGACTTTTGCTCACGTTCCTGACCCCTGTGACGACAAAAACTGACCCTGGTCAATGAAAAGCATTTTTTTAAATCCAGAAAATGTTTTGCTATAAATTGGCCCGGAATGAAAATTTTTATGAGATACTCCCTTAAATGCCAACTATTATAGAGGGAGAAAAAGGTTAGGGAAACCCTATGCACACAATATGGAAATAATTTTTTATTAACATGTATCCATGCACTTAAGCAGTTTCCCTTCGCGTATTCATTTGAAGATGCAGCCTAATTTCGACAAGTCTCATCTTTTCCCTTCGTTATAATTGCTAGTGCATGGTAAGTTAGATGAGGGATTGGTGCCTATACGGATAGATACATACATATATACATACATCAAGACCCTTATGCTATAAGAGAGCCCTCACCATTAACTTCAAAGAGACAAAAATTCTCGGAAGGAAATAACCATTTGCCCCAATCTTGTAAGTACATTGTATCCAAGAGCATTCCAACATATGAGTCAGCTTTGCTACTTTGAAGGTGTTCTGATACAGAGCGAGTGTACTGTAGAAGCCAGGGTTTTCACTCATGTCAGCATATAATCTGGGAATCATTTCCTGCCTGAGTATATTGTCAATTTAATAGTATGCTTTAAGAGTAGGGGGAAGACATAGGAGCCAAAAACCTGTTTGTTGGACTAATCGCTTATCCGTATAAAGTGAGTCTTGAGGATGATTTAGTAATATGGGAATTCGCAAATGTATATAATTATGAGCTTGTGTTTGTAACCACTAAAAACCAGGGAATATGGGCCAGGGTAGACTTTAGTGTACTTATACATAGGGAGATACCATATGCTTATAATTATGATTAAATGAGCCAAATGAATTTAATGAATGTGGGTTTATGCAATGGGTCGTAATAATATAAAGCCTTCATTGGAGTTATGGGATTTATGTATACTGTATATATATATATATATATATATATATATATATAGACCGTCTTCCTTATGGATATAACCAGGGCAACGGTTTTCTGTATCACCTGGAAGGTCTGCTACACCTTTCCAACCACAAGGGAAGATGGAGAGGCGTTGCTGCTGTAGACAGTCTCACCTGTACTTATAGCCTCCCTTCCCTCATTACTCTTCATTGACTCGGGTGCCGTGCTAGGATTTACCTGACACCAGAGATCTCCTCCCAGACTCCCTACCCTATTTTGTATCCCTGGACTCCTAAAAACTTCTCCTCCTGTGCACTTGTCAGCAAAGTCCCCCAAAAACGGCATTTGATTTGCCGCCTGACATTCAGTTAGGAAATAAATTTTTTAAACTCAAATTCGGAAATACTACCTTGAAAAAAGTCTTTCCGCAAAATGTTTTCCCTCTAGCTGTAATACGTTCCGCACGATTCCGATTTTTATGTCAATTATTGAAGCATGGAGTTAAACGGGGGAGATATAAAATGAGATGCCGAATGGTCGTTCCATTCCGCCAAATAAATAGAGTAAGAGTGAAGTTCGGTTTTAGGAGCAAAATTCATGGGGCTTTTGTAGGGGTGCGCGTTATTCGTTCCCAACACATCGCGGGATTTTCCGGAAACAAAATTATTTTAAATTGAGAATTTTAAATGCATTTTATCATGAGAATTGTCAGTAACTGGACGGAAAAAACATCTAACGGAAAGAAGTTTTGAGGCCCAGATATGGTTTTAGTAAAAAATATATATGATCAGCAACACTGCTATTTTTTTACATGAAATATTTTCAAACAATGTCATGATAACCACCGCGAAGTTTTATCGCTCTGAACTTAATACAACCATTAATAAAAAATCATTTGTTTACCTTGGCCTCAAAGCTGAGACGTATGTACACACATGTATAATATATTACATTCATGAAGATTATCCAGAGGGTGTATTCCTAACGATTATACCGATGTATTTTTATTCTAGTCTCACCGTAGAATTATTCAAGTCAGAGACATATTAATGATAGCTCAGGTTAAAAAACAGGAACATGAGCTCACGATTTATAGTCTCAAGTTGGATTGCGATAAAAATGAAACTTACAAAAATACATTATATTATCTGAAGACTTTATTTAAACAAATGCTTGCAATTATTACATACTACCAGCAACCATTAGAAACAAATCGTCTATGAAAATCGGAATCATCGTAAAATAATTAGTCAAGAAAACTATTCCCATATTGGAGTAACCAAAAAATATTAAGTCACGAAAACTATTCCCTTGTTGGACTAACCAAAACATATTAAGTCAAGAAAACTATTCCCTTGTTGGACTAACCAAAACATATTAAGTCAAGAAAACTATTCCCTTGTTGGCATAACCAAAAATATGAAGTCAAGAAAACTATTCCCTTGTTGGTATAACCAAAAAATATGAGGTCAAGAAAACTATACCCTTGTTGGACTAACCAAAAAAATATTAAGTCAAGAAAACTATTCCCTTGTTGGAAAAACCAAAAACATTACTTCAAGAAAACTATTCCCTTGTTGGAGTAACTAAAAAATATTAAGTCAAGAAAACTATTCCCTTGTTGGAATAACCAAAAAAATTAAGTCATGAAAACTATTCCCAGGTTGGAGTAACCACAAAATATTAAGTCAAGAAAACTACTCCCGTGTCGGAATAACCATGCATAAATCAATCAGCAATGTTATCATTCACAACGTTAACGTTGCCGTAGCGCCCAGCTGCATCTGTAGCAATCTCCAGAATCCGATTGGAAGGGCCAGGAATGACGGGTTCGTAACGAGCAAACGTGAGATACCACAAAATGGCAGCACAATGGGCGCACATCCCAGCAGTACGTGATCCTCCTTTGCAGGTACAATACCAGGCACTTATCCCACCTGATCCATTAACATTAGGCCTGAATCGAAGAAAGACGTAGTAAAATGTTGACAGGGAATGCCTTGAATTCATTTTCACTCTGAGCAAATCAGACTCTTCTTTATACACTTGAAAAACATAATCTTGAGCTGCAGTGTAGGAGGGGGCAAGCTTCAGTTGGAACACACTAAGCGTAAGATCATGCAACTCATCTTCAGTCATTCTTGGAAAATCTTCCAACTCTTCGTCGGCCATGTCTCTCCATACTCGCCGAATTCTCGGATTCAAAAGATCTTTGGTTTGAAGGTATTCCATGAGTATATTGGAAGAGTTTCTCAGCTCAAGAATTCGGACGCCCATTCCAAGTGATCGTTCGGTTAGAGCAATTGTTGGATAATATGCATTAATTAATGCACAACAAATCTTAAAATAATCCCCAGTAAATGGAACGTTTTGTGCGTGAATCTGCCGTCCAAAATACTTAAATATTTGGCTGATGTGTCCATTCCGAACCTCTACCACCCAACGTGTTTTAGTTGTTACACGGGAATCATTTGCCTCCTGAGTTGGGATTTGACCTTGATTACGAGGAGCGCAAAACGGTATGGAGACATCAAGCCCAAGTTCTTGGAGGTAAGGTACGATATCTCTGTAGCCTCTGTCCACAACAACCACATCACCCGGAATCAACCAATTCCTTATCCCCGATATATTTTGCTGTAATTCGTACCTCAAGGTTGCCGCGTCATTATTTTTTGCATCCGAAAAAAACGGCCCGTGTGCATCGAATATTCGCCCGTCTGGGAGCACAAACATGTTCATTTTCAGCAGATGTCTGCCTTTATGCTGCGAGTAACTCCTTTTAAGGACAGTGAAGTTGCCTGACTTTGGTATATAGACGTAAGTACCATCTACTATCAAGACTGCATTTTCATGGTTATTTTCGGATAAATGAAGTTGCCTAGCCAAATCATTTACGTGACCAAGGGCTTCAGGCCGAGGATTTGCTGGAGGTCCTACATTAGTAATGACATTTAAGATGATATACATGTTGTTGCATTCGACATATAAAGGTATATATAATATTAGGACACATATTGAATCTAGAATTCATTAATCAAAATGATGTAATTTATTTTGTATTTAACGCATGAAAAATTGGTTTATTGTAATTTCTGATTCAGAAAAAGTAATAATAAACCTACTGTGAGAAAACAAAATGTACCACGATACTAAAAAAGAAGTATTTAGGTGCAACAATAGATTAAAAAGATAGAATGGATCTTCATCAGAAATACTAATTGTATACTGTAACTATAAAACCTGCATATCCAGTAAAACATACATTACACTGTATGTAATATCACAAACACAACGGAAACCAATATTATCAAAGATTTGTGATTTTAAGTAGCTTTTTTGTTTTGATTAACTTAACCTACCTAAATGGAGTGGTACAAATCTCGCCATTAGAGAAAGCCGAGCAATCTTGATTTCGGAGCTCACTGTACGTCTTGATGAAAACCCGAAAAGAGATTTTAAAAAAAGAATGAATTGACAGTTACGGAGTTTCATAAGAAGAAGCATTACACTAATTGGCTTGCAAGTGAGTCTCTGCTGCCTGAAATCACAAACTACATTACATAGATCACGGAAATGTTCCTTTCGTACGCCTAAAACTTGACGAAAATCTTCATCTTCGAGGGACAGAATTCGATTTTGCACTGCTGTTTTTTCCATAGTTCCACCAGCTGTCCTGAGTGCTGCAAACCAATCAGAAGTCTCTAACGGTGACATCAGAATTATCCCCATTTCTGATTGAAGTGTTAGAAAATGAACATCGATTACGAATTCCTTTTCGTTGCGCGTAATATGTGCTCGGCAAGAGTTGGTTTGTCTCGGCAAGAACAATCCAGTCTTCATAAAAAAGTCCACTCGACATTTAAAGGGTAAAGCATACAACGGATTAGCACGATCACAAAGAAAACATTTTCCTGCTGTTATTATCGGGATTCGGTATGTAAACATATTGTCACGGTTAACATCGTAAACTACTGGGGTTGGATTTCTGAATTCATGTTGAATAATAATCCAACACGGTGGGCAGACACGGACCTCCTCACCAACCTCAATATCATCATTGTGATTTCCTTTCAGCATGCAACAATGCTTGTATGCTTGGATAAGCTCAGCCGTAATGACCCGTCTGTGTGCAATACGAACTTGATGACCTCCCGGAATGCACAACATTTTAGATTTCAAGTTTAGCAAGAACTTTATAAAGGTAAAATATAAGCAGTTCTCGTGTTGATGTTTAAACTGAAACGAGTGATTCTTTTCTTTGATTTTGTCAATTATTTATCCTAAATGAAAAAGGACAAAATGAATGTGCTTGGATATACAATACGCAGATCAACATGTCTAAAACGCGTTGCAGATTGTAATTAGTTCAATAGTTTATTGTTAGTGTGACAGAGCTACAATACTTATGCTGCATTTGCTTTATATTTTTGCCGTAAGATGGCTTTTATAATAATCGGTAGTTTGATTAGCATACTCATACTTTTGTACTCCAATAGTAACTCTTTATGTACCTTTAGCCATGGTTGATTTCTACCTCGTTTATACCTTGTTATTGAGCTTGTCTCTCTTTTTAATCTTGTAAGATTTAAAGTCAAACCACTTTTTAAATTGTTTTCATAAATACAACATGAACTCAAGCTACAAAATACTGAGAATTATGGAATTATTGGCACCTTTCTGTATTTTCACTTGCCACTTGAAATAAAACTACTCCATCTTGAACTTGATTTCAGCCATCTTGTTAACTTGAACTACAAAGAATCTAACCGTACACCAGGTTTTGATACTTTCAACTTAATAGTAATGCTTAGACACCCTCTGGAACACCAAGACATTATGTAAAGCATTTAAGTTGTGTGTCGTATATTATACATGTGTGTACATACGTCTGAGCAATTGAGGCCCAGGTAAATACATGTTTTTTTAATGACGGTTCTATTAACTTCAGAGCCATAAAACTTCGTGAACGCCATCATGACATTGCTTGAAATTATTTTATGTACAATATCAGTGGTGTTGATGATCATACCAAATTTCAATTAAAACCATACTGGGGCCTCAAAACTTCTTTCTACAATTACCTTGAAAAGTTTGTACATACATAAGAACAGAGACAGAAATATTGAACAAGCTTAAAAAATCACATTTAAATTGAAGACCACGACTCCTGGAAAAACAAAATTTCAGAAAGTCGAATTATTTGGTCCCTAAAAGGTCCCTGAATATGCTGAAAATTCCCATGTTAAAATGCAATTAAAATTATGACTTGTAGATAATTTAGTACCCATAAAATCCCGTCATGTTATGGTAACAAACGCACTTGGGCCAAGTAAAATATTACGGCTGCATCCCTCGAAAATATGAGGCCAGGTTTGAAAGAGACAATTTATTATTGTTTCTGAACGTGAAAACGTTTTTAAATAGTAAATGACCTTATTCCATATTTTTGGGTTCTGTAGCCCGATTTTGTTTAACTTCTACTATTCGTATTAAATTCAAATAAATCCCCATTAAATTTGACACCAGACTGGCATTTTAAAACATATTTTCCCGTCTGCCATGAAAAAAATGACAAAATCAAAAAATCCTTCAATTTTAGGGCCCTCTTCTCTGTTTCACTTCTGCTGAGACTTACAATTAGAGTGTAGAGATTTCTCCCAACCTTGCTCTCATCCCTTTTTTAAGACTCATTATTGCCCACAATTCTCAACTTAAAGATCTGAATTAGAGCTGCTCCCTGGAAAGTCCAGGGAATTTCCTACGAATAAGTGTTAAATTAAAACATTGCTATAATTTTATTTTGACATAAACAAATATTAAATTTATTTGAACTCAAAATCCGTACAATATTCCGACTTTCATTCATGTTTCGGACCCCTGCAAACTCAAAAATTGATTGAGGTCGATGGAACAAATTTTAGAAAATCTGGGAAAGAGATTCCCAACAAACTGGGGGCTCAAATATTTTATACGGAACTCCCTTATATGTATAGGGTACAGAGGGAGGACAACCCGATAGTGCTGGGCCTGATTTAAATGCGAGCGTAATATCCTTTGGACGTGCTCATCACTGGCTCTTGGGGTTAACATTGGAAATTGGATGCACATTGCATTGCACACGTTACAATTTGAAGAAGTCTCGAGGGTTTACTTGCGGACGGGAACTCAGAGCTCACTCACAATTCCAACTTCCAACGGGATATTGTGTTACTTGCAGTTGTCGTACATACATGAGCCATTACAGAGCTTTCACGTACATCCCTATATATCAACTCCCTTTTTTTATAATATACAAATATACACAGACAGGTATATAAAGTAAATAAATCCACAATATATATATATCTACTACTACAAGTCTCATATCTCATATGTTAAATCCTCTTGGACGATTTACTCGAGTCGAGAGTCAAGACCCCATTCACTCACACAGTACATTTTAATCAGAGTCTCCACTTTTTACAATTCCCTTTAAAACGGAAATAAGTCAAAATATTAAATTCTAAGGATCCGTGCTGCTACTACTATTCCGAAATAATTATACAAAAATTCCAACTGCCACTAAATAATAATTGTAGCGATAATAATAGTAATAATAATAATAATAATAATAATAATAATGACAATCCCTGCTCCGTCCACTTCATTAATAAATCAAAGTTGAGCCCTTGTTTTGAAAACATGTCAAATCAGTACGTCAGGAGCCGGATTTAATCACCTTATTGTTTATATATGTGTCATCCTTCAAGGAGGAAATCTCCTGGCCAATAATGTGTCTCTACACTTAAAAGCAGTGTTTCAAATAAAGAATCCGTCATTTATTATTGTGACAATGTCGTCAGAGCCCATTTGTCAACTCCCGTCTCAGTGTCACTTCAATATTGGGGACGTCGTCTGAGGAAGTCAGATCGGATCGGGTCAAGGTGGTCAAGGTCAAGGGATTGAGGTTTCCGAAACTCTTCCGAGTTTCAATAACTCTGGTTTGTTTAAAATTTGTAAACAATTGTAAAAAAAAATTAAAGGGAGCTTTAATCTTTTATGAAGGTATCTACAGTTTTTGGGAAGATGTGGAATCGATGCAGAGTCCAAACCAGAAGTGTGTGTGAAATCCTCATTATTGCCGTCCTTCCTTTGATGATCCTGTCATCCTGACCTCGGTCTTGTGTTTGTTTTGACGGTTTGGAGGAGTCAATAGAACCTTTTTTTTTATTCCTTATCACGATCCAGTGTTCAAGTTTCCGAGAGAGAGATATGTAATGTAAATAATAGACTTTGACGTGTAGTACTTACTTTATAGTGTGTGTCATTGAGTCTCTGCACTTGGAATAGGACTGTGATTACAATGTTTATCAACATTAGTTCCTTTCCTGGGGTCGGTTGGATAAAGCACAGACGGACAGTCAGGACTGGTCTTCCTACACGAGAACATTTGTAGAAGAAATGAAGAGGATTATTTTTGTATAAATTCCTCATAAATTCTTGACTACGGCCATTGGAATAATCCTATGTCAGCCAGGGATGCTGTCAGGGGAGACTTTTTGAAATGCCAGTAAATTAAGTCACTATAGAGCCAATTTGGGATTTAAAATAGGGACAATAAAAATAAACGTCAGGTTGGGGTACCGGCGTGTCCTCGGGATTGTTGAAGGTAGTCCTCAGACAAGGCTTTCACTGCAGTTGTTGTAATAATAATTGTAATTGAGATGTTGTGTCATTTAAATAATGTTTGTGATGTAGACTCTCATTTTTAGTGTCTGAGCAATTAAAAGGAAGTTAAAGGTTGAGTCGAGTTTGGTTTTGGTAGGTATTGCAGGTCTGGCTGTAGATCAATGCACGATTTGTCGATATTATGTTCAATGTCACTACGACCATGTACAATTATAGTCCATATATGTTATTTATATAATTCGGCCAGAGTAGTGTGCGTGCGGGATCAATATAGAGGATTCCAAGTTGGAGTTTAAATTTTTTAATGGCTTGTATTAATATAATAATTACATATTGTAAACTAGAGCTTAGAACGGTGTTATATGGAATATATTATGCTTAGGCATGCGGTTGGGACTGTAGTAGGAGGACAGTCGTAAGCCTAATCCAGTAATGACTTTATTGAAGAAAGTGATGAGGTGACATTAAATATTGTGGTTTAGGTTTATGTCTCCTAACTTTTAGGTATAATCGTTAAGGTACTTTTGGAAGGAATGTTCTAATGCTGTCCTCTGTACTTATCTTGTTTATGAATGAATAGACACACATATATATGTAATTACCTACGTAAATGACTTGGCTGGCGAATGTAAACAAGGTTTTTAATTATTTGCAGCAATGATCTCAGATATGGATAAAATCCTCAGAAAGTGTGTACAGTGTACATACACTGAATTGAACTCTCACCAGGAGCTAGTATTTTGCAAGAGCAATTTCTCTTAAGGATAAAAAAAATCGGACGTTTCCATTCAGACATTGTCAATTTTTCTCCTTCATTGAAACGTTTGTCATAATAGGAGTTCAATTTTGGGAATTTTCGGAGTGCTCTTGCAGTATAAAGAAAAAGTATTTTGTGTACATAGATTTGCATCTAAAGATGCATATACTTATATTTTGTTGTGTTACTAGAATATTGCGAACAGAAAAAAATTGCATGCTTTGCGTGCATTCAAAAATATAAGTAAATAAATGCAAACTCGAATGAAATGGGAAAACAGTAGTAGAATATCGTTCAGTGGAGTATTACACAAAACTGTTATTACAGCAATCCAGAACGAAATTATAAACTACGAAAGCAAAACAGGATAAATTACAATTTGCAATTCTTGGTGTGCATCAATATTGCCATTTAAACGGATGATATAAGCACACGACTTCATGTATTTTTAGTTCTGAAACGAAATAATATGATGATTAGTATTAAAAAGAGTGGCATTGAAATGAGAATTTAACGGAGACAAAAACATTCTGTTACTCTGTGATCGTAGAAATGATGAATATGATTGTTTAGTGTAGGACTGGAATGTGGAAGTACTAAAAATAACATAAATCTTTTCCACCTTGCGGTTGTGTTTTGAGTGCTAACTGCATAACTGAAGCTTGTTCAAAATATTACTAAAATGAACTCATGCTTTGAAATTGGGCAGTAGGTTTTGTGCGGCTGGCGTTGTGTTGCTTCGTGAAAAAAAAAGTTCTGGTAAAATGTTCTGGTGGAATAACAAGTAGGGATGGAACTGATGGAAGTGTTTGATCAATTGCTCATTCCTGAGCGAATTATATTTTCATAAGCCGTTCCTTCCTAGCCTTTTCATTCCAACGTAGTCTTTGTCTATTCTCGTGTGTGCAATGTCAAAGTAAGATTTTTTGAAAAATATTTTTTTCCTTGGTTGGCGACATGTTCTGTAACGTGTACCTTGATTATGGAATTAGTATCAAAGGAGAGGATATGTTATTAAGGAATTTCAAAAGTCAGTGCTTTACTACTCCCATAAATAAGAACTATTAATGGTGTATCTGCTTTAAAAGGATACATACATTCAAATCGGGGTTTCATTCAAACTCCTAATTTCATCTGTGTAATAGTGCTGTAGAACGTAATTCCTTGCTGAAGTTGATTTTTGTAATTTTTTTTCCAGAGTTGAGGAGAATGCTTGGTCAGCGGCTGGAATCCGACGAGAAAGGCCAGACATTACCTCAGTTGGACGGTCAGGATGAAGGGGACACGCTGGAAGCTCAGTTTGAAATCCTGACAATAGCCAATTCATGTCCCGACTTGTCAATTTTAGATCCACCTGAAGCTTTTAGTCAAAACGGACCACCTCCTAAAATTGCTCCGTATGATAAGAATACAGACACTGTGGATGGGCTCTTTTTCAAGAATCCTACTCCCTTAAAGTTGCCTCTCAGTTTTCGTCGCAGGTTTGTTATAACGTCCTCAAAAGTGACGTTAAAATGATGCAAGTAACTTTGGAAGATTTTCAGTGGAGTGAAAAAGTTAATTACAAAATTACTAAAATATTTTCTTGTTTTGAATCTACAGTACCAGCCTGAATAGTCTTACAGCGGATGAATATAAGGAGACGCCTAACGTGGTAGATGGAAATGCAGTGAGTGTAATACAACCCGGCATCGTTGTAAAATTAATCGGAGCTTCCAAAGAATGTACTGTAAAAGATAAGAACGGAAAAGAAACGCCTGATTTCTTGCTACCGTCTAATGCGGGGACCGGGTCGTTGCACAAATCTATATCCACCCCGTCTGTTCCTCACATGTGAGACTTTGTTGAAATTGTGACTTATCACGCATCATTCACATTATAAATTGTAAATTGCTGGAAACCAGTACACTTTTCCTCTATAATTTTTATACTGGAGTATTAATGATTTGCTTCCAAAACTTACTCGACCAAAAGCATGCGTGGTGTTCTGTTCAGAGTTTGTATACCTACTTTTTTGTGAACGAATCATTTTTTGCAATGAACTACTACGAATGTGATGTTAGGGTTTTAATTTGATAGGACATACAACTTATTTCCATTAATATACCTCCGTGTGTACAATTATAGTTTACATGTCAGTTTTCCCATGCCAGTATAAATTTGATGCGACACCAATGCAAATACTGATATACCAGATGTCGAGCCTATTGTGTTTGGGTGAGAGATAGGAACTAAATGCATGCATATAGTGATAAATGTTCGCAAAATAGTGATAAATCTACAGTTACTGGTAGATAGGCAAGCATTATCAGTACGTTGTTGGGAATATACATTTGTAGCCAGTAGTAGTATGTGTGTTGTTACTTTCTGTTAATGATCCACCTTTCGAGTTCCGATTGAGGTTTTATTGACATAGAGTAATGTCTACACTGTGCTTTTTATTTGCAAACTGAAATTGTATACTTATAGATATTTGAAATATTTGTGCTCCTCAGATTTGGCCCAAGTTCTACAGCGACTTCTGATGTTCGTTCCAAACATGTATCCCAGTCAAGCCATAGGGATCCATCGGTTCAGACATCTTTCTCACAAAGTCAAAGCAACAAACGGAGCTTTTTCCGGCGGAAGCACAAAACTAAAAGTAATTCCGTAAATTCGCAACCGCCAGTCGTGGTGCAACATTACAGAAATATGAAAATGGACGGTTTGAAACAAGAAGACGATGGCGAGGAAAGTGTGGGCTACATTGCTTTATCAAATCCGGCATTGGGTCTTCAGGATCCCGACGTTGACTGTTGGGCCATGCTTATGGGGAAGGAAGTAGTGGCCCAACTTGACGAGAAAGAGGTCAAGCGACAGGAGCACATGTGAGTTCTCACACAATACCTGGTAACATGTTTCCAATTTATTGGTAATTGATTAATGTTTCCTTTGACTAAATTGGTTTTATTGGATATTTTCCAGGTATGAACTAATTTTAACAGAGAAACATCACTGCCTAACTTTAGCTTTGATGCATCATCTGTTCGTAGGAGGAATGAAAAAAGCCGGTTACATACGCACGGCTCGACTTCTCTTCCCAGGATTGACGGAACTGCTTCAAGTACCTACTTTTTTGAAAATATCTGTGAACTCCCCTGTAACAGCTGCTGAAAGCTGATTCGATTTTCAAGATTTGACTTCGATAATTATCTTAATTAAAGTTAATTGTTTTTAAATTTCAGGTTCACTTTACCTTTCTACAGCGAATGAGAGAAAGACAACTGAGGTTTCGGGATATGGGCAAGCCGTTAGACACTTTAGCAGATTTAATAAATGACCAGTTCAGTGGGGAACAATGGCAACAAATGGTTCGTCTGTACGGTTTACTTTGTGCATCACATAAACATTCTTTGGATTTGTTTAAAAGTATGCAAAAGGAATCCAAGTTTGCGGCGCTTGTCAATTTTTGGAGCAAGGAGGTAAATAAGACGTATCAGGTTTTATTTCCTACGTTTACATTTTATGGGATGTTTGTTAGCATTAAACTGTTCCGTTTTTAACAGCCTCTATTGGCAAGGAAGAACGTCCCCGAGTGTCTTTTATTAGTCGCTCAACGGATTACAAAATATCCACTCTTATTCGAGCCCTTGTACAAAACTTCGAATGATGTGCTTGAAAAGGAAAAAATCACGAAAGTTCTGAAAGCTTCACGAGATTTGAATGAAAAGGTTAACGAAAGAGTAGCGGAACGGGAGAGGCTCATTGAGTTCTGTCAGAAGATGGATCACAAATCTGTATTTCAGATCGGTCAAAAGTCCAAAGATTTCCTTACGAGCCTCCCAAGTCGTCGACTTTTGTTCAACGGCTTAGCTTCAGCAGTAAAAGTAGGAGTAAATGGTTCTGGATTCGGTGGAAGTGGTGGACCAGTGTCTGCTCGAAGCACTATTTGCAATGTCCTAGTTCTTACAGACTCACTCGTATTTGTTCAGGAGTTTGGCGGGCGATATCACTTTGTTTCTCCGCCAGTTTTGGTAAGTTTTGATTTTGGTTAGGGATTATTGGAATTTGAAATAGTGAAATTGACATTTCGAAGTGTACATATGAAATTGGATGCTTTTGTCGTTCCCAACTTATACAGCTAACCGGACTATGAACGTTGACTGTACTAATATTTTTTTTAAATTGCTAGCAATGCGAAGGATTGAAAGCGGTGATGAGCAAACAGTATTTAGTAGGGCTTTTTAAATCAAGTGTCACTGTTGTAGCCGACCCCTTTGGGGCCCTTACAGGGACATGACTCACTTTCCACTCATAATGAATCTAACTCTCAGTGTCCGAATCGACATTCACAATGATTTTCTCCAAATTATTTGACCTAAAATTAACTGTTGTAAGATTCATAGTTCGGGTTCTGTAAGTTGGGGATACTTCTCGTGGTTCGGCTTTTTATTCTATGGGAAACAGTTAGCGCAGTATAGCCGTATGATAAATGTATTTCCAAAAATTTTTGTATGAGTTTAAAATTTAAGTTCTTTTTTTCAGCCGGGAATCGTAACGTTGAATAACTTAATCCTCCGGGAAAATGCTGGTCAGAATACATCATTGTTCCTTGTATGGAACTCTTTGGGATCCAAGGCAGATAAGCCTGAAATTATTGAACTTCAAGTCATTAATCCACCGAACAGAGACAAATGGATTGACATCATACGAGATGCGAGTACAAAATGGCAAGAGGATGGGGACACTGTATCTGAAGGCGACGAAGAGTTTTTCAGCGACGCTGTTGATTACTCTGACAGCAAAACTGTCCGAGCTTTAGGTAAGTTTCTCCCTTTTTATAAGAATATTATATGTTAGGTTAACGAGGATAATATTATTGTATCATGTTCGTTGTATTTATATGATTGTTTTAACCACTAATTTGACTAACTATTTATTCCAGAGGAATTATTGGAACAGGACAAACAAATAATGTCGTTACTACGCTCTCGCTCGAAACTTGTTGAGACTCTCAAAACGGACAAGCCTCATTTGTGGTCAACAAATCCGACAAATGAGAAAGATAATGTTTTGAGTGCAATTTCTAATGCCTCCGGGGTAATTCATTGTATAATAATATTACATACACAGTATATGTATGCACATAAATGTTGTCTGATCTGGCGTGTCTACTTCAAGGACTTGTTTTTGCAACCAAATTCGTGTATACGTAATTTCAAATCAAATGTATTAGGAAATTCAACGAATGCTTCAAAATATGGACTGCAGCGCTGTGAACGGTGTGAATAGAAGCGCGAGCTGTGCTGCTGATCACGTAACGGCGGGAATGCTGACAGGTTTACCCCGAAGAGCTGATACCTTTGGAGGGTTCGATAGCCAGCAACGGTCGGGAGCGGATGCTGGATCAACAATGGTCAACAGTAAAGTTCTGTTTCAGGTGTGTATTTACATGCTCACGAAGTCATAAAT
The DNA here is from genome assembly GCA_947179485.1 of Allacma fusca. NCBI lineage: Eukaryota > Metazoa > Arthropoda > Collembola > Symphypleona > Sminthuridae > Allacma > Allacma fusca. The sequence goes on along the minus strand of OX359246.1, from coordinate 72,545,527 downwards.
AATATTTAATTAGGATAAATGTTTTTGAACGTATTATTTTTATTTAACAGATGGTCATTCAGCTTGCTGAGCTATGTGGAGAAATGTTTCAGCAAATGATTCCACAGTTGACTCCTCAAATAAGTCAAAGCCAACATCAGTTGCAACGACGCATGGAAGATCTGAGAGAAGCTCAACAGCGTCTAGAAACAGAAAAGGCGGAATGGCAGCGTGAGTTTGCATCACAAAAGGAGGAAATTGACCGCCAATTTAATGCTCTCAACACTAAAGCTGGAATACTGCAAAATGAAGAAAAAGATATCAGTGAACAACGTGAGCAACTGTACAGGTACGTGATATTTACGACGTTTAGCCTATTTGTCAATTGTTTGAAGTAGTGAAGATTGTCAAAGTAACGTTTATTTTGAAAATTTCAGAAAACTTGAGGCTTTGCAGAAACAGGGAATTCGTCCTGCACTAGAAGCAGTGTCCCCAATCTCCGTTACTGCCAGCACTGACAAGCCAGCGTCTGTTGTTCCACCTCCTCGAAGAACGGTTTCTCAGGTGCAAATTCCTCCAACAACTCCACAAGTTCCCAGTAATACTGTGAAACCCGCAAAGCAGCAAATCCCTCATTTCTTAGCGAACAGTTCCGCTGTGAAACCAGTTATATCTCCAACTGCTGGAACCGAGGCTCCGAAACCTTTGCCTAGAACAGGATCTGCAAAACCTCCTCCTATTCCTCCGACCATTCCTTCTAACCAGTCAGTTACTGACTACAACGCAACGAATCGTTACAGTCAAGGGAAAGGCTCTCGTGGACCTCCGCGTGGAGCAACCCAACCCGTCCAACAACTTCTGCCGTATCGGTTGATGGAAGGACTAAAAACGTCCAGTCTTCCTCGTGGCGTTGGAAGTAGATCAGCATCAAGTATTGGTCATAGTCAAAGCATGGATCAACAATCTGTCAATTTGAATTGCAATAGTAAGCTTAGGAATAGCTCCAGTGCCAGCCAAGTACTTCATCACAGTCATAGTACAACAGGTGGCTTTGCTGGGGATCCTTCGGTGACCTCATACGTAGTTGGTCCTCCCGCAAATGACAGAATGAGTAGCTATTACAGGAATCCTACTTTTGACCCTAGGAAAACCGGCAACGGTTACATGGATTACAATTATGGACCAAATGTAATTAGAAGCAGTGTTCCAATTGTTCACCGACGGGCCGGAAGTAGTCCTGTTCCAATGTCTTCAACCGCAGTCAATTCCAATCCTGCCTCTTCGAGTCATTCAAGGGATGACGAATTTGATATGACCAACGTTCTCTTTCTGTAGAAACAGTTGTGTGATATTACAGCCGTCCTAAAAAATCGTGTATTCATTTCCGTCCCCGAAAAAATGAATTCTAGACAAAAATTAAGTGTAGATTTTACCTCCCGCTCCGAGCCAAGCTTGCCTTGAAAATGTCATTTTGACAAAATTAATACAAAATGGAACCATATCTTTGTTGTAGCGTTGCTAGAAATTTGTTGCGACAAATGAGGGACACATGTGTTGTTAACTTACTTGCGAGAGCTTTTTTATTCATCGTTTACAACGTTCGGTAAACAAGAAGCTGTGTTAATTTATGTAGAATTTATGATTTTAATTCATGTTCAGAACGAGACAAATAGTTAATGAATTTCAGCTTTATACAAGTTCCAAAAAAAATTTGTTTTAGATCTGTCTGTAAAGTAAATGTCAATAGCCACTATCAGGTTCAGGTATTATTTGCGACGTTTCAAGTCAGGTCAACTTCAGATTGTCCCTTTTTCTACTTGGTTTGTTTAGGTTAAGTTCAAGTAATTAGTTAGGACCGTACTTTAAATTTATAGTTTCATTTAAAGGGTAGGTACAAGTTCATGTCTTCAAAACCTAACTGATTTAACCATTTTGAATTCTTTTTTTTGAAAATATGATACATTATTATGTAATAATTTAAAGGTTTTTAGCACATTGTTCATGTTACTTGATGATATTCCGATTCAATTTTGGCCTTAACTACCCATCTACTGAATCTGCGGTCTACTTTTTTATTTTATTACTATTATTATAGATTTGAACTTTACAAGGTCTGAGTATCTTTCCTGATCGAAATACTCCATATAAAACCATGAAATCTACAAGTGATTTTTCATTTCGTGTCGAATTCAGTTGCCTTGAACTTACAATTACCTCCTGATAAACACCTGTATTTAAATATTTGTGTTTACACATGTTAAACATGTACTTTTATATCCATTCCAATGAACATTATGTGTATCGCTGTAATGCACCATTCCAGGCTGCGAATTTAAATCGTGAAACATCCAAAGTATTGTTTTTACTTTATAATAATTTAGAACCTCAATAGCTTTCGTGAGTCTGAGGTATTGCGAACGTCCATATTTATTAATCGTGTTTACTAACTATTACTACTAACTAATTTAACGGTAGTCTTTTTCATTTTTTCGATTCTGTAGCAACGCTGTAAGGTACATCATAATTTTTGTCTAATTTTCCCTCTGAAAATGTTAATGAGACGGGACTAATATCTAATTATTAATTGTAAGATTCATGAAATTTTCTGTAGAATTGCAGACTGATAAAATAGCTTTACAGTTCCATAAATTATGTCACTTGGATGAAAGCTGGGCCTTAACGTAACATTTATTCGTTTCTTGCCATGTGATGTGTATGAGATGAACATACATTAACACGTTACCGCAGTTTTAGTCTAACATGGACGCTGCTTGTTATTGCTCCATAAATGTAATAATTAATTATTATTATAAATATTTTGAGTTCACTAATTATTATCTAATTCATTGTAAATTCATTAATAATGGAATGTAATTATGTCATCCTACGTTTTTACTCTACATTCGTGTTCAAACATGTATATACATCTTGGATTATGTGATGCTAACTTTATTGTAACATTGATACATATAAGTAGGTTAATGAAAACGAGTATTCGTACTCATAAGTATGCCTTATTGATTTTTAAATATTTTAAATTTTAATTGTTACTGTTTTAATCAGTTTTGAGCATGTTCATAAAATTAAGTAAACTGCATATGCGTCAATTATAATTAGTGACACCGCTGCGCTGTTTCACAATTGTGATATTTCCTTACACCAAGTATGTAAGTTGTAAAATTAAAAGTTATTCAAGCAAAATATAATAATATTATTATATTTTTTTTCAATAACTGTGCGGCTGTTATGGTCTATAATATTTCCTTGTATACTGCAATCTTATGTTCTATAGGTATAATTATGCAGTGTCAGACTTTTGAAGTACCAATTACGCATGGCAGTTACTTAATTGAGGAAAGAACTGCAGTTAATTGTTTTGTAGTAAATGTTTAAAAATTTTTACGCGTGCTTAATTGTGTGAAGCATTAATTTTTCCCCGGTCCTGTACATCAGTCAAAATATATCTACAGTGTAATTAAGTACTTAACTATATAAAATTAATTACTTGTAATGGTTTTTGTTTGAAAATAAGCTTATCTAACGAACTCCTCAAAGTACATATTTTTCTTGAAACCCTCGGATCAAGACGTTTTAATTAAACAAATCAAAACGTGGGCGAAACAATATTATCATTCGGTCTTATGCGAAACTACTCGAGATTTCATAACTCCTCACTTGTAAGTTTAGTAAGTACCCTGAGTAAAATGAAAATAAAATTGTTTCTAAAATTTGTCCTCAAAATATCTCATGTTAGAATAACGTTAATTTACTATAGAATGAGCATTGATAAGCATTGATTGGGTCTCACAACTTGCTCAAGTTAATGTTGCATATTTTGTGTAATGTTTTGAGAATTGCATTGTAAGCTAAAATCTGTCGCTAAATGAATCAAAAGATCCGCTTAAATTTTGGTAGTGTAGATAGTGTCTTACAACAGTAATTTGAATATCTAAATACTGTATAACGGTTTCAGGCTTATATCATTTAAGAAACAAAGGTTCAAAGGTAACTTCAGAGTATATCAATGCTTACAAAACTGACTATATTTAACTCTATAATTCCCTAGTTCCGCTCTGAATTATTACAAACGTAAATAGCCCAGTCTCAGTATTCAAATGTGAAACCCTCAAAGGTTGTAAAATGTGCAACTATATCTATATAAATCACATTTCCCAAAAGTGGATATTTAACAATTAAAGTTGTGTAGGTGTTTTTAGTCCCTTCCATTCTTTATGATTACGTTCAAAAACCAATGAGACACAAAAAGTATGAAACTCCTAATTACAAAAGCAAATCTATCCTGTAAGCACGCCTGTCTAACTATATGCTTACATTACATTCAGTGGAAGGAGACAATACGGAGACCTTATTTTTCTCTGCCTTTATACAACTACTCATTTACTCTCACCTTTTTTTCCTTTAATTTTTAACAATGCATACCTTTTTGTTCGGCCAAATGACATAAGAGAGAGAAAGCATGGGAAGACATGTGCAATCAATTGGGTTTGAAAGAACATGTGTAGCTGTAAATTACTTTTATTCATTTGCTGACATGTGGGCGTATGACAAGAACTAAAGTTATATATTTGCAGCTCGGCGTAAAATGTCTTTAGTTTCTGATACGAATTTTGGAGCTAACACACCCGTTTTGAACATTAAACATTTGAAAAATGGAGTCCAAGTCAACGTTTTTATTCTTTACAGCCTTGGTTCTTCTTGTGGGAACATGGATCCCATCTGCCCAGGCCGGTGTTCCTATTCCTGGGTTAGTGTAACATTTTTTTTTGCATTAAAAGCAAAGGAATTTACAACTGTGACTTTACATTTGCTAGATTTAAATTTCCTTTTTCAGAGCATTTGCCCACAAATTTTAGCTTGTCAATAAATAAGAACATAATTTTTGGGAAGTTTTGAAATTTTAAAGAAATCATAATTTTTTTTTGCCAGGATAAATATTTCGACAGATGTTAGTTTTTATAGGGAATTGAAAAGAAAAAAGTTCAATTACTTTGGGAAATAGGGGGAGGGGGGCATAGAGTGTCTTTTAAAAAAATAACTTTTAGCGTTAGATTCAACTTAAAAACTATTATCAACCAAGTTTATCACTACTGGGTGTGATTTCCGATTTGTTATGAAAATATTTTTTTCTATTTTTCCCCTCAAGCTTGGAATCTGGCCCGACACCTTTCCAAACATTGTTCGCCACAGGCTTTAGTGGGAGTTACAACACATTTGGCACGGGGTAAGTTGGGGAATAAAAATAGTTGTAGTAAAAAAAACTTGCATTGGAGCTAATTCCTTGGTTACTTAATGAACGTGAAAATATTGAAAAAAGTGTCAAAGCAACAAAACTAAGGGGATATGATTATTGTATTTCATTTTTGAAATAGAACTACTGCTGGAGCAATAGGGGCCTACGGAAGGTTCGTCTCAGGCGGAGCCAACTCCGACACTCATGGAACCGGTGGAGGAGGATATGGAAAATAGAGAAACAGGACATCTGTCAAGACCAAATAATTTATTTTCCATATAACGACTATATAACAACGCTAAAAAATAAAATGAAAGAACATCATCAAATGTGAAATTCTGAATATTATTAACACACACAGTATACATAGGTTTCTTATTTTAATGCCACGATATTTTCCACAAAATTAGAGGCAAATTTCTTTGTTTTATCAACAATTGGTAGAAGAACTACTGTAATTAATTCTCGTTCAAATACGACGATACATGAGGGAATTTCCGTGGACAAATTTACTCGGGCCTACCATTGATTTACACGCTGCTTATGAAACCGTTATACTTTTAACAATAAAATCTCCGAATTCCTTTGGGGATTTTATTCCACGAAGATAATAAAAGTACGAAAATAGCATTTGATAAATAAATGCCCAAACTTGGAAAAGGAATTCATTGACTTCATAATACTAATCTATAGAAACTGCTCTGTACAAGCTAATAAACAAAATTGCTACAAATATCATTGACTCGTGTTTAAAAAATGGAAAATCGTCGGTGAAGAAGTAAAAGGAACTAAAGGTATTTTGAATTCGACAGTTTGTATTAAACATTAACAATTAAGCAACATAATGTATACGCATTCTATGCACGTACTTATACTAATTACTTGTATCTTCAATATATTTAGCTCTCCATTTTGATTTCAGAGGAAATTGCATGTAAATGATTTATAACTTTTATTAGAATTGTATTTTTATTATGGATCTTCACCGAATGGTATTAGACTGGTTATCTTCTACACAATTTCATCAGTATTGTTTCATCGCATTTCCTATCATTCATTCCGATTTCATCCACCACTGAAAATGTTTATTTACCAGCTTGGACAGAATTTCACTTTATATTCCCAATCAAATATAATGTTATCATTTAGGAACACAAGCAAGACGAACGAGGTTCTTCCATACAATCACACATCATATAAGTATACAAACACGACACATATTTTCCAGTTTGTATATCTGCACGTGTCATACAATACAATCTATTTGATAAAATGGATAAGTTTAGGTATAGTTTATTTGTTAAAATTATTCAAGTTGCTTGAATTCGAATTGGTTTCCGAACTTGTAAACAACTACTTACAGCTAATCTAACTAAATTCCATATAATATTATAAATAATTACATCATTATATTATACTTACTCATATATACAACATAAATAGATCAATGAAAAAAAAACGTGTATTTGTTTTTGAGTCAACAAAGCAACTATTCTTTAAATGTGTTTCATTCAGAATTTAATTAAGAACCTCTGGAGACACCCTCAGTGCGTATTACAGTAGACAGCCCCTGCCAACATATGTAGGTTCTGATATTTGTGGGTTCTCAAAATATTCCAGATATTGTCTGGTCAAAAAGACCCCAATTATTTTAAATCCTGACTCCCACGATGATTGTTCGCAGACACGATAAAAAATTTGCAACATCTGCCTCTTTAAAAACTAAAATTTGGAGACTTCTGGAGAGACATTCAAAGCGATCCTTATCTTATGGAATCATCTTTGGCCAGCGTCTGTACACTTCCCCTTGCATTTGGAACGAAGAAACAAATTCCCCAGAGGTCACCAAAAACCCATATCAAATTGCAGGGTGGTTGTTTAGTCAACTCTGCTTGATGGTGTATGAGTTGTTCATACTTTATCGAATTTACATGACCTACACTACTGAAAGTGACTTCACGGTTTGGATCTTTTGGTATATATTTGTTTTGAATACGGGAGGGATTTTATTGCTATTGACATTTTGTATGTCACCTAAACTTCACGCCACTTGGGATCTTTTCAAACAGGTTCATGTGTGGCGAGCAGCATTGGAAAGTACGCTTGACTTAAAATTATATAAATGATTTGATGCGTGAATAAATTTTAAACCGTAAACAATTACAAGTAATAAATTAATATGTTCAATCACTGTGGAATAATAAATTGTGTCATTCTTAAATTTCCCAAATTTGCACACTTTCCAGGGCAAGCCTTAATACCACCGAGCAAACACCTGGGCGATTTGGTCATTTTAATGTCATGCATTTGTGGGACAGTACTTTCTGCTGTAGCTTTTGCAGCTGTCTTTATGCTGCCGAAATACCGTATTTTTCTTTCATCGCTGATTTGGGCATCCGAAGATGAACTAACCTTTACAAAACGTTTTATTACCGCTACCTTCGAAACCTACATCGTCCTCAGTGGTATATCCACGGTTTTCATTTGGCTCCACACTGGGATTGCTATTTTAAGCATTGTGATCGAAGTGCTGGAAGAACTTCGGTATTGTCAATTTAAGCAATATAATACTTTGTATGTGGAGCTTGATGTCTTGATAATAATCATTTAATCACTATTGCAGGGAAAATGTTCCTGAGAGGCGACATGCTTTAGTTCGTCATCCTTGGAAATGTGTTAAAGTGTACCGGTCCCTGTCAATTATTGGAACGGGCATTAATAATATTACGAAAAATATTCTTGTTTTGGTTCAAGCATACGGCGTACAAGAAGTGGTCCTGGGGATTTTCCTTGGCATTCGATCCCCGAACCTTGTTGTTAGATTTGCGCTTCTGTACAGAGCCTTCAATGGTTTCCAACTCATGGTTTCTGTATTCTCCAAATTGGGCTCCGTTCATGAATATTCCAAGGATGCTTTGACCTTACTCTCGACATCCTCAAATTCCCCATTGATGAAGCGATACGTGAAATCCCTCCAGTCCATGAAGATCAAGCATGGGGAGTTATACTTTGCTGACAAGGATCTTGTCCGGACTACTATCGAGGCTATTGTCGACAATTTAATTAGTTTACTCCTGGCATTTTAGGAAGGGGTTCCAGGGATGTTAGATTTATTTATTTCTACCCTTCCAAGGGCTCATGCCTTTGAAACGATCTATTTTTGCACCCTCTAAGCAAGATCTCACAATTTATTGATATAGTGATTTCAAATAAATGGCACACATTTCCTTGAATCCCCGAGGAAATTGGAGAAAGGTTGGTTTATGAAAATACGAAATTCGGACCCGGTAAAAATTCCTAACCTAAATCATAAAACCCGGATTTTCTCCCAAGATTATCCACAAATTTAAAAATTCGAACGTCAATTTTATACCCTAATAGCACCGGATAGTCTGAAAGACGCATAAATGATGCAAACCGTATGGCTCTAGAATGCGTACCAGTTTGGCCAACTTTCCAGAGCCATAAGTGGCGCATGCTTCCGCGCTGAAAAGTTACATACATTCGACGAATAATTTGCGCATTTCACTTAGCTGCTACTGTGCGCCGTGTGTGGCATTTTCTCACTGCTGGTTTCATGCTGAGCCTTGATTTTTTTAAATCTAAATTAAACATGAATTCACGGAAGAATGTTTAGCAATTATTATTGTTTTCAAAATGGTTTATTACATTGTACTTAAGTAAGGTATACAGATGAATTTTTCACACTTATTGTTAACTGGGAGCATAACGCATTTCTGAGATAAAATAGTTGCATTAGAGTAATAAATGTCAGAATAATTATTTGAAGTCTTCACAATACTAAACGAATTAGCACTAACTCAATATTTTCACTAGATTCACTGTCTTGAATAGCTTGTAACATTTCGCCAACAGCACAGGCGACTTTCCTCCTCTTGGACCTATTGCTTGGAAGCATCTTGTACAGTTTTAGGGTCTCCTGTTAAGGTCTTCGAATTGCGAAACCAATCAATAAAAACACATTTCGCAGAGTTTTCTGTTAAATCCGAGAAGCGCTTCCTTGCAGCGTCTGTAATAATTTTCAATGTGTTATTTGGGCTTGTAAAATACAAATTTTAAATACATCACAATATTGTCTACACAAGATCTGTTTTGACATATTTAGTAATTACTATCATTTGTTTTAATGCAAAACTGTTTCTAGAGAATCTTCATTTTTGATTGAAATTATTAATCTGTTTTCACTAGGTAGCATCATTACTCAGAACTTGCTCCGGTACTACGCAAATTATTTAAATCTTTAAATTATCTTTGTTTATGCGACCTACAAAAATTAGAAAATATTCTAGAAAACCAAGAATATCATTTTTTTTTAAATGATATTCTGTAATGTATATTATGCTTCTATGAAACATACACTCATGTGCTCTCCAAGTTTTAAGTTTTGACAAATATGCCCAACATGCTAGGCATTTTCAGAACGGTTTTGGCATTTTGAACATTTTCAGGGCATTTTGAGGTCTGCAGAAATACAACCCAGGTATCAATTTTATAATTCTGAATATAATTACTTACCCGTTATGACTTTACATAACCGCAAGCTTTCAAATTCGACTTTCTAGTTCTTGCCACTCCAGTTAATTGAGCGTGTCAGTTCTGGATTAAGCACCTTTTTCAGAATTTCTCGCAAGGCTACTTCTCCAGATTTTCCACCAATCGTGTGTAAATAATTTCTCTGAAAGTCACAACCAGATATCCTCATTTAATTGAAATTTTATTGCTGCAAGAGTTTCGCCATATATTGCAATATGGTGAAATAAATAAAGAATCTACATTAATGTATTTTTAAAAGCTACTCAAATAAGTGCATAAATTATAGCTTACAAATTTCGTGCAATTTTCAGCTGATTTTAACCAGGTGTCCATTGTTTTCAGGTCATGTTTTTCCCGCAATGGTAGAGCTGGAATTTCATCTAGCTCATAGAGACCTTTCTGACTTGAAAATTGTATCTTTTTGATTGAAGCAATATCAACCTCAATGCTGGTCAGTTTTGTCAGCACGAGTTTATAAAATTCTGCAAGAAGACAATATAAGCTAAACTTCAAATGGGCAAAATCAGTAAAAGATAATTAAGCGAAAATATCTGCAAACCAGACTGGCACTTACTACGATTCTCAGATACAATTTTCTCAAGTTGATCTGATCTCTGCTGCGTATGATGACTTTCTAAAATTATTACAGCAACATAATTACAGCATATCTTACATTCGTCTCAGTATATTTACATACATTAAACTGCATTAAAAACTACAGTGGAAACAAGGAATATACTGTGTAACCTGGAAAGAGCTGTAACGTGTCTGGGACTTGGATGTGACAAGACGGGGTAAGTGGTATTTGCTGAGATTGTACTGGCAAAGCACTATTTTTTTCGACAGAATCCGCAGAACCTTCACCAAGTTGTTCTTCCGTTGAAGCTCTGTGCTTACTTCCGCTTGGTATCAAATTATTATCTACGGAATCCGCATTCGGGTTTAAATACCCAAGTTCAAAGCCTGGAAATTCCTTACGAGCCCTGGAGCGTACCGTGGGTTGTTCCAATTCAGGTTCAGTCCAATCTGAATCAATCTTATCACATTCTATTAGTACATCTGCACATTTGTTTGCTCCCGCATAAGTTGCTGCAAAACATAAATGCGAAATTATGTATGTATGTGTGGACGTTTTACATCGCAAAAATATAGTGTAACCCAAAAATATAAATGATCAAACATGAAATATTGAAGGTTAAAAGCCTCAAACTTACCAATTTTTTTTACAAAAATTGCGGAGTGCAACTTTCATCCAATTTTTGATGGCCTTAAATTTTTAATTTCATTACTCAATGCAAACGTAACTTTTTCAGGTAACGAACACTTTGTGTCACACTCACTAACCCAACTACAAGGAACAACTTCCACCTCCTTTTTCCTGGGAGAATCCACAACCCAAAATGGCTTTACTGGTTCAGGCTTACTCATGAGTACGGATTACAACAATGTATGTAAAACAAAGTGTTAAACAGCAAATTAGTTCCACACAACTGTAATTTTTAAATTTCTAAAACGTGAATTGAGCTCACTGGAACAGAATTAATTGCCTGAACTTTAAGTGATCGTTAAGTGACTGTTGTCCGTTCCGGATGATGTGAGCATGCCGTAGAAGGAGTTCAAGCGCATGACTGAATTGTGTGGTATGGACGTGCATTACTGTGTGCCTCGAAATAGCGTAATTTATTCGCAAGTCAATAGTGTGCATTTATTACGCAAGACATGAGCAGAATTTTGGCGCTTTAATAAACTCTTTAAATTGCGCTTTAAAATATGCGCTAATTATGCACCATTTGTACGTCATGAGTTTTGCAAATGCACTCTTTCGGCACTGTTGCTTTTTAAATGCGCCTTTTATACGGACTTGTGCTATTAGGGTATCGTATGTCCGAATGTGGAAACAATGTGGCATTTTGGAAATTAAAAGATTTTAACTTGAACCCGTGTACCACAATATTTTCATATTGTTGACCTGTGACATTCCTTGAACATTCCATGTTCAAGCAAACAACTGAATAGACCAATAATTGGTTATTTACATATTCCAGGAGTAATTTATCCTGGAGATTGTTAGGTAAATAAGCACGGTTGAATGTTGAATATAATAAAATTACTCTGAAAACTATCAGTAATAAATAAGTATTTTTCCCGGATATTGTAAACAATATTAAATTCTTAAAAGAAAATTAAAAAAAAAAAATTCATGTTTAATTTTGTTTTAACGGAATCTATTTTTTCCAATATAAAATTATTTTCGATGAGCTTTCGAATAACATCCGTTTTTATCTTCAGGCTAATTATCTACTACTAACTATCAGATTTATTTGATTTAAATAGGATTTTTAAAGCGAAGCGCTTTTGTAATATATTGCTCGTTGATTATTTTACTGATTTAAATTCAAAATTTTGTCGTACAGTAGAATTTCCATACAAATATTTCAATTTGAATTTTCCTAATAATAATATATTGTACACTGTTGGAAACAATGAAACCTGAACAAATTAATCCTTTATACTAATTTGAAAGTGATTGTCGTGATGGTGCCAGTCGTCACTTATGTACATGACATGTTGAAGCATAGCGGTTCATTTTTTTCTTTCTTTCATGAAAATAATGCTTTGACTTTTATTTCAAAACTTTTTTTTTAAAGAAAAGATGGACAATTTTGTATTCTTTTTTAATTTTGTTTTGTTTACTTGGAAAGGCTTAAGTTATAGTAACCAAGTGCTACTACATACTGTCCAAGTCAATAAAAAATAATTCCATTTTAGATTAAAAAAAAGTATAATAAATGGGAAATTAAAAAATACCGCAATGCTAAACAGAAGTTGCCAACAAAGTTACTACCTTGCATCTTGGAATTAGTATGGTTAATTTGAATCTACTACTACTTTTGCTTATTGAGTACCCCTTTCAACATTTAGTACAGTGTGACTAACGTGATCAGGCTTCATCTTTTAACCACCACGATTAAATTCTAACCGTGGGTAAGAGCGTAAGCAGAGTATAAGAGTATAATAAAGTTAATAAGAGTTAAAAACTTTGGGATCCGTCAACGGCGTCAACCAGGGATGGATTTACGGGGTGGCCCACCCTGGCCCGGCTACGGTAAAAAATTGAGGGCTAGGAAAAAAATCGCTGACTATATAAGGCCCTCAAATTGCAAGTGTAAAGGCCCACAAACCTATTTGGAGGGTTAGTGCAAGGGTAAAAATTATTTTATTAATCCACCCGTGCCGTCGACACTTACAAGACATACAGTGATGTAGCTATCCGATATGATATCGTTCTGGATGATTCAAAACATTTGACACTTTCGTGGTCGAACATTAGGGTCTTTCATAGATAATATTTTATGGACAATTCTTATAATTTTAATAATGGGTTCCAGCAAAATGAACATAAACAAGGAAAATTTAAAATTGCAAACATGCGCTCAGCTTGAATAATTTAACTACAATTTTATGAACCCCCTGTACAGCATCTATTTACTAAACAGCATTTAAATATTAAAAAAAAACATTTATGCCCCGGAAAAGTTTGAGAACAATTCTAAAACTTATTCTTTGTGTACCGACTTCACGTAGTAAAAGGAAATGCTTGAGTTTTAAAAAAGCTAATCCTATTTTGACTAAAGTCTGTGGCAATGTTGCTAAGATAAGTAGGATGCGTTTAGTTTTCTTAAGTGCGTGTTTTATATCTAGCTACGATGCCAGTTCCATTCGATATTTATTTGCGACTACAGATAAATACAACAGTGAAGTTACTTCAAAAGTCTACGAAATGTAGGCAAAACAGTAAATATTAAGCCATTGCTTATGTAGGTCAGTGACGGAGCACTTTGACTTTGAATAACATATAATTATACACAAAGATGGGCAAATGAAGCGCCTAAGCCTATAGCCTGCCTATTTTCTTTGAAAAAATACCGCCATCCTATATAGGCCAATAGGCTGTTTCAACGAAAAGTAGAGCCTTAATACCAAGGATCAAGTACTCTAACTGCCTGCCTATTAGCCTATATCTGTCCTAGTGTACATTGCTTGCCTGCCTATATTTTTGTTGTATAGCTTCTGACAGCGCTTTGCCAGCCTATATAGGCGACATAATTGTGAGTTTTAGATAGTGCATATCCAAGCCGTACGCAATGATCACGTGCAATTTGAATACCAATGTAGGGTTTTGATTAATTATGTAGTAAACTACATAGTATCCAGTGGGAATAAATATGGGACGTACATATACTCTGGCAATTACGGGTATCAAGTAATTCCCGCCTCATTGTCAGTCCGTTTCTGCAAACGTTTTCCCAAAGATCTTGTAATCCTGTCCTAACCAATTCGTGCTTTGAGAATGTTCACCACTAACGCCTAGCCTTTACTTGAACGAACTTGTAGCCTGCCTGAATAGCCCAGCCCCTTGTTCGGAAATATCTGAATAGCCTAGATTTTCCCGAAGCCTATATTGTGGTGGTGATTGCCCAGCCTAGAACCTCGCCTAGATTTATATCCCAACTCGCCGCATCCTTGAGCCTTATACCCAACACGGACAGCAACTTCTGTGTTGACATAAATGTGGTGACATGCATATGCAAACATAAATGCACAGCATTGACATATAAATAGTGCAGCCAATGAAATGAAGAAGAAATATGTGGGTAAAAACATGGTCATTTTTAGCGGGCCTGGAGTTTGAATGAAGAAGGTTCCAGCACATAATATACATAATTACTTTGTCAAGTTTTTCCCGCACAACATTTAGTAACTTGCATATGTCACGACTTGTGCTGACACAAGGCTCACATATCTATGTGAGAACTTGTGCAAGCCACCTCCCACTTATGTCAGTGTACGTACGAGCGCACAGCATTTCTGTGTCAAACATATGCAAGTCAGCACAGATTTCGTGCTGTCCGTGTTGGGTATTAGCCTATTATAGGGCCTAGAATCTAGGCAGGCGCCCATGTTTGATTATACATATAGCCAAATAAGTAGAAAGGCCTTTCTGCATGGAATCTGAGGGCCTTTATTATTATTTTTTACCCTGACCGGTCCAGAGTTGACCCCCCCTTAAATTCACATGTCTTTAAAATTTAGCTTTTTGCAAGGAAAGTAATGAAAAAAATTAATACATAAAGCCGTTAATAACCGATAAAGTTGGTTCCTGTTACAGATTATACCCAATCGAAGCGGATTGGAGGTTTAAAGGATCCGTTGCATTTATTTAAACGAACAACAGCCTATGTAAGAACGGCCTAAATTATAATGTTAAGTTTAATGTTTTTTATAAATTACAAATCAATGCAATCCCAGTTTTCCCATCCACTTTGGTGGATGGCTTGAATGCTAGTAAAATATATATTGAGAGAAAATTACAAAGTCAAGTCAACTATTATGAAATAAAAAGTTGGTTAAAGACCAATTCCAAAGATAACAGTATTTTTAATATTGTAAAAATTTTGAATTAAGTTTTGTCTTTGAAGCCAAACGCTGTGTAGGACAGATACTATCTGTATCATTTGGATTTTTATTGATTTATGTATACACGATACACATTATAAATAATTATACATAAATATATTTGTATATTATTAAATAAAATGTGTATACTGTGTACATATACAATGTTTCGGGACGGGACGGTAGAGTATGTTGGGACAGAAAAATTATTTGCAAATTGGGAATATACCGTTTAAGCAAGTGTGAATATCTCTCCGTACAAAAGTATAGCATTTAAAAAATGCAGGCTGCTGAGTTTCTGTTAGGGACGAGACAATTCCGGGATATAAATATTGTTCCCGTGTTATTTCGGGACGGGATTGGGATACTCATTTTTGTCCCTGGATTTTGAAACGGGACGGAATATTCTGTGGGACTAGGGCTTCTACTGGGGACAATATTTTTGTCCCGGTGACAATTCTGTCCCGTCCCGAAATCCTCGGGACAAAAAAATCGTCCCGATTCAGTCGCGAAATTACATGGGGACAAAAATTTTGTCCCGAAACTGTCCCTATCCCGGTCCCGTCCCGAAAACCTCGGGACGTCCCGTCCCGACCAGAAGCCCTATGTGGGACATTGTCCCCAACAGAAGTTCTAGTATTATACAATATTTCAAAACTCACTCACATCCAAATTTTATGGCACTGTGACAGCTTGAAAGAGAATCAATATGTCAATGTACCCAAATTATCCTGAAAATTATCAAAATCCAAAGTGGTCTCATGCCCAAAGTTCATAAAAACACAAAAATGTACGTTTTACAACGTTTCGAGACGTAAAATTAAATTTTACCTATCCGCAAAAGTTGATGAGTCAATTTTTATTTAAATCAATGATTTATTTGAAAAAAAGTGATTTAAATCTTGATTTAAATCAAGCCACCCTGCTAACTATAATAAACGAATTATTTAATACAGCAGCACACATTCAATTTATAATGTTTTTTTGAAAATATTAAATTTCTACACTTCAGATATCAACAATCTGTTCTGAAGTGTAGAAATTAATAGTTTCCAAGCGTCGTTCATCGACAGTCTCTCTGCATGACTATACATGACTGAAACCATACATTGAATTATGGCACGAAATAAATCCATCCCTTCGTCAATATGTGGGGAAATCTTGGGAAATCAACAATAATTATTTACACTTATATACTTACTTACACTAAATTATATACAGATACAGATGTATAAATGTACATAGAGGCATATCGTCGGCTAAATTCTAAAAAGTACCATTTTCATTTCATAACCTATGCTTTTAAATGGGTTTGCAAATGAAAATGGTACTTTTTAAATGGGTTTGCAAATGAAAATGGTACTTTTTAGAATTTAGCCAACGATATACTTGCTATCTCTGTAGTATAGCTCCTTATTGAGTGATTACCTTGCGGAACCGTACTCGAACTCGTACTCGAAATCGAAGCATCGAGTATGGACTCCAATCCAAGGTACTCGTACTCGCCACATATACGAGTACTCAGGAAAATACTTGAAATAAGCGACCGAGTTCCAGTTCAGAACCCGAACTTGTTTCATACTCGCGAGTACGGAACTGTAAATACCGAAATCCCGTACTCGTACTCGTGCCGTGACTCGAGTCTTCATACTCGAGTATTTAATAATAACAAGACCACAATTGAACAGTGATTTTTTTTAGATTTTAGAAACCTGAGAGAGTCGTGACTGGTGGATACAACGATTTTTTGTGACAATTTCATATTAGCGCCTTCGTCTCTTTACTGGAAATTCAAAAGTTTGTAACACTTGTGTGCACGTGTACGCGTACTCGTATATTGAGCATGTGATACTCGAACTCGAACTCGATAACCCTTATGAGTATTTTTATTGGACTCGTACTCGTTTGATACTCGTACTCGTAAATATGTGAAAAATCGTTACCCGTACTCGAAACACATTTCAAGTATCGAGTATTCACAAAAATTTGACCGTACTCGACTCGAACTCGTACTCGTACTCGATACTCGCCGGTATACTCGAACTCGATAAGGAGCTATACTCTGTAGTGTGTGTATAGGAATATAATTGCATGTAGGCCGTTGGTCGTATTCCATACAATTACTCGAATGATTACACTGAATTATTCGTAATAATTCTACTTTTGAAAAGTCTCAAAGGAGTCTCGAAAACTTTTCTTTACTTTTTGTTCCTGACCTTGATAGCTGATGAGGGCCATGGACTTGAATTTTTTTTTTCAAGTTCAAATTTCCAATTCTGATTTATTCAAATACTGCAAACAAATACAAATATAATTAGAATACCTATAGAAAAAATATTTTGGTTACTACGAACCTTCATAATTATTAGTCTATAAAACCTTAAAAGTTATACAATTTTCAGTGAAACTTTGACATTACCATTCCTCCTCGGAAAACGAAATCGCAAAAGAAAAAACAAGATCCTACACGTAAATTGAGTTCTTGTAGCTCCTACATATGTATAATTATATATGATTTATTTTGGCGGTAATTACTGCACGCTATTTGATCTCCTATAATTACCTGGAATTACGTGTCCTCCATTTGTTTATCCTATAAATAATTGGCCTGTGAATAGAACAGCTAGCATCTTTGGCCCAGGAATATTATGCACTAGTCAAGGCGGAAGGAAAACAGCATTCCAAAATCATGACATGATGTCAACAATAAATCCTTATAAATTTATGAAAAATGGATTTCTCCAAACAAAACTCCGAAAAAATAGTAAAATCAGTTTTGCATAAGTCCGTGCTAAAATCTGTCACTTCAATTAGCCCAGTTATTGCAGCACCCAACCTCCTAATTGAAACTTCCCCCGCCCTCTTACTTATAGAGAGGCAAATAGAGTAAAAGTAAAATTCGGTTTTAGTAGCAAAAATTACAGGTTTTTTCTTACAATTAGTGGTGCTTTCGTTACCAATACATCGCGTGATTTTACGGAGGCAAAATTATTCTTAACTGGGAATTTTAAATGCATTTTAACGTGGGAATTGTCAGCATATTCTGGAGCCATATTCTAGACAAAATATCCGACTTTCTAAAATCGCGTAAATTTCACAGAAATCGTGAGTTTCTATTTAATTGGGTCTTTTTTAAGTTTGTCGAATATTTGTGTCTTTGATTTTAAGAGTGTAGAATGATGTATAATTCCCATGTTAAAATGCATTTAAAATTCCCAATAAAGAATAATTTTGTGTCCATAAAATCACACGATGTGTTCCCAACGAACGCACCCCTACCCTGTACGACAAAGTTCGTGATTTTTGCTACTAAAAACGAATTTCACTTTTGCCCTATCTGTTGAAATTTGAAATGGATCAGCATTCCGACATCACGGGATAGATGTCGTCCCGTTTAACCCTATACATAAACAATTTACTTGTAGAGAGGAACCGTGAGCAACGTATTGCAGCTATAGCCAAAATATTTTACCTGAAAACTTTTTTTCCATATTTCACTTCAGCTGTTTTATGTATTTTGTTATTT
Source organism: Allacma fusca (assembly GCA_947179485.1). Classification (NCBI taxonomy): domain Eukaryota; kingdom Metazoa; phylum Arthropoda; class Collembola; order Symphypleona; family Sminthuridae; genus Allacma; species Allacma fusca. The sequence goes on along the minus strand of OX359246.1, from coordinate 72,526,760 downwards.
GTCATCGAAGACCAAGTATTTTGCATACCTCTGCATGAAACGCAGGCACGGGGACACTTTTAAATGCCCCGATCAGCACTTTAGATCCGATAGCATTGAGGAAGAGTGAAATGTGAGCCCATTGCAGCGTTATTTATCTAATTTTCAGTATATGGATTATGCTCCTTACATATGCATATAAGAATTCTTAAATTAGCCCATCAACTGTGCTGTGTAATATTAAATCGTTTAATAGTATTCACTTGTACTGACAAGGGCTTAAATTATGAGTGCGATATAGGTATTAGTTATCAGATGAAAAACATTGATATGAAGATAGCTGACGAGCTGAACAACTTCATCAATTTCATACATTTCAGTTTTTCCTATCCTTATCCTTATTTTCAAACTTTTGTCTCAGCATTCAAGGGACAGTTATTTGTAATTTGAGCTCTCACCGCGGCTAATTCGATATCTTGTTAACCTTACAAATAATTACATACTGTTCCCTTCGCTCTGTTTGTTCCATGTTTGATTTTTTTATAGGGGCGAAGGGCGAAGCTGAAAGTAGTTACATATGGTGGATGTTGTAACGACTGCGCCTATCCTCACGATATCCGCCTAAAATCATTGACAACCAGTGAATGCGATAAAAAAATTTCCAGGGGTCAATAGCTCCTCGCATGCTGGTGCTTCGCCTCTTAGTGACTTAGCACGGAGTGCTGATGACAGAAAATCACAGATGATAATAAAATCCTTACTCTGTTACAATTGTGTATTTGCGTGATTGTCGTAGTTAGCATTGCTAGCATTGTTTCCCGAGATAAGTACAATTTATCACGAATGCATAATAACCCATAATTTAAATCAAACAGGATGTATCCATTTTGATTGCTGACTACCGCCCTGCGTCCGATAAAATCCGGCCTTTTACATTAAACCACAGACTTATGAAAACAATTTTTCTTGAATTAAATAACTGTCCTCCTCCCAGACACAGCACTAGAAAAATTAACTCTAGTAACCCTAGTCCGCAGCATTTAACTACATAGGCTAACCGTACTAATTTCCCACACACTCGCCCACCTAATAGGGCAGGCACTCATAAAATATCTGATTTCCCTATTTTGTAGCAAATTCGTTTCCAGTTTTTCTAAAATTATGATCCTGTCATTTTATTATGGGACACCTCCTGTAAGAATATGCTAAAGCTTTAAAAAATTTCATTAAGATTCGTTTTCATGTGTGAGAGCTTTAATTTGTTCCCGATGACAATAACCTTCAACCTTTTAAAATAATTCATAGTATTCTCTCACATTTTTTGTGTGTGGGTGCTGTGGCAAAACTTTTTGAGACGGAGCACAACTTTATTTTTTTAAAATTTGTTAAGCCCTCCGCAACCATGCTCCTTGTCTTGTCCAGTCATATCCACCAATCTCAATAGCTTAGGGACCTATCAAATAGTTACTTGGAAAGTCCTAAAATTTCCGCCAAAACAACTTCAAAACCTTTTCTGAAAAAATGTTACTTGAGAATTAAACAGATTAAAAAATGCACATCGTAAAAATATCGACTTTCCCCCTGGTATTGAAACCCTGTAGCCTCAAATATTGACCGAGGTCAATAAACTAAATTTTAGAAAAACTGGGACAAAATTTCGTAAAAATTGGGGGAATCAAATATTTTATGAGTCACTCCTTTTTGTGGGTAACTGGCAACCGGCACCCCGTTCATAGTTATATGTAGATGATACACTTTATTATTGTGTACGGCGAGCGTGCATACGAAAGAATGCGAGTCGAAACGATTTAAAAACGAATAGAATGAGATACGTGACGTCACTGTGGAACTGCACACGACTGAATAAGCCTTCCATGCTTACACACGTAAAGTGCATACGTTAACGGTACTGCAGTCAGAGTCCAGGAGAGACACCCGCTCACAGTCAGCTGTGAACATTCGGGGGGAGAGGTTGGAGAGAGCTGTGTTGGAGTCAAAGTCTATCTATTTTTTATTTTAATTATTACTCACAAGTAAGTAATTACATATGTGTACGTATATAGATTCAAATTTACAATTTAACGTAGCTATTAATAAATTGTTGTAATCATCTGTCAATTGAGATTTGGATAATTATTAGACAACTTCTGGATTACTTGCGGATGTTCATTTACAGCTGAAGCTGACACTTGTACGTGTGTAACAAAATACGTGTCATTTATTATTATTATTTTGCGGGTGAAAATTCAATTGTCATTGAACATTTTGAACTCAAAAGTTTTGATTTCAAATGTATGTAAGTAGCTGCTGTATCATCATAATCTTGAAATTTGTCACATAACTGTGAGTAATAATGTCATATTCGATAGTTATTTGATCTGTCCCGTTGAAAGTGTTCGCTTGAATGTATGTACATAAATAATCTCTGTGTAATTAATTAATTACATATAATTATGTGTGAGGCGAAATTATTTTTTATTATTTTGATTTCAGGTTTGATGAGGAGTGTGCCTATTCGGAATCAGAAGGCTCTTTACTACTACACGTACTTTCAACTTTTGACGCTGTCGACGCCCTATCCTGGTACACAAACCATTATTTAAAATTGGTGCACTTATATACTTTTATTTGGATTTTTTTGTTGGTAAAACTATTTCGTGTTTGTGAGTGATAGGTACTTATGTTGTATGTAATTAAAGCTGCTGAATAAAAATCTATGATAATTCTCATGTCCCTGATGTATGTAGTAATTATGTAAGAAAGTATGATCATCATTTTGTAAGGATTCGACGAGACTTTTTTCGTGGATGGAAATGTCTGTATTTTTGATCACACTCACAAACACAGTGGTAATGGTGTTTGTGTACATTGAACCATATTGTGCATTTACTTGAAACTCTTTTGTACTTAGGGACAGGGACATATTGGCTACGGTTCCCCTTTGAATCGGATTGAAGCCGACTGGCCTTATTCCGAGACGGATTTTTGGGGACAGCTCGCATCGGAGCAAGGGAATTGTAATACTAATACATATTCGAATTTTGCTTACTTATTGTGGTTGCATGGATACATGTAGCATCAAATGAAATCTTATGTACAAAAGGCAGATTCATTCTAATATAATTGTAAGTCCTCAAATCTCCGTGAACAAATTCCAAGTAACTTCACCAACCGATTTAGCATGATGTGTGAACGTATCCCTCACGTGCAGGGTGTCCTATCTACTTTTTCTAGCCCCCCTAGCCGATGTAATGGACAACAACATAAAATATGTGATTCCCCCATTTTGAAGCTAATCTTTTTCCAGATTTGTCAAAATTTGTTATTTGACCTAGGTCGAAAAATTTTGTCACATTCCACAAGAAAGTGAAACAAAGTCGAAATTTATTGACGATTGTGGGCATTACACATCTTTGTACAGGGGCAAAATCTTTTCTGAAATTTCTTTTGACGCGCTCTTTGTAGGAAATTTTATGGACTTTTCAGCGAGCTATTACACAGGTCCCTACGTTGAGAATTGGGAACTTGACCCGTCAAAACAAAGATCAAGGTTGGGGAAAATCATCTTCGGGACCAAAGATGCTGAAAAGGAGAGTTCATTTTTATTGTAACGTTTTAAAGCAACTCATAAGCTTTCAGTCTTGTCTCATATTAGGGGGTCCTGAGACCACAATTGGTTATCTGCGAAGGTGATATTAAACCCAAATGAATCCTCATATGATATGTACTACAAATGCATTGTCTCAAAATTATTTGGGCTTGACAGACCGTCAATGAAAAAATTACAGAAACTCCCCTTTTCCCCAACTTAGCTCCTGAATATGAATTCCCCCAACCTTGCTCTTGTTTTTTGTTTATACGATTCAAGTTCACAATTCTCAAAGTAGCTCCCTGAAAAGCCCTGATCCTACAAAAGAGTGTCAAACAGACAAAATTTTCCCTCAGAACAAAAATGCGTAATACCGACATTTGTCAATAAATCTCGACTTTGCTTCACGTTCTTGTGGACTGTGACCACCATTTTTGACCTAGGTCAAGTAAGCAAATTTTGACGAATTTGGAAAGGAACTTGTTTCAAAATGTGGTGGATCACATATATGTATTGTGTATTGTGTCGTTGTCCCGAAATGGGCGAAGGGAGAGAAAAGGATATGGAGCTCTCTTGCTTAACATTTTGGTTGCTGTAAATATTTACTTGTAACTGTATGTAAATATGACTGTATGTTGACTGTACTGCAGAAATTATGTACATATCTTAATGAAGTATGTAATTATAGTAAGCTATTATCATAAAGTACATATATCTGTAATATACAGGTACTGAAGCAATGAGTTTCAATTTTTATGATTTTATTTAGGAGAACGGTTTTAGCTCCACCGCAGCTCGTAAAAGTAAATCAGTGAGGTACTGAATAATCATTATTACTCGTTTCTTCGATTGTTTCGAACAATTTACTTTTTGCCCATATTTCCAACTTTAGTTGCCATGATTGTGTACACAAAACAATTTTCCAGGAATGCTCATAAAATTCTACAAACTCTAACCTTGGTTTAAAATTAGGAATAAACTGTCGAAGATAAACCTGACATTGAATCAGGGCTGAGATATGTATATACGAATCCCAAAGATAAATTATTGTTCATCTTACGCAGTCGAAGTTTAGATGTATGTAAATGTTCACGAAAGGTTTCTGAAAAATTGGGGAAAATAATCATTTTGTCGTACAGTTCATTCACTTTTATGATCTATTGGAGGCGAAATGTATTTTAAGACTTCGACTATCTCTATAAAACAACTTGTGACAGCATTTTATCTTAGCTATCGAATTAGAATAAGTTTTTGCAGGGCGAAGTACATATTATAACGGAGTTTACAAGCTTACGGCATACAATAAACCACGTGAGAAATTTTAATGAAAGAAAGTCCCGTGATGATGCATATATACAGCTACATATATTGTTTTTAAACATGATTGACGTTTTTTGCTAATTATATTTTTTTTTGTAGATGAACCAGAATACTTGTAAGTACGGATTTCAGTGCAAAACGAAAGCTTGTTACTTTAATCACCCGGGCAGACCAGTATGTCGGGATAGAGATCGTTGCACAAGGGGTGATTGCTGGTACAATCATGAGACTCAGCCCTGCCGATATGGAGAAAAATGTACAAATTTTACATGTACATTCTTGCATCCGAATTCTGGTTCCGTTCGCACAAGCCACATTCAGAAAAATTGTGTACCTGGGCAGAAGCCACAGAACCATGGAAACGGTGCAACCGAAAATGAAATTGCCTGTTCTAGTCAGAATAAAATAGAAAGTATTTCTGGGCAGAATTGTTCCAAAAGTCAAAAATCTCGACAGGTAGGTGCGTCTACCTCAGCAAATGTGGATGTGACCGAGGTTAAAGAGCACCGAAATCGACGCTTGTCTGAACAAAACAAATTAATCTCTGCTCCAAGCAGCAGTGTCATGTCACCAAATGGGACCAAGAGTGGTCCTAGGAATAAACTGAAGCAATCAATTCAAATCCCGCCACAGAGCGTGGTCTCAGAAGTTTTAGAGCCTCAGCGGAAACGGAACATTTCAACCAGCTCTGCTCCATCCGGTTTCCAAGAGTGGAAATGCAGTAACGATGTGAATCTGGTAGGGCATGTCAAAAAAGGATTGACTCAATCCAAACTAAAGGCTGTCGGAGAACACAAAGCTTTAATGCTGTCTGTTATAGAGCAGATAGATGCATTACAGTCCTCCAACGATTTTGACATCAATAATGAAACGTCGAAAGGAACGATTGATGCTCTGAAGAAGCAACATTCCGAATTGGCATTACAGCTTGAAGTGTACCGAAAAATCTGGAGAAGAGCTGAAGAATCGTTACAAAATGAGGATTTCAATCGTCAACTGCATCGAGAGCTTTATCGATTTCAGTCTCGTCTTCCCGCACTTGCTACCCGAGAAGAAATTGAAAAACATTTCGAGTCTAACAAAAGTCGCTTTTTAATCATTCAAGGTCAAACTGGCTCTGGGAAGAGTACTCAGATTGCTCAATATGCTGCTGACCATCCCAAATTCAAAGACAAGAGGGTGATATGTACCCAACCGAGGAAATTAGCTGCAATTTCGTTGGCATCCCGGGTTGCTATGGAATATTCCGGAGGATCTGCCAAGTCGAGACCAGGCCATCAAGTTGGGTACCACGTAGGGGGGAAAAAAGTTGGTGGGAAGTCGTGTCGGATAGAATTCGTGACTGAAGGAGTAATGCTTGATAGGATTATAAAAGGATCCCAAGGCACCTTCAAAGATGTAGGATGTATTGTATTGGATGAAGCTCACGAAAGAAGTATACTTTGTGACATCTTGCTTGGGCTTTTTCGACAGGAGGACCCGCGATGGAAAGACATAATGATTATTGTCACCTCGGCGACAATTGATCTCCTTGAGTTCTCCAGTTTTTTTAAGCAAGCTCCAACAGTTGAAATTGAAGGTAGAACCTTCCCAGTTGATTTTATCTACAATCCCGTACCTGAAAACTGTGATATACGAAGTGAGGTAGTCAAATGCGCCCTGATGATTCACAAGTATTGCAAGAAGAAAGCAGGGGATATATTGTGCTTCCTCCCGGGCCAAGAAGATGTTCTATCGGCTAAGGCCTCTTTCGAGACTGAGATCTCGAAATTAAGTACTAGTCGCCTTTTGGAACCGCAAGTCTTTGCTCTGTATGGTAGGCAAGAACCTGAAGATCAAGCAAAAGTATTCGAGACATTACCTCAATCCAAGAGAAAAATTATTTTTGCCACGGATGTTGCCGAAACCTCAATCACTATCAATGGAGTGGTTTACGTAGTTGACAGTGGAATTAAAAAGGAAATGGTATTTGACCCGAAACGAAACATTTCCTCCCTTCGAGTTAATACTATCTCAAGAAGTTCCGCTATCCAAAGAGCAGGTCGTTCTGGACGAACCCAACCTGGACAATGCTATCGTCTATACTCGAAAGATGACTTCGAATCTATGGATATCAACACTGCTCCAGAAATATTTAGAAGACCTTTATCTCTCGCAATATTATTTCTTCGAGAAATGAATATAGACCCTCTCACATTCGGCTGGATCAGTGCACCTTCCGCTGACGCATTTGCAGCTGCGGATGAAGAATTAAGGTATCTGAAAGCTGTAGATGAAAACAATCGACCCACAAACTTAGGAAAGCTTATTGCTCAGTCCCAACATGAACCCAAATTGGTCCGGATGATTTATCGAGGTTGTCAAGATGGTCTGGGAATGGCTGCCGTAACTATTGCTTCGATCCTTACGATCTCCAATATCTTCTTCTGGAATGGGGCGGATACGGTGTCAAAGGCTGAGTCTAAAAAGAAAAGACTTGAAATATCCAATCCAGATGGTGACATAGTCACAATGTATCGTCTGTTTGAAAAATGGCTTCAGATTCGAGATAATAAAGAAGCGGATCCAACAGCTGAGGATGTTTTTGGTAATGATCAAAGTCTTGGAAATGTTGACACAGATCCTTCACGTCCATTTTCTGAAAATATGCCAGAAAGCAACAATGCTGAAGAAGCATCGGACACTATGAGCGTTGTTTCTGAAGCGTCGGAGTCAAATGCAGACCCTTCTAATGCAATTGTTGTTCAGGAACGACGGATAAACCGTAAAAAGCAAGCCGCGGATTGGTGTAGAACTAATTTTATCAACGGAAAAGCCATGGGTCTGGTCGTGTCAACCAGGGCGGAACTTCTAGCCGTATTTATGCAAACGGATATTTGGAAAAAAAATGGCTCTCAAATTATGAACCCTTCAAATGAACAAATTAAGAAGTTAATATTTTTTGGGTACTTTCTTCACTCGGCCCGACTCATTCATTCAAAAAATGCCCGAACACAGCAGTACTTCGCGATCCATCCCGACGTGATTGGGAATTTGGATTTCCGTGCCGCAATTTTAAACCATAAAGGCAAATTACCCGAAGATAACCCGTCGCTCCCAACGTATATAATTTACGACAAAATACTTCGACTGTCGTCAACGATTTTCCCACAAACAAGTCCAATCGAATACTCTTGGATCAAAGATGAAAATGAAGAATTTTATGAGCTCTGCACTCGAAAATGTAGCACCTTGCCAACGGAAAAGATACTTAAGCATGCTTCACAAGAATGTCTGAGAAGTATTATGGGAAAGTATTTTTCAAACCTGAATTCCTTGGAAAGAGAACTAAATTGTACTTTGGATGTGGATATTCAATCGGGCATTTTGGCTGCTTATTGTTCCGAGAATCGCAAAATCCAGGTTGAGAATGCAATTAATGCGAAAATCTTGAACACATTGTATACCATGGGAAATCAAGTCATGGAAGAAGATTATCTTGGAGGTACGAGGGTGGTAGTTGGCCAAGGTTACGAAGTAAAAGACGTTTTGTTTCCCCAAGAATACGCAACCCTTTACATCCGAAAGCTTCCGAAGGATGTTTCAAAAGATGATTTACTTAACTTACTCAACAAAATGAAAAATAATAAAAAAGAAATTGTGAGAACAATTGAAATAATCCAACATGAGACAAATTCTTCGGGAGTTTTAAAATTTTCCTCCAAGATTGATGCAAAAGCGGCGTTGGAGCATTTGAAGGGCGAGATGATCCAAGGTCAACTAGTGGAAGTAACACCATCTGGTCTTGGGCCTAAGAGGGGGGTTGCTCAAGGGGAGACCAGTCGTTTGAAGATTTCCTGGCCTATTGGTTACTCAGTAGGAAAAGCGAATATTTCTTTTTCAACTCCAAGGGACGCTAATTCATGTATTGAGAGGATTAGCTTTTTGTTTCCTGGCTCAAGAATTTCCATTGTTCATGGAGAACTGAATGCGAGTTTAGGGAGTGTTATGAGCAACAATAACGGAAGAAGAAAGAAACCAATACCGCCGGCGATGTTTTCGGGAGGTTTAGTCAGGCCTCGTCGGGCTGCACGGTCGAATCAGGAGAATATACGATTCATTGAGGGATTGGAAGGCTACCAGGACTTCGAGTATAAAATCACCATAGTTGATTTAAATAAGAATATCGATGAACAAGAGATTCTTGCAAGGGTCAGACCTGCCGTGCCTAAATGGGTCAAGGTGGATCGGGAAGCTGATCCTGTAGCAAAAACTGCTTGCGAAAATGGTATGCTGGATGCAGATCGGGAGAGCAAGTTGAAACCAATTAAGGAATTTATTGCGGAAGCTATGGTTACGACAGGCTTCTTCTTGGATAAGAATTTATGCCGAGCTGTGATTTATGTCTATTTTAATGATAAGTTAACTTTACAGAGGTAATTATCAGAAATTCACTTACTTGTTCAGTTACTAAAAATAATACCTATTAGAAACTGATTTGACCTCTCTAAGTAAAGGCACACCTTGTAAAAACATTTTACTCCTGTAATTACCCATACTTAATACGACATTAGAGATTTTACTATTTCTACTAGGTATTTGCGATGACTTGTTTCTTTTGTACTTATAGGGCCTTTCGTGGAAGTGACTTCTTTGCTCTTGGGGACATGTATGGCCAACCTCACAGGCTGGAAGTTGAGTATACTCATTCAACAGCAGTACATGTCGACCTGTACACATTTTTGCAAGAGGATATACAACAAATCAAAACTAATGCTTTCAAACAGGGAGTGAATACATCCGAATATTTCCCAAAGCCTAATAGTCATAACAAGTCCAAGTTTGTCAACCTGAAGTTCCGAAGTTGCAACGCAAATTTGATTCAAAAAGTTCAGTCCCAATTGGAGGAACTCTCCAGCTGTACCAAATTCGTATGCGAAAAAATAGAGCTTTTGTTCTCCTGGACGGGAAGAAACAAGCTGATGGAATTGGCTAAAAAGACGTTCCTGCATTGGAACAACCGAACCCATGCAATTTGGATCTATGGAAACCCACAAGTTCAGAAGGAAGTTGCCGAAGAATTGCGTGGTATTGTCAGTTCTCTGATGGCATACGAAGTTTTTGACAAAGAACTTATGCTCAATAAGAAAAGGATTGATTTAAATGGAAAGCAAAATGATTGGTTGAAAATAACAAGAATTTGTTGTTCCTCTGGTCTTAACTACTATCATTTTAATGGAAACAAATTATACGCTTCGGGTTCTACTGAAGCAGCAACTAAACTTGAACAAACTTTGGATCAGTACCAATTCTTGTTCAAGAGACTTCCGTCTAAACTAGCAACCTTGAGCAATGGGCGGCTCACTTGTGGTGTATGTTTTTGTCCTCCGGAAGGGAATTTTATTTTGACAAGTATCTGCGGTCACGCGATTTGTATGGAATGTATCCAGCCCATGTTCGACATGCAGCCGCCGCAGTTTCCTATTAAATGCCCTGAGTGTCAGGCTCTTTTGGTTATCAATGACATTTCAAAATGTGCTCCGCAATCTTCTTTGCGAAAGTTCTTGGAGGTTGCGGTTTTCAAATTTCAGGAACAAAATCCTGCGGAAATCTTGCTCTGCCCCAAACCTGGGTGTAATCAATTGTTTTCTTACGGGGCGAGACGAACAGGTGGGTTTCCAGTTTGGATTTTTGTTATACATTCACTCTTGCTATAAAAGAAACTCTAAAGGAAGAAAATTTTGATATTTAATAGAAGACTGCAAGGAGATAAGATAACAGTATATTTTAATTGTGAATGTGTTTTTTTTTCTACTGAGAAAGTGCTCTTGCAACAGTTATATTATACAGATAGTGGAAGTCCTGAGTTTAACTTAGTCCAAATAGCTGCACTGTGGTTTTATTTTTAAGTCATAGGAAGATACCTCTATGTTTTGAACTTCCATATTTATTGTGGCTACATTTTTGTTTAAATTTCAGGTGAATTCGGAGGTGACTTCTATTTTTGTGATGAATGCGTCACCACATATTGCATGACTTGCTCTCTGAAAGTGGGCAAACCTATGAAAAGTCATGAACATGATAATTGTGAAGATGCGCAAAATGGTCCAAGTAATGCGGTCGTAATACATTTGAAAGAAATTCATGAGCAGATCTTTAATTTGGCTTGTCCAAGATGCAAGACGGTATTTTCTGAGTTTGAAGGATGTGCTGCTGTCACATGTTCATCGTGCGGATGTGGATTTTGTGGGATTTGCTTAAAGGACTGTGGTTCTGATGCTCATGGTCATGTTAGAGATAAATGTTCCAAAAATCCCCGGAAGGGAGACTACTTTATCAATGATGACCAGCTTAACAGAATTCATAGGGATATGCGTGCAAAGAAACTTCGGGAGTATTTGGCACTTGTTGAAGATGAGGAAGTTCGCAAGGGAATCCTTCGGGCTGTTCGGAGGGATTTAATTGACCTTGGCATTGATGGTAAAGATTTAGGAATATAAGCAAGCATTTTTGTATTTCAAAGATTTTAATATAAGTTATCTTCCCCGGTGTAAAGTTGCAGTGACTCGAATCATGTGCCTACTGCCTACTATTTATAGCTCTTAATAATACTTTTGCTAAGTGTTGCTAATCCCAATTTTAAGATGATTACGTGTGTTTAACTATTTCATTGCAAGGCTGTGTACCAAATATCAATAAAGTTCTAATCAATGCGTTTGATGTTTGATCAAGTCAAACTCGTAGAGCATTTTCTGCCTTTATTTGCATCAGTTCAAGAGTTCGGAAGTAGCGTGCCATGTGTCATTTCATTGAAGAGGAATTATAATATGAGTATACAGCATTTAATAATCACACATATATGTATATAGGTAATTACTTTAATGCAGTAGTTTATTGGCCACAGACCTTGTCATTGTCCAACTATGACACCTCAGAGTCTGTGTTAAGATTACATACGTGTACTGTTAAATACCAACAGTGAATCTTGTAAATATGCATTAGGAATGCTGCTTCCTTAAGCAAAAAACCTCGTCTCCATTTAAATTCTTACATTCTGTACTAAAATATCATTTCACCACTTGAATGTACTTATGCTACGTGATTTTAGAGCTAGAGTCTGAAAGATCCCACCTTTGCTTCAAGTATGTGCTGTGACCACAAATATTGACATAGGTCAACGAAACGTTCAGAAAATCTAGAAAAGAATTCCCTTGAAAATGTGGGAATCACAGTGCCCTTATTTTATGGGATATGGGGGAAGACAAAGGTCTTGTTGAGCTTCGTACTCCTACATTGTACATTCTTATTTGTTAATGGGAATATGAGAATAAGATTTACTCAAGGTGTGGGAAACCTCTCATCAGAAATTAGTCTATCATGGGCGAAATTCTAGGAAGGAAACCAGGATTCATCCCATGGATGATTCCATTGTTAATTTGCATAACTTCCAACGTCATAAATTTCTTCCGTCCTGAAATCCATAGAAAAATACGTGTAGTTGTTGGGTGTAAGCAAATACTTGAAGTATATTTTAATTGTTTATTTTAAAGGAATTTTTTTTTGCGACTGTTCTTGAACGACCATATATCTCTCAAGTGTGAGTAAAGAGGGAAAGTTTCATTCGCTGACCTCCTCTAACTCTCATCTATTGCATATTGATACAGATGACAATGTTACCCCATGGTGATCTCAAAGCAGATCTTTGTACCTAGACACTTACATGTAATTGTATACGTATGTACGTAATCTCAGTTTAGCGTGTACGCAGTTTAATGTGTAAAAATTAGAGGCTGCATCCTGAGACGAGGCCTAAGGTCATTAAATATATGTCTAGGCTTTCCGCCGTACAATGTTTGCTTACATAAGTGCTGACGTACTTTTATTCTCGAGAAGATCCAACATATGTCTTCAATGTCAAGATTATCACATAAGATTTGAATATTTGGACGAGCTTTGTTTCAGGCATATGTTCCTGTCACACTGTATCGTATGTATTTACAATACGCATCTGTAGCCTTTAATATTTGACTTCTGTCATTTTTTTAGCATGGAATTATAAAACTCATGAATGGGAGAAAAATTTAATTCATTTTAGTTTTGACTTTCTTCCTGTAGAATTCACAACGAGATATAGACTGGCTCTGGTTGACATCCTTCTCACAAATGCAGCTCTTCCTTGCTTCTGGGGTAAGTTGCTACGTCCGATACTTGTATTATTTATTTAGTAATATCTTTAGACTGTACTCGAACTATTTAAATCCCTACCTTACAAGAGCCTTTTCTTACTCTGGGAGTAAATAAAATTCGACACATTACCACAATGGTATTTCCCCATGTTTTAAGAAACCTATATCGTCGTTGAAGAGGCAAAATGATCAACATGCTATATTTCTGTACAGGATGCAGATCATTTTGCCTCTTCAACGACGATATATGTATGTGGTTAATGAGCAAAATTATACCTAACTTTCAGGAGTGCTAGTATATAAATAGTATACTGTACTTCCGCATGTTGTTATTTTAAAATGTGACAGTATTTACGTCCTACTTGTTTTATGGTGAACAATTACATTTTTGTCTCACAATGTACTATTAAAAGGTTTTCAGAGTCCCAGAATTCTATTTCTGAGGATGTTACAGCATAACCGGATCATTGTATTTACCGTTGCTTGCCTAATTTTCCCCTGTGAAATGATTTTGGTTAATGAATGTATTTTTAGCTCCTGTCCTTTCTAAACTTTCAGGATTGAACTCAATCAACAGGGGCCTTTTGACATCCTTTGAATAAGCAGAGAAACTACGAAAGGAAAAGTGTACTCACGGGGCATTTGAGGACTCGCTCGAGTGTGAAAGCCCTTTATTGTGAACCAATTCCAACAATACAGGCGACAGTCCAAAAGGACCCAAGAAAATAGAAAGTGTTGTTCACCCACATATGTCAAGTTGTACCTTAATGCGGGACTAGATATTTAGGTTTCTATAGCTAAAATTATTTCTAAAATATTCAGTCCCTCCAGGCAGTCGTCCCGGTAGCTGTGGAATCCTCAAGTCCCTCAACGTTCTCAATTGTGCTTCACAAGAGTCACGGATTCCAGAAGGGTATTGTCTCCCGACCAGGACGTTTCCTTTCTGATAAAATAACTTTTCTGGATTTTATCCTTAACAGCTCCTCATTTGTGCTTACCACTCGCATTTACTCAAGTGAACTTGTGGAGGAATCCAGTTTTGGCATCTGGGAAGTCTCATTATCATGATGCTACCAAGATCTGAAATTGCGGAATTTTTTGACGGGAAATCCGTCTTCATTACTGGAGCTACTGGATTTCTGGGGAAGGCCCTCGTGGAGAAATTATTGAGGTGTTGTCCAGGTGTCAGAAATATTTTTGTGCTCGTTCGACCCAAACGTGGCTTTGAAGGGAGATCCAGGCTGGAGAGCTTGTTCAAAGGACCGGTAAAATTTCACAAATCCAAGCTCAAAATTAACGATAAAATTTATAAATTGAGCTGCAAGAAATTGTAAATAGATTTTGTGCTTACATATTTCTCATGTGAAATTCTGAAAAATGTTTTGTAGTTATTTGACTTATTGAGAGCGGAGAATCCCCATGCTCTATCAAAAGTGGTGCCCATTTCTGGAGACATTACGGAGCCCAATTTAGGCATCAGCCCCGAGAACGACCTCTTGCTGTGTCAACAAGTGTCTGTCATTATCCACTCTGCAGCCACGGTTAAATTTGAGGAACCCCTCAAAAATGCTATTAAGATTAATGTTGAGGGGACGAAAAAGATAATTGAGCTGGCCAAGAGAGCAAAAGACATTAAGGTAAGAATTTCAACGGGAGATAAGGACACCTTAATTGTTACTAATTGTTTTACTAATTCCATGTGTTGTTTTGACTGTCGGTCTAATTTTAGGCTGTTGTCCATGTTTCCACGGCTTACTCCAACTGTGACAAGTCGGAAATCAAGGAAATCCTCTATCCAATCAATATCGAGCCCAACAATGCCATCCAAACGTTCGAGTGGATGTCTAAGGACCTCGTGGAAATTATTAAACCCAAGTGAGAATTACTATTTTTGACAGGCTTTTAACGGGTCAAAATTCTATGAATTCCCTTAAATTATTATGTACACTTAAATGATATAGGGTCGTCGAGGGGAAGCCCAATACCTACACCTACACCAAACATATGGCAGAACATCTGGTGAATCAGTCCAGAGACGAAGTTCCCATTTGCATTGTTCGACCGTCAATTGGTACAGCTTAAAAATGTTTCCAGCTGTAGAGTATTTTGGAATTAACCCAATTTATTATATTTTATACGGGAAGTACATCTGAGTAAGAAATTTTTTTTCACATCTATACAGTTGCTGCAACGTACGAGGAACCCATCCCAGGCTGGGTTGATAATATAAATGGCCCTTCAGGAATTTTTGTGGCTTGTGGTAAAGGAGTTCTTCAATCCTTACTTTGTGATACGGAAAAACGACTGGATGTGATTCCCTTGGATCATGTTGTCAGCTTAATTGTGGCAGCGGCGTGGTACACATCGAAGACAAGGTATTTTGATTAATCTTAGCCATTTTTTTAATTCCTCAAAAAGGGTACTCCTGGAATCAAAATGTTCAAAAAGTTTAAGACATTAAGACTCTGAAAGTAACTTTTTTTATCATTTAACATTTTCAGATGCAGCCAGAACGAGATGGAATCCAACGAACTAGCAATTTACAACTGTTGCTCAGGGACCGAGAATCCCTTCTATCTTTCCAGAACCATCCCAATGGCCCAGAAAGCATTTTGGAACACACCCTTTGACAAGGTCCTTTGGTATCCGGGACCCTGGATCACTACCAGTCCGATTATACACTACGTAGCTGATATTTTCCTCCATTTCATTCCGGCGCACTTATTGGACCTAAAAACCAAATTATCCGGAGATGATTACCCGGTGAAGAAAAACCACTCGTGAGATTTCTAATGAAAACATGCCAAACAGTCTCTTATTTATTCTGCTAAGATAATTGCCTAAATTGGAAAAAACTGATTTTGCAGAATGGTGTCCATTTACTCAAGAAACCAAGCAAATGTTCGGGCTTTGCGGTACTTTTGTACGCACGAATTCGATTTCCACATCAAAAATGTGTCCAGACTGTACAGCAAATTATCTCCATTTGACAAGAAGATATTTAGATTTGACATCAAGGAGGTTGACTGGAGGGTGTACATGCAGAGCTATATTTATGGACTGAGGAAATACGTGCTCAAAGAAAAGGACCAGGACATTGAGAGAGCAAAATTGCATCTACTAAAGTAAATTTTAATTACTCTAAAATAATAAATCCAAACAATGAAAAAATCCCACCCCCCGACGGGAAGCAGTTATGATAACGTGTGCTAATGGTTTTTTGCTGGAATGTTTCTGGGCATAATAATTTTAAACTTAATTCATGGGACTCATTTTATTTACAGAATGTACCGGGTACGCTTGGGAACCCAATTCGTTTCTTTAGTCCTCCTGGTATCAGCCCTGGCTTTCATGGTTGCCTTCGTGATTCGGGTCATATAACACGTGTCGTGTCAACGTACAGTTAATACGTTCTATTTGCTCAAAGTAAATCCACGCCGAGTGTTTTCTTATTGACAAATGATTACGTCATTGTCAGTTGTTTCAATGTGTCTCAAAAATGTACATATTAGATTTTTAGTTAACGTGAGGGGATTTTACAAAAAAAAAAGTGAGTTCAGTTTATACAAAATAGTTTATAAGTTGTTATTTGCACGTTACGTGAAATTTTGATGAACCTCTTCTAAATCACGGCATTTGTTAAGACGGTAAATAGTTGAAAGTCCTGGGACTGTTGAAATTTTCCACTCGCAGCAATAGCCACATAAAATATGTAACTACTTTTCAGATTCACATACGTTGAAATACTTGTTTCACTTTTATAGATATTTATTTTTGTTGTATCCCTTAAGTTTTTTTTTCTAAAAAATGTAATCATTGAAATAAATTATAAATACTTATTAAAAATCTGAAAAAATCCAAAATTATGGTACACTTCAAGAGTTTGTCCTTATTTTCAGTTTCAGACTCTTGGGTAAACGTCAATAAGTTTACGCATATTTTGGAAGCATATTTAATGAGAATAGTTTGAATTATTTTCTCTCACTCATACAGTCAGGGTAACCTGATCCACACTTTGGAGTTATTGACAAGCTTATGGCTGATCAATAGCAATGGGGTTACGAGGCAATTAATTATCCTTGACAAAAGTTATTTTAATTTTTCGAAAATCTCCAGTCGCCCCAAACTTGGAGTCTTCAATTTTGTTACCCCGATCAACATGAATTTAAAAAATCATGAGTAGGTGATTCATTGATTAGTAGCTTGGAGGGGGGCAACGTCTCTTGTAATACCTTGTTGGAGAAAAAATGTGCAACTTGTGGTAAACAAAAATGTTGTAAATAAAC
The DNA here is from genome assembly GCA_947179485.1 of Allacma fusca. Taxonomy (NCBI): domain Eukaryota; kingdom Metazoa; phylum Arthropoda; class Collembola; order Symphypleona; family Sminthuridae; genus Allacma; species Allacma fusca. The sequence continues at coordinate 72,509,421 of OX359246.1, read as the reverse complement.
TTAAAATCCACGCCAATTTTATCACCAATTTAGTTTCCCCCTGCTGCCATTTTCCTACCATATTCCCTGCATTGTCCTTAAGTACACATCCTCACAATTATTCTCTGATATTTTCGATCATTATTTTAGTATAAGGTTATACTGCTCTAATAAATCCTGAAGTCTAACTACGGAGGTACTAAACGCGTGAAAATTGTTAAATTGGGATTAGTGGAATCTATTTTTTTTATTATAAATAACTATGAGCTTTAACATCAACTACAACTATTACTATTAATCAACTACTGTACTTATTGCTAAACTTCGGAATTTCTATTGAATTTAAAATATTGAACATTCAAATAATTATTGTCATTTACATTGATCACCTTTCTAAAAATTAAACATTAAAATTATTGTGCATAAACTATAGTTGTATTTTCAGGATGATAATCGGTTCCCATCCCAAGCGTCACTGCGAGCATGTAAAATTTGTTGACGTTCTTCAATGGCTGAATAGATTGTTGAATAATTATCAATCCTTCTTTCACTTCTGTATGAAATGGTGAGATTGATTATCCTCTTAGGAAAACTTTTGTATCATCCCAGTCTATTCTGTGGGTCAATTCTGTCTTAAGAATATGGTTAGCTACAGTAACATATTCAATTCTACACGACATTACTTTAATCAATGCTTGCAAAGTATTTATTTGATAATAAGCCCATGAGCCCATCACATTACACAGCATGACCCATTGTTTAAACGGGCCTTCATTTCTTGATCCCATTCTCGAAGCTGTTGCTCAAGTTTTCGTTCTCTTTTTTCAAAATCTTCCCTCTGCTGTCTAATTGCTTCCTGATAATTATTTACCATTGTTTCTAATGTGTTCTTTTGCTCTTTCATTTCTGTTAGAGACTCTTCGTAGAGTGAAAGGGGGGAACTCCGAGGTCCACATCTTTCTTGAGGATTCACCCCGTAAATCCACCCCTGATGTCAAATACTTGTTATATTAATTTGAAAGAATTTGTCATGAGTGAATGTCAGAAGGAAAGGAACTGAATGAGCTGACTCAAAAGTAACACACATCTATGCGAAGAGTTTCATGAAGAGGAAACTTGACCACAAGAATTGGTCTTTGCTGACACTACACATTAAGTTTTATGACTGCAATAAAACTCGGGTCTCAAGACTCAAGATTGACTCAAGACTGTCTATAGAATATAAGGTCTATAAGAAATTGTGACACGATGACTTGATGAAACTTTTACCCAATATATTATGTGGACATTATTTTGGCTTTAAAATTGTCTTTTTTATCTTGCAATGTAAACTTGGACCGGATTATTTGTAATAAATACTCGTGACTTTGAGAGAACAAAAAGAACAGATCAATTGATTTTATTCAAGAGATGTTGAGAATATAGAATATATTCATTACTTTCAACACACGTACATGATGCCGCAGACCATTTTTTTCTCTCCTCCTTAGACCATAAATGGGTCCATGATAAAAAATATTTGATTAGCAGTTTACAAATTTGTTCTAGCCCGTAGCTCAAAAACTCTGGATGCAGCGCTGAAGTGGAGCAAAGTCAGAATTTTTTTGGTAAACTGAAATTTTGAGAGATTATTTGTGGCTAAAATTTTAAAATTTAAAGGTAAACACAATAAGAGATTCTTCTACAGTATCTCTTTCAGTTTGTAAAAAATTATATTCTTAAACGTATTTTATTCCTAAACACATTTTTAGCAAAAGCTCTGACGGTTGAAAAATTGAAGACGTTTCATTATTTTATTTTCTCCTTATGTCGTGGCAAAAACCAGCGAGATCCGAATTTCCTCCCTTCGAGTATATTTCTTTTTTTCTTATGAAACTATAAATCCTCAATTTTGCTCTCTGTTTTCATCCTCAACAGTCCCCTTGTGCCCTGGTCAGCATCTCCCAGGATAGTCCATCAAAGTTGATACAAATGGCCGTCATGGTGGTCAATCTGTGACCAAGAAATCGATTGTGGCCAATATGTATCAATCTGAGGCCAAGAGACCTATTGTGACCAATATTGGCCCATCTGAGGCCAAAAAACTAATTCTGACCAATATGAGGTCAAGAAGTTAGCTAGAACCAGCAGGTATGATGAATGCATGTCATAAATGTGTCATTCATCTAAAATAGGATCGAATTTCGAAAATGAAAATTTCTTATGGGATTTAACATTGGAAAATTTAGGTTGGACACGGACCCGTGCTCACGAATTAGAATTTAAAACTTCTGCGCGATTTCCCGCGTAAGCCAGGGCGAGATGGCCCAAACTTTTGGTCTCGATGGGACATTGGGTTAGGTACCTAAGATCTCACAAAATTTCATTCCAATCCTGAGTGGGCATGGGGAGAGGGTTACTTGTCAGTCAACAGTTAGCGTAACACAGTTCCCTTATTTCATTTAGCGTTGAAATAAAACGTAGTAATAATTAATTAATAACAATGACACCCCAGTTCAAGGCTATCCTTTTATATGGAACTGCTGCATTCATGTATTTTGAAGTTATTGTCGACTAAACCCAAAGGTAAGGAGCCATGAGTTTCCACTTAGAAAATTACAAAATGACATTCTAGCATATTAAAATTAAACTACTTCATGTGACCGTATGTCGGAGACTATGCACAAGTCAGTGCAACTTTCAACATATACCGTATTGTATGTCGTCGCTGAAGAGGCAAAATGGAATACATGCATTTTCGATTAAAATTAAAATGGTCTACATGCAGTTTTACTAAATGCAAAATGGAATAAATACATCAAGTTTTAAAAGCAATATGGTCTACTTACAATTTCGTCTAAAAGCAAAATGGTCTACATACAATTTCGCTTTATAGCAGAATGCCCATTATGAAAGTATACACGCATGTAGACCATTTTGCTTTTAGTGAAAACTGCATGTAGTTCATTTTGCTTTCAGGAAAGCTTGCAAGTATTCCGTTTTGCCTTTAAGGAAAAAGGCATGTAGACCATTTTGCTTCTAGTTGAAATTGCACTTAGTCCATTTTGCCTCTTCAGCGACGATATGTGCCCTGCATTAATAGTCTGCCGAAAATCATCGAATTTTAATGACATCTGCACTTAACCTTAAGGAAGGAAGGAACCTTAAAGGTTCCCTGTGAACCAACCGTAATATACTTTGTTACTAGTGCATAAGCACACTGAGACCTCACAAAACATTCTCGTTTTGCATGGCCCAAATCAGTAATAAGGTTGCAAGATGAATACAGTACGCCATTTTTTTAAACGTTGTCACTAAACTTTTAAATCCTTAATTGGTACATAGCAGTAAATAACAAAATAAATATAATTTTTTGTGCAACTCAATTTACATGTGTGTTATAAGTTCATACGACAAATCCCAGAGGCAATGGATTTGTCTTCCTCTCTAAAGGTATAGTAATTGAGACTCGTAGAGATTACACAGTAATCTTGCCGATTCCATCACAGCAGTGGGTTACGTTACAAGTTCAATACGGAGATCGAAGTATACAAGAAGCTCCAGTAATCTAACAATCATTGAGGACAGATTTTCTTGCTATTCTTCAGTACTTTAAAAGCACATACATACATGATTAAATTAGTAAGTAATACCTAACATTTAATGTCAATTAAATCTCGAATCAAAACGTCCTACGATCGTTTGCTCGCTACTTGAGGAGCCTAAAGATAGATAAATATTTCAAGCATAAAGAGGAGGAACATCTGTAAAGTTATTTCCCAAGATTCCAAGAGCATATACATTGTAGTATGTCTTCAAGGTTGGACGTGAAAGGGTTGCAATTGCAAAGCAAGAGCGTCATTCTGTATATTGCAGATATTTGCAATTTAGTTGTTAGGCTTCATTGCAAGGATGAACCTGCGACTACAACCCTCGGTAAAGAACATTTTTTTGCTTCACATATCCTGCAATAAATGATTGTCAATACAGTGGAAAATCTACACTGACAGGTGAACAGTTTGCCTGGTAATGGGCTGATGGAACCATTTAAAGGAGTTTTTCCCCGTCCTGGGCATTATTGACCAATTAAATTTTACTTTTTTTTTAGGAGTCAAATTATATGAACTGTTTATTCAACCATGTACAGGCTTATTGTCCTCAATAATTCTGTACTTTTATTATAAAATTTGATTTTTACAGACGTCCTTCAGCTCCTCCAATGCCTCCGGATATACAATAGTCTCGTGTGATCAAGCAGTGGATGGAACTGTCATGGTCTTGGAAAAATGCTACAAGACATTACGCAGCTACAAAGATTTGAATGATTTCGTCCTTATTATTGGGAACACTGGAACAGGGAAGTCAACCCAAAAGATATTTCTCACAAATCCAGAGGACTTGGTGTGCTACGAAGCGCCAGACCGTAATCTGATCCGTGATCGGGATCCGCAAAAAAGGAATATCAGTCGAGACTCAACTATTATCTCGGAAACCCTGACTCCATCAGTGGCTGTTCACAAACCCACGGGAACAGCCTTCTGTGACCTCCCAGGTTTTGGTGACACACGAAATGAGTGCATCCAAATAGTCAATGCCTTCACCATCAAGAAAGTAGCGGAGCAAGCCCAAAAGGTCAAACTCCTCCTGGTCGTCAATCACTCTTCCCTCAAAAGTGGGGAATCCCGTACGGATATTCTAGATCTCCTCAAAAACATCACAAACTTTATCCAGAACCCCTTGAAGTATGCACCTTCAATTGCACTAGTAGCTACAAAAGTTGACAGCAGGAAAACGTCGAGGCAAGTTATTGACGGCATTGGGGGCTTTTTATGCGACGTTCGAAGCGATCTCGGAAAAGTAATTCTCGAAGACTCCAAACGCGCTGCAGCAGAACAAATAATTGACGCCCTCGTTCATAAGCGTTACGGAGAATACACCAGGATCAGTATCTTCAGTGAGCCTCAAGAACTGAAGTCCCTCAATGAAATTAAAACTGCTATGACGGAAAGGACACATATTCTCAGTATGTTGAGTAACCTTGCTTACGCTAACGGCTCTCCAGATGACTTCGGGCTGACCTTGTCTCCAAGCGCGAAAATCGTTCTCATGAAGATGGCAGAGAAGATGAATGAAAATATTTCGGAAATCATGACAGGAATCGGTGTCAAAGTTAAGAAATATCTAGAAACCCGTCTGGGAGGAAGCCGTCGTGAGGACCTCGGAACTTTGTTCCAGGAACAGCAAAAACTGGATACCGCTTTAAAAGAATTGACGTCCGGAACTAAAAGACGAAACTTTGAATTTTTGCAAGATCTGGCCAAATCCTTGAAATTAGAAAATGTCCTTGGCGTAGAGTTGGAGAAATTTGAGTTGCGACAGCGGAAATTGATCTTCATTGAAGATGCTCTTCACGAAGATCTCCCAGCAAATATTCTTCAGTGGATCTCTCCGATCCAGTCTTCCGGGGAGATGTTCAAAAATGCTATCTTACAGAAGGCTGGGAAGTACATGGAGGAGATGGAGACTAGACTGAGACAAATCTGCACTAATGTTTACAATGATTTCCGGTGCAACTTGCTGAAACTCGAGTCAAATAAGAAAAAATCCGCGTTACTTCACAAATATATCTTTGCAACTGGGATATTAATCGAAGGTTTGCCCGAAAAAAAATCAGTTAACACCTTCATTTGGAAAGTTCAGTCAATACTTGGTGACGGTCTCCATGTGAACGTGGACGTGACAACTGGTCTGGTGATTTTGAAGATAGACATACTCTTCGGAGTCTACCCTTTTCACAGGACTCCTTGGATACAGCCTTTTGAGGTCTTGGAGAGGAAGTTGTTGGAAGCCAATCGAATTCATGCAATCAAAAGTGATGACCAAGAAGAGAAGGAAAGCCTGGAGAAGAAAATGGAGGAGCAAAGGGATCGGATGGAGGCAAGAGACAGAGCTTATCAGGCTGAGTTAAAGGAGCAGCAAGAAAGATCCCAATTAGCTATCCAGGAGCATGAAGACAAACTGGAAGAAATTAAAAATAAATATGAGGAAGAAATCCAACATCAGAGGGTGAATTGGGAAAGGCGGGAGCGGAAACATGAACAGCAGCTCAAAGATCAGTACAAGAAGATGAGAGGACGGATAGATAGAATGGAAGAAAGACATGCGGAAGAGATATCGAGAAATAATCGGGGGTTCACAATTCGTATCCCATTTCCCTTTTGGTAATTTTACAATAAAATTACAGTAGAAAGACAGGAGGGAAAAATCCTTTGCCTATACCCTTGAGAATTTTCGTTAAAATACTCACCTTTGACCTTATCCATGTAAATGTTATGAATAGTTATAAGTATATGTATGTAAAATATTATGTAAAACATATTAAAATCTGGGTTTTGTCTAATTCCTGAAGAAAGGCAGAACACCAAGGCAAAATATGCGCATGAGAAAGTCTCCGAATTGAACGGAGCGGGTAAAGGATCTAAGATAAGCTAAGTAATTTCGGCATTTTCTGATATAACGTCGTTGAAGAGGTAAAATTATCTACATGCTATGGTTTATTTTCAGCATGTAGATCCTTTTACCTCTTCAACGACGATATGCTTTTAAAATGTATCATGAGAACAATTAACCCTGTGATAAACGCAATATCCAAATATTTGTCGCCCTACAGAGAAAATACCCCTAAACTCTGGTATAGTGAGCGTATTTACTGCATTTTATGAAATTAAAAAATAATTTTTTTTTACATTTTTACCCACATAGTAGCTGATTTGCATAATCTCCCGGTAACTGCAAAGTTATTGCCGACATCGACAAAGTGGCATTATCTACGTGCATTTGTGGGTCCGTGTCCGTTGTAACTATAACACAGTATGTTCATTGCGCTGTACTGTCTGATTGGCTGCGGTAGAGCATGGTCAGACTAACAAGTTCCATTGGTTTGTAATCCGATGTCGCATGTTGACAGGGAAGTCGAGTAGTACATTTTGACTACTGGTTTTATTAACAATAAATTACATCTTATTTTTAATTTTTGGGTTTTTTTAAACAAAAATGCATTTTATTGAAGTGGAACGGGTTCTCCATTTTTATTTTTAAAATTGTACTGCCAAATAAGTTGCACGTAAGTAAAGATTAATATACTTACATTTAAAACGTGCATTATATAAGTAGAAATAAAATTAGTTGTTCCCCGTTAGTCCTCTACAGTAGATACTCTATATTAGTTACACTCTGAGAGTTTAAGCATATAGTAGTTAATTACTGCAAAATTCAACAATTATCCGGAAGTTGAAGCTAACTAATGAAGTGAATTTTAGCTTACCTCAAAATTAGTATTTATAATCGAGTAAGATTTTTTTGGGAAACTTATACTTATTAAGCATAATGGTAGCAGAACTTGCCACGGCAGGTGCCTCCAACGTTCCTAACACCTTCGGAGCACGCGCAAAGCTCAAAGATATTAATTTGGATGCCTGGTGGTTGCTTGAGGTCAACAAAAGGCACAACAAAGACGCCCACCTCTATAAATGCTACCAAGTTAATCCGTACACAACAAATACCTGTAAGTCCTTACCTTTATGTAAATTACAATAACCAGGCCAAAATCGTTTATTTCAATAAAATTCCCGCAAGACACAACCATGAATAATAGAAATTTTTGGAAATGGATTCCCCACAGTGGACTTCACTGCTCGGAAGGTAAACGAGAGGAAGCCGGCCATCAATGCGAAATCTGTCAAGGGCTACTCATGCCTTCGGAACGCCATCATGAAACCCTTCATTCAGCCATTTAATAAGAAGTGTCATCCAGAAACAGAGACCCAACGGTAAGCCTCATGTGTAAAATTTTTCATTAAAAATTCTTGTCATGCAGCTACAAGAGAAATATATTTTATTGAATTTACGAAATTGGGATGTCCCTTGTTGGAATGAACGTTGACCGAGGAAACCATTTCAGGATAATTATTAAAATACGATTTTGTGTGTAGGTTCGGCTGGTTCCCAGAGTACTCGGGATACTGTGACCCAGACCGCTATGATGAGCGGTTTTCATTCGCTCATAAAACTGAGAATTTTATCAAAACCGATACGGCTGTGAGTTGAAACTTCGGATGTAATTTTTATGAATTGTCTAGAATAAGCTATGTATGTATTTTTTCGTTTGTGAAAAACATCCTTAGTGAACAAATTTGGCCCAAGATTGGGTAGAGCCAAGGTTGGGACACTTGTCATAATTTACACTTGGTCATTTTCAAGAGTCTAGCTCTGGTCAAGTTTAAAGTTAAAAACGTGTTCCTTCCGAAAAAGTATAAGATTTCCCTGCCATATCGTACTCTTGAAAAAAACTAACGTACTCGTAAGCTTGATGAAGCTTAAGACTGACAGTACCTATAATAATCATGAATTGATGGACTTTTTAATAAATTGAAATTAATTTAAATACTTTTGATTTCGAGCCAGATCAGAGCCCATGACAAACTAATGAAAGAATTAGCAGCTGCGACAGCCAAACAAGATGATGGAAAGCGGGTCTGAAAACTGGTAATTGCAGATCTTCAACTTACCGACGAGACTCTCGTAATCCTCATCCAAGCTTCAACGTATCATCTTCCCGAAATTCTCACTCTTTATACAACAGGGTACTATAAACTAAACCAAAAAATAAAGTAAAAACAAGAAATTTTGGTGTGAAATATGTGATAGAATTTTGTCTACGACTTTCATTTACATGGGCTGGAGGGTGAGAAGTACAGTATATGTATTTTCAAACGAACATCGTTGGCTCAATTTTTAAAGTTCTACTTTCACATAGGACCCGTTTAAAAAGCATAGTGTGCCAAAAGAGATGGTGCACTTTTAAACTTCCACTTTTAAGATTCCATACGGAACCTGTACAAATATAGGTTATAACACACTGACTTAGGCTCGAAGTGATTAAGTAGTTTGGGAAATTTTGGATATGCCACATATATTATTCAATTTTAAAATTCACAAAATAACCAGGAAAAAATCATTCATCATAATAGCGGTGCGTTAAAATACAAGAGGTAAAACTGTAATGTTTTGGCTCGTTATACGCTAGCTAGCTTTGTGAAGTGAAATGCAAATGTTATTTTCTTCATCGAGTCTCTAAAATTCATAACTAGTACAATAATTAATAACGCTACAACAATCACAAAACAAAAACGTTCCTCAAAACTTTATTCTGGGACTTAGCGCCGTTGTTACATGATTAACGAAAAATCCAGAGTTTTTCACACAAGTCATGTGTGACACATATATTCACATGGGTTAAGAGTTGATTTATATCTAACATATAATGTCGTTTTAAAAAAATCTACCTAAACAGGATTTCCCTGCTGAAACGTTATATTAGAATGGTATTTGACGTTACGTTCTGTGAGTGTGGGGTGATGGGGGGGGGTTATTGCATGGTGACTGGTGACACTAGCAATGAGTACATGCAAATACAGTCACTGTATTCTCCGCAAGATTTACTCGCAGAAAATTATCATGCAAAAAGTACGATTCAAAAACGTTAGGCAGAAGTATATTAGTCAATATAACTAAATATAATAATAGTTACTATAAATGGTTTTTATGCTAAAAGGCAAAACGTCCTGTGGACGTTGGCTTACAAATTTGCATCTTGTAACTTTAACTGCATTTTATTCAATAGATTTCTTCGGCAGTACTCAAATCTCGCAGTGTAAAAAATATTTGCTCCGTCCGTAAATGCAATACGGAACTTTTATGATTATAATCCACCAAAGAAGTGCTAAAACGTGTCTCATCCTAACTCATGATGAAAGTTGAGAGTTCTGGGTGAGGTTCACATGGCAACAAAAACTATACGGCAAGTAAGTAATATAATAATAATTACATTACAATTACATGAAGGTTCATGCGTGTAATATAAATATTCTGGCATAGGGCGAACGTTCTTTCATCGTTTGTCGCCTGAGACTATATACACAATCCACCTACATAATATGTGCAAGTGCTAAAAATCTCAGAGACAGTTCAACCTTTTTTTCCTTAGTAGTTACACATGTAAGTATTTGTGAACTAACTCGTGGTATATTTCAAGGACATAATAATATGCGGGCTCAGTTCACAATAGTAAATCCCAAGAAGACATGCACCCCTTTTGCCTTCTCGATGAGTAAAAATAACTGACAAAAGACACACATGACTAAACCTATGCATAACAATATTTAGCATATACTGTAGTTTCCAAGCATTTTGTACTGTACGTACAACTCAAGCTGACCTAAGAAGAGTCTGAGAGTTTGACAGAGCTCAATAAACAAAAGTCATTACAAATTTAAAGTACGTACAGGATGGAGGGAATGCAAGGGAAATGTTTTGTCTTCAACTAAAAAAGTATCCACAATTTAAAAAAAAATAATGCATAACATGTGAGTTGTGGGGGCATTGTGAGATTTGCAATAAGCCGAGTACAGTAAGAAAACAGCTTCATTCTCACAGACTTCCTTCCTGAAATTCATCATCAATCATGCAACAAGTTTCTCAAAGTTCAGTAAATATTACTTTATGAGTTAAAGCACAAGATCAAGACAGAACGTCCTCTGAACGTTTGCTCGAAATCCCAGAGCCTATAGAGCTTATAAAATGAAAATGTTTACTGCTGCTGCTAGTTGAGTTTCAGATTTCCAAGAGAGCTACAATAAATTATTATCCTTTGTCGTCAACTTGAAGCTTCACATTTGGATACCCAGGAACGGAATTCCAAATATTGTGTGGGAGAAGATTAAATAAACCAAAGTGTCAGAATCAGAATGGCCGGCCGCCTGGATGTAAGTAAATAATTTCAATATTTCAATTTATCAATTGGTTGTCTTCCAATGACGACTGAATTCATCAGACAAAAATTTATATTTATCAGCCAGGAATGTAGCTTTGATTCACAAAGCTTTACAAAGGTATAATTACTTGTGTGCTAACTATTGCAAAAAAAAAAAAAACTAATGTAAAGAGAGGAAGAAGTTGCAATTAAAAATAATATACACATATTGTCGCCCAAGAAAAAATTGCTCACATAGTTGGGTGTTGGGTCTGTAATAGTTTGAGTACAAAGTACTGTTAAAATTTATGCCATTAATGGCATCCTTCCTGGAATACTACTAGAAAAGAAGAGGTGTTCTAATGAATGCTAAATACTAATGAACTAATGAATTATAATAATTGTATTTACAGAATACTACCACAAATTCTCTGATCACGTGCGATCAGGCTGTAGATGGAACTATCAAGCTGATGGAAGACTCCTACAGAGTGATCGACAGCTACAATGGTCCTACGAATTTCGTCCTTCTAATTGGGAACACCGGAACGGGGAAGTCAACCCAAAAAACATTTCTAACAAATCCTAAGGACTTGGAGTGCTGCGATGTGGGGGACCGGTACCTCATCCAACATCGGGATACCCGGAACAAGTCTATTAGCTCCGAGTCAACTATTGTCTCCGAGACTCTGATCCCAACAGTAGCGGTTCATGAACCCACCCAAACTGCCTATTATGACCTTCCAGGTTTCGGTGACACACGAAGTGAGTGTTTTCAAATAGTCAACGCCTTCTCCATCAAGAAAGTGGCGGATCAAGCCCAGAAGGTCAAGCTCCTTCTGGTCGTCAATCACTCTTCCCTCAAAAGTGGGGAATCCCGGAATGATATTGTAGATTTCCTGGATAGCGCTACGAACTTGATCCAGAACCCTCGGAAGTATGCACGTTCCATTGCACTCGTTGCTACAAAAGTTGACAGCAGGAGAAGACCCAAGCAAATCGTTGACGGCATCGGAGAGTTTTTGACCAAAGTGAGAGACGATCTCAACAAAGTGAATTTTGACGACTCCAAACGCGCTGCAGCAAAATACATTATTGACGCCCTCGTTCATAAGACTAACGGAGAATACACCAGGATCAGCATCTTCAGTGAGCCTCAAGAACTCAAACCATTGGATCAAATTGACTCTGTTAAGGAAGAAAGACGAAATATCCTCAGCATGTTGAACAACCTTGTCTACGCGGACGGCTCTCCGGATGATTTCGGTTTGACATTGTCTCCAAGCGCGAAGTTGCTTCTGTTGAAGATTGCGGACAAAATGAATGAAAATATTTCTGAGACCATGGGGACGGTCGGGGCCAAGTTCAAGACAGAGCTTGAAAAACGAGTTGCAGGAAGCCACCTTGAGGACATTGGAACCCTGTTTGAGGAACAGCAAAAACTGACAACAGCCATAAAAGATTTGAAGCCCGGCATGAAGCGCCAAGATTTCTTGGGATTTTTGCAGCAGCTCACCAAGTCCTTGAAATTGGAAAATGTTATTGGACAAGAGTTGGAGAATTTTGAGTTGAGACAGCGCAAGCAGAAATTTGTTGAAAGTGTCGTTGGAATTGATCTTCCAGCAAATGTCATTGAGTGGATCTCTCCCATTCAGTCCTCTGCAGAGATCTTCAAAAAAACTATTTCAGAGAAGGCTGCCCAGTACATGGAAGAAATGGGGGTTAAAATGAGTCGATTGAGCATGACTGTCTACAAGCGTTTCGAATCCAAGTTGCTACCCCTCGAATCCGACAAAGCAAAATCCACTGCGCTACATCTTAAATATACAAACGCAATCGATAAGTTAAATCTAGAATTGCCTGGAGTCAAGTCCGTGAATACATTCATTCGGAAAGTTCAGTCAATAGTGAACGCCCTTGACGGGGAAGTTGATGTAACAACTGGGCTCATCATTTTAAAGACAGACGTGAATTTTGGAGTACCGCCTTTTCAAATTATTTCCTGGATGAAGCCCTTTGAGGTCTTAGAGGCAAAATTGAGGGAAGCTAGCCGACTACACGCCATCAAATGCGATAATAAAGCAGAGAGGGAACGACAAGAGATGAAAATTAAGGAACAGAATGATCGGATGGAGGCAAGAGATGTAGCTCACAAGACTGAGCTAAAGGAGTTGCAGGAAAAATCCCAGTCAGCGATCCAAGAGCAAAACAAAAAATTAGAGGAAATATCAAATAAATACGAGGAAGAAAAGAGACAACAGGAGAGGAATTTTGAAAAGAGGGAACAAGAATATCAGCAGCAACTCAAAGATCAGGAAGCGGAAGTAAATAAGCGGATGGATGAAATGGAAAAAAAGCATGCAGCAGAGAGATCCAATAACAGTTCGGGTTTTACCATCACCTTTCCAACAGACTTTTTAAAAATTTTCCTTCCTGGTGGGGGAATCGGTGGCCGTTTTATTAAATAATGTCCCACAATTTCTGGCAATTTCAGAAATTTTTCTCCATCTAAATCCATTTTTTGTTTGTACATTATTATTTAAGTTCAACTTTAAATCAAGGCCTTGGATTGTCACTGCTCCCAATGTTGTCTCAACGTTAATTAAAATATATTACTCCTGTTAGACATCCTGGAAGCTGACGAACTATTAGTCTGCTAAAACAAAATTTACGTTTCTTAAAAACGACCAATTTTGCTATGGTCAAATGACGTTCCAGAAGTTACTGCAACGGATAGTTGTGTAACTCGGTTAATTCTCTCACTATAAAATACACGTCCTTCGTAAAAGCATGAAAGTTTTCAAAAATGGCGAAAATATTTGGAAAATTTACCGCACGGATATTTTTTCCGTTGTGAGATCTAGTGCTGGGACTGTTCTGGTCGGGACCAAATATTTTGGTCTGGTCCAAACTTTTGGACCGTTTGAAATGGTCTGTTCGAAATTAATGTCGGACCAGTGAATCTCTTTCAAAATTTTGTACCAGACCATTTGGACCTTTATGTATAATATGACCAGACCGGACCATTGTGTCGGACCTCAGTGCAAACTCGATGCGCTTTTGTGCCCCGATTCTTTTAAAGCTTGATTATTCTAATTTATTGAGAAAGCTGCATTTGTCATTATTTTGACCAAACGTGTTTAATTTTGTATTCTAATTATGAATCTCACACTACTTTTGACAGTGACAGCAAAATTAAAATAATATGTGATAACCATGACTCTTTTTTCGCTCTCCTACTTTGTCTAAAATAAAGATATACAAAAACCTTTTCTTATTCCACTTACGCGAGCAAACTCATTGAGACAATTATTCAAGGCATAAGCACGAGTGTATGAACTTATTAGCTTCGCCCCTAAAAAGCTTCTCATTATGTTTCAAGACCCTGTTTACTATTAATGATTCGTGCTTCGTAAACATATGTATATAAGTGTTGAACATTCTACAAGAGGTTTTAGGGGAATCGATTGTATATATCCCAACAGTTGATTTTATTCCAATAAGCCCTCTTTTTTTACATGTTGGACTACCTTTTGAAAATGCAAAATATTTTCGAATGCACCTGGCTCAAAAATATAAGAAAGAAATGCAATGATAAAAACAGGTTTGGGAAAAGTTGGAGCGAGAAACGATTATTCGAAAAACAGCTAGCTCAAAAATCAGTCGGAGGATATGAAAGAGCGAGGATGCAGTTGAATACGATGAAATCCAGCACGCCGAGCAGAAAATCCAATAGCAATTTGGCATTTACTATCAGCATTCCACTGGATCATGTTTTTCCTACTGCTAACAAAATCCCTTGACATTGGCTAAAGAGCGAGATCAAAATGCGGTGACTGACCCTGATCAATGGCATATGATTCAAATCTTAGGATCTAGGGAAAGGATTAGTACCGTCTAAACATACTTGAGCATACAAGAGCTAATCTGAATGTAAGTATATTCTCTCCGTGCCAACGTATTTAAGTCACTAAACTCCTCCATCCAAGCACAAGTGCTGACAGTGTGTGCTTATGTAGTATGTATGTACCTACTTACGCGGTAATTTACTTTTCATGCAATAGTGTTTTGATGTATGAATTAAGTCCTTGGTATAATAATTCAGGATAAAAGAATTTACACTTTTAACCCCCTGGAAGGTTAAAAATAGTCACAAAATGCGCATGAGTAAAATATTCATAACAACATTTACCATGTGCGATAGACTGTCTGGATCTTGTCGTATGTACAAACACATTCCGACCTTGAGAGCTTGACAGAGCACAGCATACTCCTTTCAAATTATTATTTGAGAGGATGAAGAATGAAAAGGAAACGAACATGCAGAACTGATCCTGACTGAGCTCCACTTTCTCCCATGCTGTATCAACAGTTGATGAGTTAGGAGGATGGAACATATTTAGAAAAGTATGGAAGGAATTTAACCAAAAAATGCCAGAATCCAATAATTTTATACGCGTGTCTTGCAAAGCTGGGCAAAAAAATTGCGTATCCTAAATCGTACATACATTTTATAGTATTTAAAGAGCATACATTTTGCATACATAAATTTTTCCAAAAATTTAATCATACATATATGCCGCATATAAATAAATTTATGCATAAATATATGTACGCGTGCCTATAAAATTGTATGTTGAACGTTATGAACCTTTATAGAAACTAAATACAACTTATCTAATGTGTATAGTTAAGTTTAAAAATATTAATTTCTAGTGTCGTAGGTTTCAGTCAAAACGTCTAGAAATCGTTTGCATTGTATCAGGAAACAACAAATGCGAATACAGCAGTAGACACAGACCGTGCCAAGAAAATACAGATGGAGCCCGCTGAACATACACGGTGCATACATACCTAAATCTCCCGCCTTTTATACATATATACATACTCGTACACACAGTATTCACAGCATACATATATCATACATTTTTTTAGTAGAAACTTTCAGCCTACATATATGGCATACAAATATTCGGAAAATGTGCGAACATACATAAAAAACTGCGTATATTTATGCATAAATATAGGATATGTGCCCACCTTTGGTGTCTTGTATGGTGTAGGGGGCAGTGAAGTGTTTTGAAGCACCCTGTGAGTACATATGCACAAATTATCGTCTGACACTATCAACGTATTTTTGTCGTTATTTGTACCAAAACCCCTGCAGTTTTCCATCCGTAGCCCATAGAAGGAACAATGAAAAAAAATCATCTGTGATCAGCACTACGTGCTAAGTCACCAGGGGGCGAAGCCCCAGCGGAGTTGCAACAAGGGTTATTAACAGTAATGTGGTGTATACAAGGAAACGTGTATTTAATTTCCCCTCGTACAGGTCACTTTTATATGTACTGGGCAAAGATGTTAACTGAGGCAAAAGAAAAAAATGGTTTATACATGAGCTTCCTTGCATGTAGTATTATATTCAGTAAGCATATAGTAAATTGTGCAAAACGTTTCATATTCAATTTTAAAACACCATGTACAAGTATTCCCTACCTCTACCGGTGGTTAGAACACCATTTAATGTAAGCAACAAATCCTACAATAGATGGCGCAAGCTGTGGGGGCATTGTGAGATTTGCAATAAGCCGAGTACAGTAAGAAAACAGCTTCATTCTCACAGACTTCCTTCCTGAAATTCATCATCAATCATGCAACAAGTTTCTCAAAGTTCAGTAAATATTACTTTATGAGTTAAAGCACAAGATCAAGACAGAACGTCCTCTGAACGTTTGCTCGAAATCCCAGAGCCTATAGAGCTTATAAAATGAAAATGTTTACTGCTGCTGCTAGTTGAGTTTCAGATTTCCAAGAGAGCTACAATAAATTATTATCCTTTGTCGTCAACTTGAAGCTTCACATTTGGATACCCAGGAACGGAATTCCAAATATTGTGTGGGAGAAGATTAAATAAACCAAAGTGTCAGAATCAGAATGGCCGGCCGCCTGGATGTAAGTAAATAATTTCAATATTTCAATTTATCAATTGGTTGTCTTCCAATGACGACTGAATTCATCAGACAAAAATTTATATTTATCAGCCAGGAATGTAGCTTTGATTCACAAAGCTTTACAAAGGTATAATTACTTGTGTGCTAACTATTGCAAAAAAAAAAAAAAACTAATGTAAAGAGAGGAAGAAGTTGCAATTAAAAATAATATACACATATTGTCGCCCAAGAAAAAATTGCTCACATAGTTGGGTGTTGGGTCTGTAATAGTTTGAGTCAAAGCTGGGCACATATCCTACATTTATGCATAAATATACGCAGTTTTTTATGTATGTTCGCACATTTTCCGAATATTTGTATGTATTTTATGTAGGCTGCGTGTTTCCACTAAACAAAATGTATGATATATGTATGGCATGAATACTGTATTTACGAGTATGTATGTTTAAAAGGCCGGGGAGATTTAGGTATGTATTATGTATGCACCGTGTATGTTCAGCGAGCTCCATCTGTATTTTCTTGGCACGGTCTGTGTTTATTGGTGTATTCGCATTTATTATTTCCTGCTGCAATGCAAACGATTTCTATACGTTGTGACTGAAACCTACGAAACTAGAAATTAACAATTTTAAACTTAACTAATTAACAATATACACGCGCGAAGCCATGCTTCATTAGTTTTTATAAAGGTTCAGAACGTTCTACATGCACTTTTATAGGCACGTGTACATATATTTATACATAAATTTATTTATATGATGAATTTATGTATGATTACATTTCGGGACAAATTAATGTACGCATATATGTATGATTGCATTTCTGGACAAATTTATGTATGCATATATGTATGATTGCATTTCTGGACAAATTTATGTATGCATATATGTATGCTCTTCGTAAACTATAAAATGTATGTAGGATTTAGGATACGCAATCTTTTTGCCCAGCTTTGGTTTGAGTACAAAGTACTGTTAAAATTTATGCCATTAATGGCATCCTTCCTGGAATACTACTAGAAAAGAAGAGGTGTTCTAATGAATGCTAAAGACTAATGAACTAATAAATTATAATAATTGTATTTACAGAATACTACCACAAATTCTCTGATCACGTGCGATCAGGCTGTAGATGGAACTATCAAGTTGATGGAAGACTCCTACAGAGTGATCGACAGCTACAATGGTCCTACGAATTTCGTCCTTCTAATTGGGAACACCGGAACGGGGAAGTCAACCCAAAAAACATTTCTAACAAATCCTAAGGACTTGGAGTGCTGCGATGTGGGGGACCGATACCTCATCCAACATCGGGATACCCGGAACAAGTCTATTAGCTCCGAGTCAACTATTGTCTCCGAGACTCTGATCCCAACAGTAGCGGTCCATGAACCCACCCAAACTGCCTATTATGACCTTCCAGGTTTCGGTGACACACGAAGTGAGTGTTTTCAAATAGTCAACGCCTTCTCCATCAAGAAAGTAGCGGATCAAGCCCAAAAGGTCAAGCTCCTTCTGGTCGTCAATCACTCTTCCCTCAAAAGTGGGGAATCCCGGAATGATATTGTAGATTTCCTGGATAACGCTACGAACTTGATCCAGAACCCTCGGAAGTATGCACGTTCCATTGCACTCGTTGCTACAAAAGTTGACAGCAGGAGAAGACCCAAGCAAATCGTTGACGGCATCGGAGAGTTTTTGACCAAAGTGAGAGACGATCTCAACAAAGTGAATTTTGACGACTCCAAACGCGCTGCAGCAAAATACATTATTGACGCCCTCGTTCATAAGACTAACGGAGAATACACCAGGATCAGCATCTTCAGTGAGCCTCAAGAACTCAAACCATTGGATCAAATTGACTCTGTTAAGGAAGAAAGACGAAATATCCTCAGCATGTTGAACAACCTTGTCTACGCGGACGGCTCTCCGGATGATTTCGGTTTGACATTGTCTCCAAGCGCGAAGTTGCTTCTGTTGAAGATTGCGGACAAAATGAATGAAAATATTTCTGAGACCATGGGGACGGTCGGGGCCAAGTTCAAGACAGAGCTTGAAAAACGAGTTGCAGGAAGCCACCTTGAGGACATTGGAACCCTGTTTGAGGAACAGCAAAAACTGACAACAGCCATAAAAGATTTGAAGCCCGGCATGAAGCGCCAAGATTTCTTGGGATTTTTGCAGCAGCTCACCAAGTCCTTGAAATTGGAAAATGTTATTGGACAAGAGTTGGAGAATTTTGAGTTGAGACAGCGCAAGCAGAAATTTGTTGAAAGTGTCGTTGGAATTGATCTTCCAGCAAATGTCATTGAGTGGATCTCTCCCATTCAGTCCTCTGCAGAGATCTTCAAAAAAACTATTTCAGAGAAGGCTGCCCAGTACATGGAAGAAATGGGGGTTAAAATGAGTCGATTGAGCATGACTGTCTACAAGCGTTTCGAATCCAAGTTGCTACCCCTCGAATCCGACAAAGCAAAATCCACTGCGCTACATCTTAAATATACAAACGCAATCGATAAGTTAAATCTAGAATTGCCTGGAGTCAAGTCCGTGAATACATTCATTCGGAAAGTTCAGTCAATAGTGAACGCCCTTGACGGGGAAGTTGATGTAACAACTGGGCTCATCATTTTAAAGACAGACGTGAATTTTGGAGTACCGCCTTTTCAAATTATTTCCTGGATGAAGCCCTTTGAGGTCTTAGAGGCAAAATTGAGGGAAGCTAGCCGACTACACGCCATCAAATGCGATAATAAAGCAGAGAGGGAACGACAAGAGATGAAAATTAAGGAACAGAATGATCGGATGGAGGCAAGAGATGTAGCTCACAAGACTGAGCTAAAGGAGTTGCAGGAAAAATCCCAGTCAGCGATCCAAGAGCAAAACAAAAAATTAGAGGAAATATCAAATAAATACGAGGAAGAAAAGAGACAACAGGAGAGGAATTTTGAAAAGAGGGAACAAGAATATCAGCAGCAACTCAAAGATCAGGAAGCGGAAGTAAATAAGCGGATGGATGAAATGGAAAAAAAGCATGCAGCAGAGAGATCCAATAACAGTTCGGGTTTTACCATCACCTTTCCAACAGACTTTTTAAAAATTTTCCTTCCTGGTGGGGGAATCGGTGGCCGTTTTATTAAATAATGTCCCACAATTTCTGGCAATTTCAGAAATTTTTCTCCATCTAAATCCATTTTTTGTTTGTACATTATTATTTAAGTTCAACTTTAAATCAAGGCCTTGGATTGTCACTGCTCCCAATGTTGTCTCAACGTTAATTAAAATATATTACTCCTGTTAGACATCCTGGAAGCTGACGAACTATTAGTCTGCTAAAACAAAATTTACGTTTCTTAAAAACGACCAATTTTGCTATGGTCAAATGACGTTCCAGAAGTTACTGCAACGGATAGTTGTGTAACTCGGTTAATTCTCTCACTATAAAATACACGTCCTTCGTAAAAGCATGAAAGTTTTCAAAAATGGCGAAAATATTTGGAAAATTTACCGCACGGATATTTTTTCCGTTGTGAGATCTAGTGCTGGGACTGTTCTGGTCGGGACCAAATATTTTGGTCTGGTCCAAACTTTTGGACCGTTTGAAATGGTCTGTTCGAAATTAATGTCGGACCAGTGAATCTCTTTCAAAATTTTGTACCAGACCATTTGGACCTTTATGTATAATATGACCAGACCGGACCATTGTGTCGGACCTCAGTGCAAACTCGATGCGCTTTTGTGCCCCGATTCTTTTAAAGCTTGATTATTCTAATTTATTGAGAAAGCTGCATTTGTCATTATTTTGACCAAACGTGTTTAATTTTGTATTCTAATTATGAATCTCACACTACTTTTGACAGTGACAGCAAAATTAAAATAATATGTGATAACCATGACTCTTTTTTCGCTCTCCTACTTTGTCTAAAATAAAGATATACAAAAACCTTTTCTTATTCCACTTACGCGAGCAAACTCATTGAGACAATTATTCAAGGCATAAGCACGAGTGTATGAACTTATTAGCTTCGCCCCTAAAAAGCTTCTCATTATGTTTCAAGACCCTGTTTACTATTAATGATTCGTGCTTCGTAAACATATGTATATAAGTGTTGAACATTCTACAAGAGGTTTTAGGGGAATCGATTGTATATATCCCAACAGTTGATTTTATTCCAATAAGCCCTCTTTTTTTACATGTTGGACTACCTTTTGAAAATGCAAAATATTTTCGAATGCACCTGGCTCAAAAATATAAGAAAGAAATGCAATGATAAAAACAGGTTTGGGAAAAGTTGGAGCGAGAAACGATTATTCGAAAAACAGCTAGCTCAAAAATCAGTCGGAGGATATGAAAGAGCGAGGATGCAGTTGAATACGATGAAATCCAGCACGCCGAGCAGAAAATCCAATAGCAATTTGGCATTTACTATCAGCATTCCACTGGATCATGTTTTTCCTACTGCTAACAAAATCCCTTGACATTGGCTAAAGAGCGAGATCAAAATGCGGTGACTGACCCTGATCAATGGCATATGATTCAAATCTTAGGATCTAGGGAAAGGATTAGTACCGTCTAAACATACTTGAGCATACAAGAGCTAATCTGAATGTAAGTATATTCTCTCCGTGCCAACGTATTTAAGTCACTAAACTCCTCCATCCAAGCACAAGTGCTGACAGTGTGTGCTTATGTAGTATGTATGTACCTACTTACGCGGTAATTTACTTTTCATGCAATAGTGTTTTGATGTATGAATTAAGTCCTTGGTATAATAATTCAGGATAAAAGAATTTACACTTTTAACCCCCTGGAAGGTTAAAAATAGTCACAAAATGCGCATGAGTAAAATATTCATAACAACATTTACCATGTGCGATAGACTGTCTGGATCTTGTCGTATGTACAAACACATTCCGACCTTGAGAGCTTGACAGAGCACAGCATACTCCTTTCAAATTATTATTTGAGAGGATGAAGAATGAAAAGGAAACGAACATGCAGAACTGATCCTGACTGAGCTCCACTTTCTCCCATGCTGTATCAACAGTTGATGAGTTAGGAGGATGGAACATATTTAGAAAAGTATGGAAGGAATTTAACCAAAAAATGCCAGAATCCAATAATTTTATACGCGTGTCTTGCAAAGCTGGGCAAAAAAATTGCGTATCCTAAATCGTACATACATTTTATAGTATTTAAAGAGCATACATTTTGCATACATAAATTTTTCCAAAAATTTAATCATACATATATGCCGCATATAAATAAATTTATGCATAAATATATGTACGCGTGCCTATAAAATTGTATGTTGAACGTTATGAACCTTTATAGAAACTAAATACAACTTATCTAATGTGTATAGTTAAGTTTAAAAATATTAATTTCTAGTGTCGTAGGTTTCAGTCAAAACGTCTAGAAATCGTTTGCATTGTATCAGGAAACAACAAATGCGAATACAGCAGTAGACACAGACCGTGCCAAGAAAATACAGATGGAGCCCGCTGAACATACACGGTGCATACATACCTAAATCTCCCGCCTTTTATACATATATACATACTCGTACACACAGTATTCACAGCATACATATATCATACATTTTTTTAGTAGAAACTTTCAGCCTACATATATGGCATACAAATATTCGGAAAATGTGCGAACATACATAAAAAACTGCGTATATTTATGCATAAATATAGGATATGTGCCCACCTTTGGTGTCTTGTATGGTGTAGGGGGCAGTGAAGTGTTTTGAAGCACCCTGTGAGTACATATGCACAAATTATCGTCTGACACTATCAACGTATTTTTGTCGTTATTTGTACCAAAACCCCTGCAGTTTTCCATCCGTAGCCCATAGAAGGAACAATGAAAAAAAATCATCTGTGATCAGCACTACGTGCTAAGTCACCAGGGGGCGAAGCCCCAGCGGAGTTGCAACAAGGGTTATTAACAGTAATGTGGTGTATACAAGGAAACGTGTATTTAATTTCCCCTCGTACAGGTCACTTTTATATGTACTGGGCAAAGATGTTAACTGAGGCAAAAGAAAAAAATGGTTTATACATGAGCTTCCTTGCATGTAGTATTATATTCAGTAAGCATATAGTAAATTGTGCAAAACGTTTCATATTCAATTTTAAAACACCATGTACAAGTATTCCCTACCTCTACCGGTGGTTAGAACACCATTTAATGTAAGCAACAAATCCTACAATAGATGGCGCAAGCTGTGGGGGCATTGTGAGATTTGCAATAAGCCGAGTACAGTAAGAAAACAGCTTCATTCTCACAGACTTCCTTCCTGAAATTCATCATCAATCATGCAACAAGTTTCTCAAAGTTCAGTAAATATTACTTTATGAGTTAAAGCACAAGATCAAGACAGAACGTCCTCTGAACGTTTGCTCGAAATCCCAGAGCCTATAGAGCTTATAAAATGAAAATGTTTACTGCTGCTGCTAGTTGAGTTTCAGATTTCCAAGAGAGCTACAATAAATTATTATCCTTTGTCGTCAACTTGAAGCTTCACATTTGGATACCCAGGAACGGAATTCCAAATATTGTGTGGGAGAAGATTAAATAAACCAAAGTGTCAGAATCAGAATGGCCGGCCGCCTGGATGTAAGTAAATAATTTCAATATTTCAATTTATCAATTGGTTGTCTTCCAATGACGACTGAATTCATCAGACAAAAATTTATATTTATCAGCCAGGAATGTAGCTTTGATTCACAAAGCTTTACAAAGGTATAATTACTTGTGTGCTAACTATTGCAAAAAAAAAAAAAACTAATGTAAAGAGAGGAAGAAGTTGCAATTAAAAATAATATACACATATTGTCGCCCAAGAAAAAATTGCTCACATAGTTGGGTGTTGGGTCTGTAATAGTTTGAGTCAAAGCTGGGCACATATCCTACATTTATGCATAAATATACGCAGTTTTTTATGTATGTTCGCACATTTTCCGAATATTTGTATGTATTTTATGTAGGCTGCGTGTTTCCACTAAACAAAATGTATGATATATGTATGGCATGAATACTGTATTTACGAGTATGTATGTTTAAAAGGCCGGGGAGATTTAGGTATGTATTATGTATGCACCGTGTATGTTCAGCGAGCTCCATCTGTATTTTCTTGGCACGGTCTGTGTTTATTGGTGTATTCGCATTTATTATTTCCTGCTGCAATGCAAACGATTTCTATACGTTGTGACTGAAACCTACGAAACTAGAAATTAACAATTTTAAACTTAACTAATTAACAATATACACGCGCGAAGCCATGCTTCATTAGTTTTTATAAAGGTTCAGAACGTTCTACATGCACTTTTATAGGCACGTGTACATATATTTATACATAAATTTATTTATATGATGAATTTATGTATGATTACATTTCGGGACAAATTAATGTACGCATATATGTATGATTGCATTTCTGGACAAATTTATGTATGCATATATGTATGATTGCATTTCTGGACAAATTTATGTATGCATATATGTATGCTCTTCGTAAACTATAAAATGTATGTAGGATTTAGGATACGCAATCTTTTTGCCCAGCTTTGGTTTGAGTACAAAGTACTGTTAAAATTTATGCCATTAATGGCATCCTTCCTGGAATACTACTAGAAAAGAAGAGGTGTTCTAATGAATGCTAAAGACTAATGAACTAATAAATTATAATAATTGTATTTACAGAATACTACCACAAATTCTCTGATCACGTGCGATCAGGCTGTATATGGAACTATCAAGTTGATGGAAGACTCCTACAGAGTGATCGACAGCTACAATGGTCCTACGAATTTCGTCCTTCTAATTGGGAACACCGGAACGGGGAAGTCAACCCAAAAAACATTTCTAACAAATCCTAAGGACTTGGAGTGCTGCGATGTGGGGGACCGATACCTCATCCAACATCGGGATACCCGGAACAAGTCTATTAGCTCCGAGTCAACTATTGTCTCCGAGACTCTGATCCCAACAGTAGCGGTCCATGAACCCACCCAAACTGCCTATTATGACCTTCCAGGTTTCGGTGACACACGAAGTGAGTGTTTTCAAATAGTCAACGCCTTCTCCATCAAGAAAGTAGCGGATCAAGCCCAAAAGGTCAAGCTCCTTCTGGTCGTCAATCACTCTTCCCTCAAAAGTGGGGAATCCCGGAATGATATTGTAGATTTCCTGGATAACGCTACGAACTTGATCCAGAACCCTCGGAAGTATGCACGTTCCATTGCACTCGTTGCTACAAAAGTTGACAGCAGGAGAAGACCCAAGCAAATCGTTGACGGCATCGGAGAGTTTTTGACCAAAGTGAGAGACGATCTCAACAAAGTGAATTTTGACGACTCCAAACGCGCTGCAGCAAAATACATTATTGACGCCCTCGTTCATAAGACTAACGGAGAATACACCAGGATCAGCATCTTCAGTGAGCCTCAAGAACTCAAACCATTGGATCAAATTGACTCTGTTAAGGAAGAAAGACGAAATATCCTCAGCATGTTGAACAACCTTGTCTACGCGGACGGCTCTCCGGATGATTTCGGTTTGACATTGTCTCCAAGCGCGAAGTTGCTTCTGTTGAAGATTGCGGACAAAATGAATGAAAATATTTCTGAGACCATGGGGACGGTCGGGGCCAAGTTCAAGACAGAGCTTGAAAAACGAGTTGCAGGAAGCCACCTTGAGGACATTGGAACCCTGTTTGAGGAACAGCAAAAACTGACAACAGCCATAAAAGATTTGAAGCCCGGCATGAAGCGCCAAGATTTCTTGGGATTTTTGCAGCAGCTCACCAAGTCCTTGAAATTGGAAAATGTTATTGGACAAGAGTTGGAGAATTTTGAGTTGAGACAGCGCAAGCAGAAATTTGTTGAAAGTGTCGTTGGAATTGATCTTCCAGCAAATGTCATTGAGTGGATCTCTCCCATTCAGTCCTCTGCAGAGATCTTCAAAAAAACTATTTCAGAGAAGGCTGCCCAGTACATGGAAGAAATGGGGGTTAAAATGAGTCGATTGAGCATGACTGTCTACAAGCGTTTCGAATCCAAGTTGCTACCCCTCGAATCCGACAAAGCAAAATCCACTGCGCTACATCTTAAATATACAAACGCAATCGATAAGTTAAATCTAGAATTGCCTGGAGTCAAGTCCGTGAATACATTCATTCGGAAAGTTCAGTCAATAGTGAACGCCCTTGACGGGGAAGTTGATGTAACAACTGGGCTCATCATTTTAAAGACAGACGTGAATTTTGGAGTACCGCCTTTTCAAATTATTTCCTGGATGAAGCCCTTTGAGGTCTTAGAGGCAAAATTGAGGGAAGCTAGCCGACTACACGCCATCAAATGCGATAATAAAGCAGAGAGGGAACGACAAGAGATGAAAATTAAGGAACAGAATGATCGGATGGAGGCAAGAGATGTAGCTCACAAGACTGAGCTAAAGGAGTTGCAGGAAAAATCCCAGTCAGCGATCCAAGAGCAAAACAAAAAATTAGAGGAAATATCAAATAAATACGAGGAAGAAAAGAGACAACAGGAGAGGAATTTTGAAAAGAGGGAACAAGAATATCAGCAGCAACTCAAAGATCAGGAAGCGGAAGTAAATAAGCGGATGGATGAAATGGAAAAAAAGCATGCAGCAGAGAGATCCAATAACAGTTCGGGTTTTACCATCACCATTCCAACGGACATTTTAAAAATTTTCCTTCCCGGTGGCCGTTTTATTAAATAATGTCCAACAATTTCTGGCAATTTCAGAAATGTTTCTCCTTCTAAATCCATTTTTTGTTAGTACATTATTATTTAAGGTCAACTTTAAATCAAGGCCTTGGATTGTCGCTGCTCCCAATGTTGTCTCAACATTAATTAAAATATATTACTCTGCTAGACATCCTGGAAGCTGACGAACTATTAGTCTGCTAAAACAAAATTTACGTTTCTTAAAAACGACCAATTTTGCTATGGTCAAATGACGTTCCAGGAGTTACTGCAACGGTTAGTTGCGTAACTCGGTTAATTCTCTCACTATAAAATACTCGCGTCCTTCGTAAAAGCATGAAAGTTTTCAAAAATGGCGAAAATATTTGGAAAATTTACCGCACGGATATTTTTTCCGTTGTGAGATCTAGTGCTGGGACTGTTCTGGTCGGGACCAAATATTTTGGTCTGGTCCAAACTTTTGGACCGTTTGAAATGGTCTGTTCGAAATTAATGTCGGACCAGTGAATCTCTTTCAAAATTTTGTACCAGACCATTTGGACCTTTATGTATAATATGACCAGACCGGACCATTGTGTCGGACCTCAGTGCAAACTCGATGCGCTTTTGTGCCCCGATTCTTTTAAAGCTTGATTATTCTAATTTATTGAGAAAGCTGCATTTGTCATTATTTTGACCAAACGTGTTTAATTTTGTATTCTAATTATGAATCTCACACTACTTTTGACAGTGACAGCAAAATTAAAATAATATGTGATAACCATGACTCTTTTTTCGCTCTCCTACTTTGTCTAAAATAAAGATATACAAAAACCTTTTCTTATTCCACTTACGCGAGCAAACTCATTGAGACAATTATTCAAGGCATAAGCACGAGTGTATGAACTTATTAGCTTCGCCCCTAAAAAGCTTCTCATTATGTTTCAAGACCCTGTTTACTATTAATGATTCGTGCTTCGTAAACATATGTATATAAGTGTTGAACATTCTACAAGAGGTTTTAGGGGAATCGATTGTATATATCCCAACAGTTGATTTTATTCCAATAAGCCCTCTTTTTTTACATGTTGGACTACCTTTTGAAAATGCAAAATATTTTCGAATGCACCTGGCTCAAAAATATAAGAAAGAAATGCAATGATAAAAACAGGTTTGGGAAAAGTTGGAGCGAGAAACGATTATTCGAAAAACAGCTAGCTCAAAAATCAGTCGGAGGATATGAAAGAGCGAGGATGCAGTTGAATACGATGAAATCCAGCACGCCGAGCAGAAAATCCAATAGCAATTTGGCATTTACTATCAGCATTCCACTGGATCATGTTTTTCCTACTGCTAACAAAATCCCTTGACATTGGCTAAAGAGCGAGATCAAAATGCGGTGACTGACCCTGATCAATGGCATATGATTCAAATCTTAGGATCTAGGGAAAGGATTAGTACCGTCTAAACATACTTGAGCATACAAGAGCTAATCTGAATGTAAGTATATTCTCTCCGTGCCAACGTATTTAAGTCACTAAACTCCTCCATCCAAGCACAAGTGCTGACAGTGTGTGCTTATGTAGTATGTATGTACCTACTTACGCGGTAGTTTACTTTTCATGCAATAGTGTTTTGATGTATGAATTAAGTCCTTGGTATAATAATTCAGGATAAAAGAATTTACACTTTTAACCCCCTGGAAGGTTAAAAATAGTCACAAAATGCGCATGAGTAAAATATTCATAACAACATTTACCATGTGCGATAGACTGTCTGGATCTTGTCGTATGTACAAACACATTCCGACCTTGAGAGCTTGACAGAGCACAGCATACTCCTTTCAAATTATTATTTGAGAGGATGAAGAATGAAAAGGAAACGAACATGCAGAACTGATCCTGACTGAGCTCCACTTTCTCCCATGCTGTATCAACAGTTGATGAGTTAGGAGGATGGAACATATTTAGAAAAGTATGGAAGGAATTTAACCAAAAAATGCCAGAATCCAATAATTTTATACGCGTGTCTTGCAAAGCTGGGCAAAAAAATTGCGTATCCTAAATCGTACATACATTTTATAGTACAGTAAAACCTGTATATAGTGACCACCTATACAGTGGTCTCCTGTTCACAGTGGCCAGTTTCCTGTGTCCCCGTCATGCGCCCTATGTTTTAACATTACGTTAACCCTGTATACAGTGGTTTTCTCTATAGTGGTCCCCTGTCAATAATGGACCCGGGCTTATGTCCATTCATTACGAAATGCATGCTTCGAACTCTGAATACAGTGGTCAGCATTAAAAACCATGTGCACACGAAATCGTCGCTCATAATTTTTATAGATTTCTAAGATTATTCTAGATTACGGTTTCTTAAATAAAGCATGTTCCCCATACCATACCTCCATACCACGCACAGTTCCAAAACACTTTGATTTCCGTTTCAAAAAAATAGAGAATATTAGTATTATTGGAAAATTTCAAAGTGAAAGTGGTAGGCAGGATAGCCAGCAAGCAATGGTTCGATTGAATCTTGGAAGAAGAAACATTATATTTGTTTAAATTATATTTGCGGAGAATCTGCCGGCGTCAATAATAAAGTAATTTTACGATAGTTGGTAGCTATTTCACGTAGTATTCAAAAACAAGTATTTAGAATTACTATGTAGATTTATTGTTATACAGAATATCTTGCTACCACACGTTGAAAAATTTTAAACGGTCAAAAATTAGTGATTATGTAAAACAAAATGCGACCGTTTCAATTATGTCTTCTTAAACGCGTTAAAATATGCATTTAGTATATGTACCCTATATAGTGGTCCATGACCACTATACTGAGTATAGTGGTCACTGTACATAGTGGTCAAATATTAGGTTCCCTAGAGAAACCACTATATACAGGTTTTACTGTATTTAAAGAGCATACATTTTGCATACATAAATTTTTCCAAAAATTTAATCATACATATATGCCGCATATAAATAAATTTATGCATAAATATATGTACGCGTGCCTATAAAATTGTATGTTGAACGTTATGAACCTTTATAGAAACTAAATACAACTTATCTAATGTGTATAGTTAAGTTTAAAAATATTAATTTCTAGTGTCGTAGGTTTCAGTCAAAACGTCTAGAAATCGTTTGCATTGTATCAGGAAACAACAAATGCGAATACAGCAGTAGACACAGACCGTGCCAAGAAAATACAGATGGAGCCCGCTGAACATACACGGTGCATACATACCTAAATCTCCCGCCTTTTATACATATATACATACTCGTACACACAGTATTCACAGCATACATATATCATACATTTTTTTAGTAGAAACTTTCAGCCTACATATATGGCATACAAATATTCGGAAAATGTGCGAACATACATAAAAAACTGCGTATATTTATGCATAAATATAGGATATGTGCCCACCTTTGGTGTCTTGTATGGTGTAGGGGGCAGTGAAGTGTTTTGAAGCACCCTGTGAGTACATATGCACAAATTATCGTCTGACACTATCAACGTATTTTTGTCGTTATTTGTACCAAAACCCCTGCAGTTTTCCATCCGTAGCCCATAGAAGGAACAATGAAAAAAAATCATCTGTGATCAGCACTACGTGCTAAGTCACCAGGGGGCGAAGCCCCAGCGGAGTTGCAACAAGGGTTATTAACAGTAATGTGGTGTATACAAGGAAACGTGTATTTAATTTCCCCTCGTACAGGTCACTTTTATATGTACTGGGCAAAGATGTTAACTGAGGCAAAAGAAAAAAATGGTTTATACATGAGCTTCCTTGCATGTAGTATTATATTCAGTAAGCATATAGTAAATTGTGCAAAACGTTTCATATTCAATTTTAAAACACCATGTACAAGTATTCCCTACCTCTACCGGTGGTTAGAACACCATTTAATGTAAGCAACAAATCCTACAATAGATGGCGCAAGCTGTGGGGGCATTGTGAGATTTGCAATAAGCCGAGTACAGTAAGAAAACAGCTTCATTCTCACAGACTTCCTTCCTGAAATTCATCATCAATCATGCAACAAGTTTCTCAAAGTTCAGTAAATATTACTTTATGAGTTAAAGCACAAGATCAAGACAGAACGTCCTCTGAACGTTTGCTCGAAATCCCAGAGCCTATAGAGCTTATAAAATGAAAATGTTTACTGCTGCTGCTAGTTGAGTTTCAGATTTCCAAGAGAGCTACAATAAATTATTATCCTTTGTCGTCAACTTGAAGCTTCACATTTGGATACCCAGGAACGGAATTCCAAATATTGTGTGGGAGAAGATTAAATAAACCAAAGTGTCAGAATCAGAATGGCCGGCCGCCTGGATGTAAGTAAATAATTTCAATATTTCAATTTATCAATTGGTTGTCTTCCAATGACGACTGAATTCATCAGACAAAAATTTATATTTATCAGCCAGGAATGTAGCTTTGATTCACAAAGCTTTACAAAGGTATAATTACTTGTGTGCTAACTATTGCAAAAAAAAAAAAACTAATGTAAAGAGAGGAAGAAGTTGCAATTAAAAATAATATACACATATTGTCGCCCAAGAAAAAATTGCTCACATAGTTGGGTGTTGGGTCTGTAATAGTTTGAGTCAAAGCTGGGCACATATCCTACATTTATGCATAAATATACGCAGTTTTTTATGTATGTTCGCACATTTTCCGAATATTTGTATGTATTTTATGTAGGCTGCGTGTTTCCACTAAACAAAATGTATGATATATGTATGGCATGAATACTGTATTTACGAGTATGTATGTTTAAAAGGCCGGGGAGATTTAGGTATGTATTATGTATGCACCGTGTATGTTCAGCGAGCTCCATCTGTATTTTCTTGGCACGGTCTGTGTTTATTGGTGTATTCGCATTTATTATTTCCTGCTGCAATGCAAACGATTTCTATACGTTGTGACTGAAACCTACGAAACTAGAAATTAACAATTTTAAACTTAACTAATTAACAATATACACGCGCGAAGCCATGCTTCATTAGTTTTTATAAAGGTTCAGAACGTTCTACATGCACTTTTATAGGCACGTGTACATATATTTATACATAAATTTATTTATATGATGAATTTATGTATGATTACATTTCGGGACAAATTAATGTACGCATATATGTATGATTGCATTTCTGGACAAATTTATGTATGCATATATGTATGATTGCATTTCTGGACAAATTTATGTATGCATATATGTATGCTCTTCGTAAACTATAAAATGTATGTAGGATTTAGGATACGCAATCTTTTTGCCCAGCTTTGGTTTGAGTACAAAGTACTGTTAAAATTTATGCCATTAATGGCATCCTTCCTGGAATACTACTAGAAAAGAAGAGGTGTTCTAATGAATGCTAAAGACTAATGAACTAATAAATTATAATAATTGTATTTACAGAATACTACCACAAATTCTCTGATCACGTGCGATCAGGCTGTAGATGGAACTATCAAGTTGATGGAAGACTCCTACAGAGTGATCGACAGCTACAATGGTCCTACGAATTTCGTCCTTCTAATTGGGAACACCGGAACGGGGAAGTCAACCCAAAAAACATTTCTAACAAATCCTAAGGACTTGGAGTGCTGCGATGTGGGGGACCGATACCTCATCCAACATCGGGATACCCGGAACAAGTCTATTAGCTCCGAGTCAACTATTGTCTCCGAGACTCTGATCCCAACAGTAGCGGTCCATGAACCCACCCAAACTGCCTATTATGACCTTCCAGGTTTCGGTGACACACGAAGTGAGTGTTTTCAAATAGTCAACGCCTTCTCCATCAAGAAAGTAGCGGATCAAGCCCAAAAGGTCAAGCTCCTTCTGGTCGTCAATCACTCTTCCCTCAAAAGTGGGGAATCCCGGAATGATATTGTAGATTTCCTGGATAACGCTACGAACTTGATCCAGAACCCTCGGAAGTATGCACGTTCCATTGCACTCGTTGCTACAAAAGTTGACAGCAGGAGAAGACCCAAGCAAATCGTTGACGGCATCGGAGAGTTTTTGACCAAAGTGAGAGACGATCTCAACAAAGTGAATTTTGACGACTCCAAACGCGCTGCAGCAAAATACATTATTGACGCCCTCGTTCATAAGACTAACGGAGAATACACCAGGATCAGCATCTTCAGTGAGCCTCAAGAACTCAAACCATTGGATCAAATTGACTCTGTTAAGGAAGAAAGACGAAATATCCTCAGCATGTTGAACAACCTTGTCTACGCGGACGGCTCTCCGGATGATTTCGGTTTGACATTGTCTCCAAGCGCGAAGTTGCTTCTGTTGAAGATTGCGGACAAAATGAATGAAAATATTTCTGAGACCATGGGGACGGTCGGGGCCAAGTTCAAGACAGAGCTTGAAAAACGAGTTGCAGGAAGCCACCTTGAGGACATTGGAACCCTGTTTGAGGAACAGCAAAAACTGACAACAGCCATAAAAGATTTGAAGCCCGGCATGAAGCGCCAAGATTTCTTGGGATTTTTGCAGCAGCTCACCAAGTCCTTGAAATTGGAAAATGTTATTGGACAAGAGTTGGAGAATTTTGAGTTGAGACAGCGCAAGCAGAAATTTGTTGAAAGTGTCGTTGGAATTGATCTTCCAGCAAATGTCATTGAGTGGATCTCTCCCATTCAGTCCTCTGCAGAGATCTTCAAAAAAACTATTTCAGAGAAGGCTGCCCAGTACATGGAAGAAATGGGGGTTAAAATGAGTCGATTGAGCATGACTGTCTACAAGCGTTTCGAATCCAAGTTGCTACCCCTCGAATCCGACAAAGCAAAATCCACTGCGCTACATCTTAAATATACAAACGCAATCGATAAGTTAAATCTAGAATTGCCTGGAGTCAAGTCCGTGAATACATTCATTCGGAAAGTTCAGTCAATAGTGAACGCCCTTGACGGGGAAGTTGATGTAACAACTGGGCTCATCATTTTAAAGACAGACGTGAATTTTGGAGTACCGCCTTTTCAAATTATTTCCTGGATGAAGCCCTTTGAGGTCTTAGAGGCAAAATTGAGGGAAGCTAGCCGACTACACGCCATCAAATGCGATAATAAAGCAGAGAGGGAACGACAAGAGATGAAAATTAAGGAACAGAATGATCGGATGGAGGCAAGAGATGTAGCTCACAAGACTGAGCTAAAGGAGTTGCAGGAAAAATCCCAGTCAGCGATCCAAGAGCAAAACAAAAAATTAGAGGAAATATCAAATAAATACGAGGAAGAAAAGAGACAACAGGAGAGGAATTTTGAAAAGAGGGAACAAGAATATCAGCAGCAACTCAAAGATCAGGAAGCGGAAGTAAATAAGCGGATGGATGAAATGGAAAAAAAGCATGCAGCAGAGAGATCCAATAACAGTTCGGGTTTTACCATCACCATTCCAACGGACATTTTAAAAATTTTCCTTCCCGGTGGCCGTTTTATTAAATAATGTCCAACAATTTCTGGCAATTTCAGAAATGTTTCTCCTTCTAAATCCATTTTTTGTTAGTACATTATTATTTAAGGTCAACTTTAAATCAAGGCCTTGGATTGTCGCTGCTCCCAATGTTGTCTCAACATTAATTAAAATATATTACTCTGCTAGACATCCTGGAAGCTGACGAACTATTAGTCTGCTAAAACAAAATTTACGTTTCTTAAAAACGACCAATTTTGCTATGGTCAAATGACGTTCCAGAAGTTACTGCAACGGTTAGTTTCGGTTAATTCTCTCACTATAAAATACTCGCGTCCTTCGTAAAAGCATGAAAGTTTTCAAAAATGGCGAAAATATTTGGA
The DNA here is from genome assembly GCA_947179485.1 of Allacma fusca. Lineage (NCBI taxonomy): Eukaryota > Metazoa > Arthropoda > Collembola > Symphypleona > Sminthuridae > Allacma > Allacma fusca. The sequence goes on along the minus strand of OX359246.1, from coordinate 72,475,152 downwards.
AAATTTACCGCACGGATATTTTTTCCGTTGTGAGATCTAGTGCTGGGACTGTTCTGGTCGGGACCAAATATTTTGGTCTGGTCCAAACTTTTGGACCGTTTGAAATGGTCTGTTCGAAATTAATGTCGGACCAGTGAATCTCTTTCAAAATTTTGTACCAGACCATTTGGACCTTTATGTATAATATGACCAGACCGGACCATTGTGTCGGACCTCAGTGCAAACTCGATGCGCTTTTGTGCCCCGATTCTTTTAAAGCTTGATTATTCTAATTTATTGAGAAAGCTGCATTTGTCATTATTTTGACCAAACGTGTTTAATTTTGTATTCTAATTATGAATCTCACACTACTTTTGACAGTGACAGCAAAATTAAAATAATATGTGATAACCATGACTCTTTTTTCGCTCTCCTACTTTGTCTAAAATAAAGATATACAAAAACCTTTTCTTATTCCACTTACGCGAGCAAACTCATTGAGACAATTATTCAAGGCATAAGCACGAGTGTATGAACTTATTAGCTTCGCCCCTAAAAAGCTTCTCATTATGTTTCAAGACCCTGTTTACTATTAATGATTCGTGCTTCGTAAACATATGTATATAAGTGTTGAACATTCTACAAGAGGTTTTAGGGGAATCGATTGTATATATCCCAACAGTTGATTTTATTCCAATAAGCCCTCTTTTTTTACATGTTGGACTACCTTTTGAAAATGCAAAATATTTTCGAATGCACCTGGCTCAAAAATATAAGAAAGAAATGCAATGATAAAAACAGGTTTGGGAAAAGTTGGAGCGAGAAACGATTATTCGAAAAACAGCTAGCTCAAAAATCAGTCGGAGGATATGAAAGAGCGAGGATGCAGTTGAATACGATGAAATCCAGCACGCCGAGCAGAAAATCCAATAGCAATTTGGCATTTACTATCAGCATTCCACTGGATCATGTTTTTCCTACTGCTAACAAAATCCCTTGACATTGGCTAAAGAGCGAGATCAAAATGCGGTGACTGACCCTGATCAATGGCATATGATTCAAATCTTAGGATCTAGGGAAAGGATTAGTACCGTCTAAACATACTTGAGCATACAAGAGCTAATCTGAATGTAAGTATATTCTCTCCGTGCCAACGTATTTAAGTCACTAAACTCCTCCATCCAAGCACAAGTGCTGACAGTGTGTGCTTATGTAGTATGTATGTACCTACTTACGCGGTAGTTTACTTTTCATGCAATAGTGTTTTGATGTATGAATTAAGTCCTTGGTATAATAATTCAGGATAAAAGAATTTACACTTTTAACCCCCTGGAAGGTTAAAAATAGTCACAAAATGCGCATGAGTAAAATATTCATAACAACATTTACCATGTGCGATAGACTGTCTGGATCTTGTCGTATGTACAAACACATTCCGACCTTGAGAGCTTGACAGAGCACAGCATACTCCTTTCAAATTATTATTTGAGAGGATGAAGAATGAAAAGGAAACGAACATGCAGAACTGATCCTGACTGAGCTCCACTTTCTCCCATGCTGTATCAACAGTTGATGAGTTAGGAGGATGGAACATATTTAGAAAAGTATGGAAGGAATTTAACCAAAAAATGCCAGAATCCAATAATTTTATCGCGTGTCTTGTATGGTGTAGGGGGCAGTGAAGTGTTTTGAAGCACCCTGTGAGTACATATGCACAAATTATTGTCTGACACTATCAACGTATTTTTGTCGTTATTTGTACCAAAACCCCTGCAGTTTTCCATCCGTAGCCCATAGAAGGAACAATGAGAAAAAATCATCTGTGATCAGCACTACGTGCTAAGTCACCAGGGGGCGAAGCCCCAGCGGAGTTGCAACAAGGGTTATTAACAGTAATGTGGTGTATACAAGGAAACGTGTATTTAATTTCCCCCCGTACAGGTCACTTTTATATGTACTGGGCAAAGATGTTAACTGAGGCAAAAGAAAAATATGGTTTATACATGAGCTTCCTTGCATGTAATATTATATTCAGTAAGCATATAGTAAATTGTGCAAAACGTTTCATATTCAATTTTAAAACACCATGTACAAGTATTCCCTACCTCTACCGGTGGTTAGAACACAATTTAATGTAAGCAACAAATCCTACAATAGATGGCGCAAGCTGTACTCCGCAATGTGAACACATATGTATTACTATGAGTTTATTCGTGGCCTCAATTAATTTTCTGAGGTCAAACGAATGACACGATGTCCTTCAAAAACAATAGGGTTCTTCCTGTTTGCATGATCTGTCCCTGTAAAAATTTTGTAGTGTGTAGTAGCAATGGTTCTGCAGATATCGTGCGGACAAGACAGCCTCTACAGACAGCCAGACAGCCAGACCTTCGCAAAAGGGATCTCGCTTCGCTTCGCCCCTAAAAATGTTTGATTCCCCCATTTTGTATCAAAATTGTTTTTAGATTTCTCCAACTTTATTCCATCCTTGCAGCTCAAACACTGGATACGGCGTCCAAGGTTGTGGATGAAAGTCAGGATTTTCATGGAACTCTTTAAACCAATCCGTAAACCAAACCGTAAACAATGTGTGAACTCCTGAGACCGCAGTTTGCGACTTCGGAAGGGAATATTAGGCTCAAATGAATCCTTATCAAATATGCTACTAATTCAGATTTATGAAATATTTTTATGAACATCATACCACCTCAAACAAAATATCTACTCCTACAACCCTCAGGAACATCATTGATCCTGAAGATGAATTCCGCTAACTGTGCTCTCTACTTTCTCTGTTCAGGCCTACAATTACCAACGTAACGTCCAATGAGATTTCCTGCAATGACATTACTTACATTAATTACAAAACATTACTTTGTTAACAATTTTGAAACCTGATTGAAAAATCACTATATGTCAAATTTGCAGTTTTTCCAGAAAACTGCTATTTCTGACCACCCTGTTTGTTCACAATAGTGAATCAAAGCCAGAAATTTTACTGATTTTTAATTCAAAAATAATTATTTAATTATTTAGGTCAAAAATGTTTGAAGCTGGTTTGTATGAAAATTTATGGGGATTCCAGGAAGACAGACAAATGTTTCGTTCAGTATTGTATTTTGGGTATGACCCGTAAGAACAGTGAGCAAGGTTGGAAAAATTCATCTTTAGGAGCAACAATGCGTATAGAAAAGAACTTATGAGGGAAGATTAATACCATAGTTCTTGAGATATGTATTTTTAACGGCAAAATCTGCACGTACCAATATCAAAAACCCTGTGCAATGTTCATATGTTTATGTGAGTAGAAAATTAAATAGACTCTAAAAGAATCAAAAACTCCAAAATGTGCTCTATTTGTGAGTGTGTGCTACAGTACTTACATGCAAGTTTATATCAGGGACGTAAGTTCGCAATAAATCACAGTAACGTTTATACTTTCGGCCTTCTTAAAGAGTAAAAATAACCCTAAAATGTTACGCATGAGCAAAGTTATGCACAATAACATTTAGCATTTACAGTATATGACCACAAACGTTTTGCCCTCCCAACTCTCGCCCCCACATGGAAGTGATGCAGTGTTTCATGCACGGTCCGGTGTTCATAAATGTTTTTCGAAGGGCTGAGTTTCTACCAAATTTCTTGGGGCTTCATTTGAGTCCAGTATCGTCTTCCTAATTGAACAGTATTGTGGTCTCAGAGCCCAAAATTATTAGAAGTAAAGAAAAAATATTTATTTTCATGGCAACTAATTATTTAAAGAAATTCATACATTTTTTCTCACATTCCCCGCATCTTCCTCACACTTACTCTTGAAACTTAATTTCTCCAACCTTGCTCCGGGTCATCTTCGGCCATATCCACAATTCTCAACGTTGAGACTAATCAAATAGCTCCCGAGAAAGCCCATGAAATTTCCTACAACTACAACACAATTCAAAAAAAAATTTCTAACAACAAATTCCTGCAAAAATCAAAAAATGAAGAAAGCGACAATTTTTAGGAAACCGGCTTTGCTGGACGTTTCTTGACCCTGTGACCTCAAATCTTGACCCAGGTCAATAAAATAAATTTATGGAAATTTGTGAAAGTATGTTTACAATCTAGGGGAGTCAAATATTTTATGAGTCAATCCATCATAGGGTCTAGAGGGGTCAGGACATTATGGTCACCCTGCTCATACGATACTTTGTCTGGATCTTGTACGTACGGACAGAAACTGACCTCAAAGCCTGAAAATTTGATGGAGCACAGTATTTAAACAACTCCAACTTTATTATTTGCAAGTACGTACAGGATTGCATTTTGCTAGTCAAAATTTACACACAAGAAAGAAGCAACGCGAATTCCTTCTCCACAGAAAATCCTTTTCCAAGAAGATGCTTCAAAAGGGTAATGGAATGGATGTAGTTTAATGCTCAATAGATGTTAATAGTTGCTCAAGCGAAAACGTTCTGCGAACGTTTGCTTGCAAATTCGGATATTAAAACTGCAATTTGTACTCCTCTTGGTTTAGTCTCACTTTCAGAATTACAGCAGAAATATTTACAGACTGTCATCTTGATTCCATATTATCGGGCATTGAAGAGTAAATTTTACTCTGCACACAATTGAAAGAATGGCTCAGGCTCAGAGTTTGCCGGTAAGCAGATAAATTGAACTTTATCTTTTTATTTAATATTACACATTTGTGTATTTATGTATCATTTATGAAGAGAAGAATTACTTTTGTCTGACATCCACTAATCCTTCTTCTCTCTCCTGAAACCTTGCATGTGGAAAGTTCAATAATCATTCCTGTTTTCAGTCTCCAACTCAATCTGCACATTCAGCTTTTACGAGCAGTGATCGAAAGCTTTGAACTGTTGTCTTTGCAGATTATGTCTCGTCACTTTTGGTATGCACTTGCATCTACATGGATTTTTGCAGTTAAAATCCGTGTTCATTTTATTCAGGATTTTGTAATGACCAAAAAGCCAGTTTCCTTGATTAATCCTAAGCCATGCAGGTTGAATATAAAATTAAAAATCAAACGAGGAAACTGATATTCATAATTTCAAGTGAGCGGTCGTGGCCGAGCGGTTAAGGCGTCTGACTAGAAATCAGATTCCCTCTGGGAGCGTAGGTTCGAATCCTACCGACCGCGGAACGTTTTGTTTTGTTTTTGCAGGGACACAAGAGTTGACACTAGGGATTGTAAAGTTTTTACTAAGGAAATTGCTATAATGTTAAAAACCTTGGCTTTGCTCATTAATCAAGCAATAAATGACATTTTCGGCTATCAGGAATGATAACTGCTAATTTTATTGCTCAATTTAACTTACAATTTTGCAACCGTGCAAAGCTGTAAAAAATAAGTACAATGAAATGAAAGCCAGAGCTAGATTTACATCAAGCAAGGGGCAAAGTGTAGGGCCAGGGTTTGTACAAAATTTCTGCCAACACATTTGTGGGAAAGCCAAGTACTTTTCTAGTTTCAAATAATTAATATGCTTTAGATTTGAATGTGGTGGTTTTTAAATCGATCTATATTTCTATAGTGAATCGGGTAGTGATTGTGATTGGGTTTGGTAATACTTCCCATGACATTATACGTACATATACTGTGCATACATATAAATATTTTGAACCCAAGTATTTGCCCGCCCGGCTAAAGGTGCCCAAAATGCCTGCCCACATGCAATTTTGGGCATTTGGACAGCTTTTGAAAATGCCCTGATTTTGGTTATTTGGGCAGGGCAAGTTGGGCATTTTGGACATTTTCACGGCACCAAAATTGGATCACTAGTTTAGATTAAGAATATCCAAATATATAGGAGCGCAGAGGAGGAAAAGTCACAAATGTGAATGTCTTGTTATACTCTTGCTCGTTAATATTATTTGCAGAAACATTGACAGCAAAATAAATTTAATTCCAATGACATGGGATGGCATAATTTATCTCTCGTATGAAAATTAATTTCAATCATAGCACTGGGGTGGAAAAAGTTCGGGAACCCGGTTACTTGGCAAAAGAGCCCAGAAAGTTGACAAACGTTGGGTGATCCGGGTGATGGGTGAGTTGGAAAATTTTTGGAATAGGGCTCCGGTAAGGTAGTTGACAAATCCCAACGTAGTTGACGAACGATGGGTGAGTTGGAAATTTTTTGGAATAGGGCTCCGGTGGGGTAGTTGATAAAATCAGAAAAGCTGACAAAAATTTAGGGATTTTTCTTGGCAGGGTAGTTGACAAAATCAGAAAAGTTGACAAAAATTTAGGGATTTTTCTTGGCAGGGTGGTTGACAAAATCAGAAAAGTTGACAAAAATTTAGGGATTTTTCTTGGCAGGATAGTTGACAAAATCAGAAACGTTGACAAAAATTTAGGGATTTTTCTTGGCAGGGTAGTTGACAAAATCAGAAACGTTGACAAAAATTCAGGGATTTTTCTTGGCAGGGTAGTTGACAAAATCAGAAAAGTTGACAAAAATTTTGGGATTTTTCTCCGCGTAGGTAGTTGACAAAATCAGAAAAGTTGACAAAAGTTTTAGCATTTTTCCTGGCGGGGTAGTTGACAAAAATTTAGGGATTTGTCTCCGGCGGGGTAGTTGACCAAATGGGACACAGTTGACATTTCGGTCAAAAATTGGTTACTTGGCAGTTTGGAACTTTTTCCACCCCCGTCATAGCATGATTGATATGCATAATATAAATATAATCGACCCCAATTCCTGGAAAAATGGTTCATAAAAAAAGTAAAAACCAATGTAAATCCTCCACACAAGTCCCCCAAATATTGTTTTTTTGAGTTTATCTGTTAGTAGACAAAAAATTATTGTATGGGTTCAAATTTGAACAAAAAACATCTCTGATCGCCCAGCAGCAATACAATACATGTTTAGGGGTGTATATGCATATTTCCAGGATGGAGGAGGTTCATTTTACGTCGTTACATACAACATAAGCCAAAACCACAACAATGAAAATACCTGGCAAGGTATTTTCGAACGCTTTTCCTCCAAAATTGCAAAGTCATTTTCAAATCGACTGCCAAATTGAATAAATTGTGCTATTTTATTCTACGATTCTGCCCAAAATGCCCAATTATCTTCGAATGAAAATACTCAAAATGCCCTTGCCCAATATGCCCTAATGTGCCGTCGTCGACCTGGAATGAAAATGCCCAAATTGATATTTAACGACAGTGATTCCCAGTGAAAATTGCGATAAGCCCAGTTCTTTGAAATATATTTATAATGGGCAGGTCTTCAATGAAAAAATGACAACTTCAAATAATCTCACTTCTCTGCATTTCCTTCATTTGTGCTCCTCCAGCTAGTGGTCCCAATCTTTCAATTTAATTAAAAAATTTCGTTTTGATTCAATTCAACGTATGAATTGAATGACATACAATGATTCGATTCAATTCACGATTCACAGGATTCAATTTGATTCAATTCTGCGTGATGAATTGAATCGATCGATGATTCAAATCATTCAGGACGTAAAAGGTGGTAACATAAACATTTTATTTAAGGATTTTATAATGATTACATAAAACAGCGGAAGAATATTGTATATAAATTGTCATTACAATGACCTTCCCTATAAGGGATACCCTTTTTTCCCGGGGGGATTTTTTGATATAAGGGATTGGGATTTACAGTCCCGGTTCCCATTTACACAATTTATAACACTGCTTAAACGGGATAATGTTTATAAGGGACAAATTTTGCAGGTCCCATGTGCATCCTTTAATAGCGAGAGCGGATTGTAACATTCACAAATTCGAGTTACATATCCTGCTAATTAACTGTCCCATTATGACCTAAATTCTATCGTTAGTAAATGTTGTAATAATAATTAATAATAATTGATGTATTTAATGTATACAAATTATAATTTACGAAATAATTGACAAATCGGTTTTCCAACAAAAATATCTCTCGGAAACGGAGTTATTTTAAAATGCTATTCTGGGTGCATTTTTTAGCGGGATATGCAAACAAATTCGATGCACGTGAATTATTTGAATCGCGATTCAAGGCATTTTGCGTGATTTCATTCATGAAGTGAATTGAATGAAATGATTCAATTCATGTTTTGAATTGAATCGAAAAATGATGAATCAGAATTGAATTGAATCGAATGGAATCGAGTTTTTTTGATTCAGAATTGAAAGATCGGGACCACTACCTCCAGCATAATATCTCCAATCTTGCTCACTGTCTCCGGTGGTCGGATTTTTCTAATTTTCCCGGGAAGATAATATTTGATTTTCCCTACTTAAAGTAATGTCCCTGGCGGAAAGTTAAAAATTCCCTGTTGAAAAAAAATACAGCAAATTTGTTTTTTCCCTGTTGATAAAACAAATTTACCCAAAAAACGCCAACGATTTTGAAATCCCTGCTAAAGAAAAGGATCAACTAATTTCAACATCCCTCTTTACCAAAAACATTTTCCTTACCTTTGAAATTTTTTCTGTCAGACATTTTTTTCCCTCTGAAGAACCTTCCCGCGTTCCCACCAAAAACCGTCTCTTTACACCATGTCCACAATTCCAAGGCTGGAAAACCCATAAAAATATTATAGGAAGTGAAATGTGAGAGTAAAAAAAATGAAGAAATCTAATCGAAAACAAACCCCGACTGTCGATCACGTTTTTGATTCCAGTGACCTCAAATCTTGATCCAGGTCAGTAAAGTAAATTTTACAGATTGTGGAAATAAACTACGTGAGCTAGGGGGTAGCAAATAATTGTGGTCACCCTGTACTTGTGTGTGCATCACAGTGCCTGTTTCGTTTCACAACATTTGTATTTTCATTGACATTTAATTAAGCACAATGAGATAAACAGTGCACTCATTGTCAGTAAGTATATATTAAACTTATGATCTGATTCCACGGAAGGAATAAATCTGACTTCAAAATGTCGAATCGTCACTTCGAAAGAATCGACCTGTTTTCTTTCCAAAATGTGTTTGCAAATTATTTAATTTATACAGTTGCCGTTGTGGATTTTTAATTATTAATTTTCACCATTTTTATATTTTGGTACCCAATGAGCCCCCCCTCATTTTTCGGTAACTTTAACCCGGGATATCTCCGAATGCTGTTTTCAGGTTTCTTTGGGCCCATTATGAAAAATATACTCTTTAAGATGCATGCACCCTCCAGGAATTTTTTATCGCGATCAAACAGGGGGCATATCCTCGTGAGGATTGGGCGACGTCCTTTGTTTGTATTTATTATTTGCGTTACTACTTTTGGCTGAATTCCTTCTACTG